>OU026151.1:2641561-3185374 GCA_907269125.1 Eristalis pertinax
TGTTGCAAGAGGCAAGATAACCTTTTCGCCTTTTTTGTGGATGAGGCATATGGAGCTGACATTCCAGTCGTCGGGCATGCTTTCATCTTCCCAAATTTTACAGATGATCTGGTGCATGCTCCCCACCAGAACATCGCCACCGGCCTTGAAGAGCTCTGAGGGTAGGCTATCGGAGCCTGCGGCTTTGTTGTTCTTCAGCCTTTTAATGGCTGTTCCGACTTCTTCAAAGCTAGGTGGGAGAACTACTTCATCGACTGGAGTTGGGATTTCCTGATTCCCTATCACTCTCTCCTGGTCAGACCCATTAAGCAGTTGTTGGAAGTGCTGCTTAAACACATCCACTATTCCCTGCGGGTCAGTAAAAAGACTACCCTCACGATTTCGAAGAGCCTGGGTACCTTTCCTAAAGCCTGAAGCCAAGCTTTTGGCTTTTTTATAAAAGGCCCGTATTTTTTGTCTATCCCCAGACTCTTCGATGTCCTTGTGCCGGGAGGTTGCGAGAGAACTTTTCTTCAGGCGTAGAAGCTTCTTTTCCTCCCGTCTTCTAGCCCGGTACTTCTCTTGCGCTGCTCTAATTTTCCGTTGCAGCGCTTTTTGGTATGCCTCGTCGGTTGCACGTTTCTTCTGCTCACACTCGCCATCATACCACGGGTTTCTTGTCGGGGGCGGTAGGTAGCCTAAGGTGTTTTCCGCTACCTCTTTGATGGCCGAGCGGCAATGCAACCACATCTCGTTGGCGTTGGTGTTTGACGTAGGCATACCGGAGAGTCTCTCGCTTAATTGCTCTTCGTAGGCTCTGGCAATCTCCGTTGTGCTCAGGCGTCCAATGTCAAAACTCCTCTTTGTTGGCTGGTGCAGCTTTCAACCACATCTCGTTGGCGTTGGTGTTTGACGTAGGCATACCGGAGAGTCTCTCGCTTAATTGCTCTTCGTAGGCTCTGGCAATCTGCTCAGGCGTCCAATATCAAAACTCCTCTTTGTTGGCTGGTGCAGCTTTGTGACATTGGACAGTCGGGCTCTGAAGCGTGCTGCTACGAGAAAATGGTCAGAGTCGACGTTTGCCCCTCTGAATGTTCGCACATCCAGGATATTTGACGCATGTCTTGCGTCAAAGAGCACGTGGTCAATTTGGTTGGCGGTTCGACCGTCCGGAGATCGCCAGGTTGCTGTGTGGATTCTTTTGCGAGGGAATCTTGTGCTACTTATGACCATATTACGTCCTGTCGCAAAGTCAGTGAGTCGGAAGCCGTTATCTGTTGTCGTATCGTGGAGGCTGTGCTTTCCGATCACTCCGCCAAAGACGTTTTCCTTACCGATTTTGGCATTGAAGTCTCCGAGCACGATTTTGACATCGTACTCCGGACAGGCTCCGTAGGCACCGTCCAAGAAGTCGTAGTAGTCCTCTTTGACGGAGTCTTCAGCCTCATCGGTAGGGGCGTGTGCACATATAAGGCTGATGTTGTAGAATCTGCCTTGGATACGGATCACAGCCAGGCGATCGCTTATCGGTTTAAAGTCGATGACCTTCGACCTTAACCGTTTTCCCACAACGAATCCGCATCCGAATATGTGCAATCTTTTGTGACAGCTGTAATATATGTCGCACTCTTTCTTCTTCATTATACCTTGTCCTATCCAGCGTATTTCCTGGATTGCAGTAATATCCGCCTTGTACTGCGTGCGGATCTTTTCTAGTTTATGAGCGGCCCCTGGAGTGTAGAGTGTTTTTACGTTCCAGGAGCACACTCGCAAATCGTTGTCCTCTTTCGCGCCGTGTCGTCGTTGTTGTGATTCCGTCCGTTGATCCGAGGCAGTTTGCTCTCTCGTAACGTTGTTTTTTTGTGTGGGCGGGTTGTTAGCCCTCCGCACAACCACAAGGGATTAGTTGCATACATTAGTTCACCTCACAACGGGTGTTGTGAAGGCTATCCAGGGGGCCCCGCTAGGAGGCTGTATGTCAACTAGATCTATGCATCGACAAGGATCGTTGCTGGCGTCCCGCCAAGTTGGGAGCGATCAGTAACTTTACCCTGTGTGCATAGACCCAACCCCCCGCATGTATTATGTTTATATGCTAATTAAATTCTTCCTTAAAATTTTGAGGTTTTTAAAAACTTTATTGCTCGAACGTTATCGTTCGAGTTCTAACATAAAACTGGAAGAGCTTAGCCTACTTTGCATTTCTATTTATACTAATTCGAATGCTTACAAAAGTGCAATCGAAGCTAAATGGAGTGAAACTAGACAATGGTGAAATCGGATACAAAACTTAAAATATGCGGAATGCTTATGTTATTGTAATTGATACGACGTGAATATGTGTTTTGATCTCGATGCTGCGTAGGCATTTTCTGCCTTAATATCACATGTTGCGTGGCGTGTTAACTCCCCTCTTTCTTCAGCGAAACGTCCCGTTTCTTCGAACTGTTTAGATAAGGTTTTTATTTTTTCGTTCAAGTCGTTGAAAACTCTGACATCGAATTCTTCTTTGTGTGCTAATTTTTTGATCTGAAACATTTTGTTTATTTTGTATGTGATAATGCATGTAATTAGAAATAAGAACATGAATGTTGTTGTAAATGATATCGGATGATTTGTAATTTCTTTTTTCATTGAATGAATTAGATTAATGTTTTGGAATCTTAATTCTTCGTCTTTGGATTCCACATATTGGATTACATTGTAGCTAACTAGTTGACTGGTCTTCAAATAGTTCCAAATGACTGCTGTTGGATTCTCGTATGTTGTGTTGTCAATCATTGTTTTGTTATCGAATGTGACTAAGTAAACTCCTCCCACGGGGTGTCCATCAACTGTGTGTTTGCCGGAAAATAATATCGCTCCATCTTTAATTATTTCTATTTCTTTATTTGTTCTTTTAATTTTAAGCATTGCCCTTTTTGGTTATTTCAAATCTTTGATAAACATGACTCTTCTAATGATAAAATACAAAATATAGTCCTTAGCTCGAGTAGTTACTTTATGTATGTTCTGGATCAGTAAGTGTGTTGTTTATGTTGGTTGATGTTGTTTATGTTACTTAATGTATGTTCTGGAGCAGGGTGTATATGTGTTGTTTGGGGATGCCGACGTGTGTTGTTAGTGTGTCGGGTATAGTTCATTGGTGTTTAGTCGTGTGCCATGTGTGGGTTGATGTCGGCGTTGTTTGTTTGAAAGGGTGCCGCGGTATATGTATGTTCTGGACCAGTAGGTGGGTTGTGGTTAGTCGCGTGGCAGGTGTGTCGCATGCCAATGCCTGGGAAAAAGTATTGTGTAGTGTGTGGTGTGTGGTGTTTGGTGTAGCGATGGGTTGGCTGGTAAAGGGGGAGCGGGGTATAGTGTTTATCATGTTTGTGGATATTTGTATATATTTTGTTATTTGTTATATATGTTGTGTTTTCATTTTTGTCGTTTGCCATGTGTCACTCAAGTTGGTAGGCAAAGGAAGTAGATAAAGCAAAGAGTTTGTCTGCGAGGTCTTTGGTTGTTCCCGAGCGAGGTGGTGGGGTAGGTTAGTGAATAAAAAGTGGTGGATAGCTAGCTACGTAAGATGAGCGTTGACAAGTTCGAAAGGAGTTTCAATCAGGTTCAAGCTTCAGCAGGTGGTCTGCAAGGTCCTCCTGGAGAGGGGCTTAAACTATTGCCTACGGGTGATTTTTATCTGGAAGGAAAAAGTTTGAGTAATGTTGGCAAGCCAAAGCGGTTACATCAGGCAGTCAACAAGGAGTACCTGGATGATAGTACAGATATTCAGAATAAATCCATACTGATACTTCAGCAGTGTGTAGACAATATGGGGGAAAACTTACAGAAAGAACAAGGAAGAGCACTAAAACTTCACTTTAGTGGATACTTTGATGGTGATCATAAGACTTTGAAGAATGTGAAAGAACCAACTGATGCCAATGATGTCAGTACAAAGGTCTATGTTGATAATTGTATAAGTGAGGCGTATAAAAGATTTCTTCGCGGTCTGGATGCAAAAATTGAAAATCATGAGAAACTATTGCGTGCGTATATTGATGATCAAAACGCCCGTCTCTCTCAGTCGTTCACAGACCTCCACCCAGTGCAGACGTGTTTCGACTTAGTGCGGAAATAGTAAAAAATCAAGTGCGAAAAATATCGCCGAAATAAAATAAGAATCGGTAGCTTCGCGGTAAAGTGATCACCGGTGACTTCGTGGTGCCGGGTTCGAATCCCGAAGAAAAATTGAAATCCTTTTTTTTTAATTAAAATAAATAAAGACACTCAGTGTGAGTCAGTGCAATGAAGCCAACTGAGCGACCCGAGCTCCGAAAATCGGGTGATGTTGTACCGGTGGCTGGGACATCAGACCACCAGTCAACACAGGAAGAGGCGGGGAGGAAAAGAAGGAAGAAGCTTCAGCCAAAACTGGTGAAGCGCCGTTCCAGCCTTGGATCAGCCGATGCGAAAATTGCGGCAACAGCAGCAATTACAACAGCAGCAGCATCAACAACAACAACTGTAGCCACAACTACAGCAGCAGCAGCCAGAATGCAGCAAACTTTGGTCGACGACGTAGAATACGAGTCGACAGAAGGCGAAGGGAGATTCTCCTACAGCGGTAGAGAGAACCCTTCAATGCTCTAACGTCGTCCGAATCAGAGGACGAAGAGGAAGAGGAACGGGAACAGCTGATTAAGAGCCAGAGGGAGAGGGAGGAGCTGGATGCCCACATCAAAGCCCTCCAAATCAAATTAAGGGCCAGGAGAGCGGCCAAAGAGGCTGCTCAACACAAACAACAGCCAAAAGAGCAGCAACAACAAAAACAGTCCCATCAGTTGCCAAAGGGACAACGATCAACAGCTGCCAAGAAGCAACAGCAGCAGCAACAACAACTACATCAGCCAAAGCAGCAGCAACAACAACAACAACAACAGAAACAGCAGCAGCAGAAGAAGCAGTCGCAGCAGCAGAAGCAGCAACAACAACAACAGCGGAAGCAACAAAAGCAGCACCCAGCCAAAAAGGAGAGATGCCCTCCAATCAACGTCTTCGGACTGGAGACGAAGGACGTCGACACCTTATGTAAGTTGGCCACCAAAGAGTCTTATTATATTAAGTATAAGGGTCCATTGCGAGTATCTGTCCATTGCTTATCAATGGCAGACTATCATGCAGTTAAAGACAGCAGGCTAGCGGTGTCGGAGGCCGAGTTTTTTTCTTACACCCCAAAAGGGGAAAAAGTTAAGGACGTGGATCCTGACACTGATCCGGAGGAGATCCTCGCTAAGCTGCGCCAAGCGCAGAGCGGCGATGTCCAGGTCGTTGGGGTTAAGCCCTTCATCACTGCGGTTTCGAAAAGGGAGAACAGGAAACTTCCGTTCTTCCTAGTCCAGGTCACCCCAGACAGCAAATTAGATAGTCTAAAACGAATACATCGTCTAGGCTCTATTGATGTCAAATGGGACACATTAAACAAGACAAAGCGCACACTCCAGTGTGCTCGTTGTCAGAGGTTTGGGCATGCCGCGGCGAATTGCAACATGCAGTCTCGCTGCGTCAAATGCGCAGGAACCCACAATCGAGGGGAATGCCCCTTTGGGGCCGGAGAAAGTTGAGGATAGGAGCAAACTAAAATGTGTACTCTGTAAGACCAGCGGGCACCCTGCCAACTATCGGGAATGCCCTACGGTCCAAGAAATCAGAAAAATAATAGAGGCCAAAAGGAAAGGAAAAATGGTAGAAGCGAGGCCAGTGCCCCGTGCTCCAGCTACCACTGTTACTCCTGCAGTCTCCTATGACCAAATGGCATAGGGTAGGCGACCGGTTCAACAGACAGTGCCGAAGGTGGCCCCGGTCTCAGTGGGCAGGCAACCTGAAGCTGATCTGGATCTGAAGACGATCCTGCTCTCCATCCAGGGGCAGATCGCTCAGCTTCAAAAGCAGTTCCTTGAGCAAGCAGCGCGAGTAGACCTCATCTACTCGACGCTGTTCGGAGAGCCAAACGCAACATCGGTTTAATGGCTGCGCAGGCAGCCCGTAACCTTAAAATCCTAGCCGTGAATGTGAATTCACTGATCAGGCCTGAACGACAACTAAACTTCGGTAATTTGTTGCAAATCCATAATCCTGACGTGTTGATGGTTAGCGAAACTAGGCTAAACCAGACGCATACCCTCAGGTACAAGAATTATCATATCATTCGAAGAGACCGAGCCTACCTAGCTGGTGGGGTCGCTCTCTTAATCAAAAAAGGCCTTTGTCATAAGGTCGTGTATAGCGGTGAAGTGCGAAAATTCCAGGCTATGGAAGCGTGTATCGCACGCATCCCCCTTCGGGGTGGTAAGCGGCTATATGTGATCGCGATCTATGCGTCTGACAAGGCACATATCAATCCCCATTTCACTTCAGAGCTCGATACTCTATTTACTAGCCTTCGACTGAGCTCGGAAGAGAACTACTATGTCATAGCCGGGGATTTGAACTCGAGGCATATGGATTGGGGCAACGTGGTGCATAACGCCAGGGCGACCTCATTGTATAACTGGTTGGTAGAGCACAATAGTGAGTTCAAGCTAGATTTGCTTGCAACCGATAGGCCATCCTTTCCCAGAAGCGGGTCCTATCTGGATCTGATGCTGATAGACAAAAGACTGACTATACTGGACGTGGAAAGACGCACACGGAACTGTTTAACTGCGGTTGAGTACGAGAGTGACCACTGCGGGCTCTTCGCGGCTATTCAACTCCCGAACGAGGTGGAAGAACTGGAGGAATATGTCCAGAGGCACCCTTATAATTACAATAAGGTCCGCTGGCCACGTTTCTCCAGGGGTTTATCCACAGAACTACGTTCGAGTGGGATCAATCCTCCGACAAACAGAAACCTGACGAACAAAGAGGTTGACAGGTACCTCATACAAATGGACGACGTAATAAAACGAACCATGGAGAAAACCATTCCGAAGGTAGTACAAATCGATGACAGCGATGTTTATCGAAATGTTACCATCGATGCACTTCACGTGCACAAAAGTAGACTGCTGTCAAGACTCAAACTCTTGCACAGACGGTTTACAGATTCACAAAACGCGGAAGTCAGGGCACTGAAGTCTGAGATCAAGAACCTCCAACAGTTAATACGTATGAACTATAGCTTGGCTATAAGCTTGCACTGGGGCAATAAAATCCGGGCTGTGCGATCCAACAACCCGGCTATGTTCCCGCAAGTAAATAAAATATTTCGGAGGAAAGATCAAAATGACATTCAGGTCGTTAGACTTCCCAGGACGACACCCAACGAACAATTAAATTGGCATCGATCCAGGTGAGGCAGTGCTAGACAATGACTTCTTCGTGGTTGAAGATCCTCAGGAGAAGGTTAAAGCTATTGGTGCTGTGTTCCAGCGAGTGTATACGGTCAACGAGGTTAGTAGGCCGAATCACGATCTGGAGAACAGAGCCTTGCTAAACCACTTCTATCTCCGCAACGAGATAAGTCAATGGCGATGCGAGAAGCCAGGTTTCACCAGGTTGAGTGACGATAATATGGCACATAGTGCCGTCGCCTACGATGTAAATCACATCTTGATTTCCCAAGAAGATCTTCAGGGTATCTTCAACTCGCTGAAAAAGAAAAAGTCAGTGGGAATCGATGGAATACCGAATATTGTGCTTCGCCATCTTCCCCCCGAAGCGGTCCAAATTTACACAACATTGTTCAACAATAAAAGTAATGCACATTAGCCGGCGCACTGGAAAACAGCTGTAGTGCAACCGATCCCTAAACGGGACAAAGACAAATCCATCCCGACAAATCTCCGGTCGATCAGTCTTCTTCCCTGCATAAGCAAGGTTTTTGAAAAGATAGTCATAGGAGTTCTGAAACAATGGGCTGATGAAAATAAAATAATACCGGACAACCAGTTCGGATTTAGGGCGGGGAATGATACCATACATGCCGCGTCAAAGCTGGTATCCGACATTCAATGGAATAAAAGCAAAAATCAGTGCACGGGTGCCTGTCTGATTGACTTGGAGAAGGCGTTCGACACCGTTTGGTTGGAGGGTCTCTTCATCAAGCTGGTCAGGCTCGGCATAAGTAAACCATTGCTATATACGATCTATGCCATGATAACAGGTAGAAAGTTCGTCGTGAAAAGTAACTTCTACCACGGTCTTTGACATTAAAAATGGTCTTCAACAAGGGGCTGTTGGTTCGCCGATCTTGTTCTCAATATTCACTGCGGATCTTATAGCTTCCATGCCGCACTTAATTGCGTACGCCGACGATCTAGTAGCGTACAGATCAGGTCCGAAGGTCGAAGTAATAAATATCTTGTTGCAGCGTGACTTCGAAAAAATTCAGCGATTTTGCGACGACTGGAAGTTGATTATCAACTTCCTGAAGTGTGAAACTACCCTTTTCAGGACCCCGTTGTACACGGCACCGCGGGATACGCGCCAAAACTGTTCTCAATATTCACTGCGGATCTTATAGGTTCCATGCCGCACTTAATTGCGTACGCCGACGATCTAGTAGCGTACAGATCAGGTCCGAAGGTCGAAGTAATAAATATCTTGTTGCAGCGTGACTTCGAAAAAATTCAGCGATTTTGCGACGACTGGAAGTTGATTATCAACTTCCTGAAGTGTGAAACTACCCTTTTCAGGACCCCGTTGTACACGGCACCGCGGGATACGCGCCAAAACTGGCGCAAGTTCGGCATAGTTGACCCGCAAGGATGGCCGTTAGCTGTGAAAAGTGTAGTTAGATATCTTGGCATTTGGCTGGATCAATATCTGTATTTTGACAAACATATAGATATTGCTCTGACGAAAGCCAGAAAAGCCTTTGCTGCGGCAAGGAGGTTGTTTTTCAGCAGCCAACTTGATACCAGGGTGAAGGTAATCTGCTACATGGCCCTAGTACGGCCAATTATGGCGTACGGTTGTCCCCTGTGGTTCAACGTGAGTCCTTCCCAGATGGAAAAGATGAGGTTGTTCGAGTGACAGTGTCTCCGGAGCTGTCTCCGTTTGTATCGCACTTCCGAGTCCGAGTACAAGAAGTACTATCCTAACGAGGTCCTGTACAACGAGGCAAACTTGAACAGGATAGATAATTTTTTTATTAAGCTGATCAGAAGGCACATTGCACGGGCTATGACTTCTTCCAACAGTCTGATCTTTGGGACTTATTACCCCAATATCATGTACCATGAAGGGGTGCGCCTTAACGGCTTTATTCCTCCCGAAGCATTCTTTTATTTAGACACGATTGGCCTAATACAGGATACATACGGATGCCCTGTTATCTTCCATGTCGTACGCCGAACAGTGGACAGGCGACTCCAATACGAACCGGATGTCGCTCGCACCCACGAGGATCTTCTTCGGTTAAGTAGAGCGATCCCCGCTCGTGACAGGAAAGAGTCTGCCAAAGAACGGCAATTTTACTGGTGGTTACACCAAAACCAGTCTCCGCCACCGCTGGCTTTTCTAGATGACCAGATAGTTGACCATGGTGGCCAACTTACATAGGTTTAAGGTAGAAATTAGGGGAAACAAAATCCAAAAACATTAAAAAACAAAAAATCCAAAAAAATTAATAAAAACAAAAAGTCCAAAAAAAAATTAAAACTAATAAGAAAAGAAAAAAAAAGGTGCACCACGGCGTATAAAATATATATGTTAGGCATATACATAAAATATACGCCCTGGTGCACGTGTCCGTACTATTACGGACATAGTTAAGATAGTCTTAAGTTTTATGTTAGGGTAAGTTAGTATAAGGTAGTTTAAATAGTTATGTAAGTAAGTTTAGTTAGCCAAGTTTTTTAAAAAGCTCTTCTTGGCAAATGAAAAATTCGTTAAAAGATTGTCGCAAAAAACTAAAAAAAAAAACATATATTAAGCCGAAAGGCACATTTATAGCGTAGATTAGATTAGCTTAGAGTACCCACATAGGGTCAGAAAATTTGTAAATTCTTAAGTTAGTTAAGCTAGTTTTAAGTACTTTTGTCTAGTAATTAAGTCCACATAAATAAAAATTGAATAAAATTACATGAAAACAAAAAAAAATACGCCCGTCTCTTGGATATATATGAGAGTTATGAAGCCAACAAAGATAAGAAGGAAGAAGATACCTCAGCTAAACTTTATAAAGAGCTATTAGAAAGGAATGGTGATATAGTAAGAAAGCAAAATCATTGTCGCCCATATAAATTCAGGCGACTGTGGTATCAGCTGGGTTAGTTAGTAAAATAACTTTGCAGTGAGCAGGAATCTTTTCGCGTGAGAATCTAAGAGAAGCGGATAAACTTTGTACATGCGAAGTTGGATGGACTGAAATCAAATTTTCTGATATGAAGGTGTATCGAGATAATTATGAAATTTGCGCTACTCCAGATGATGGAGCTACTTGTTTATTATTTTGAATGCGGAATGGTGAATCTTCATCATAAACATTAAGTAAAATAAGATTGCAGGTTCCACTTCAGCATGTTAAATTGCAAGTGTTTGGAGGCGAGGTGACGATGTATGGAAAGGTTTTACCAAATACGAAATCAAGGTAAAAGTCTAATCGCTATCCAGATAATTGGTGAATTTGTGTTATCGAAACGTTAACGCCTGAGAAAATTAAAGCATCTGAAAGACAACAGATCCCTTAGCAGGAACTAAAACACATTTCAGTCATTTATTTTTATAATGCCCCCATGCAAGGGTGCTTATTCTATCGCTTAAATAATCTTTTGGTATCATCATAACTTAGGGCTAACTTTTTTATTTTTTGTGTATACATGTTATGTAATTTGGTTTTAAAAATAAGCATTGATTTATAATGATATTGTTTCTTAACTAAACATTTATAATAGGCTCTTACATTTAATGCGTTTGTTCCAGATTTTCTTATTCCCTTTGCTTTCTTCACTTCTTTATTAGTATCAGTGGAGAAGGGATACATTTTAGCTCGTAGTCCAACAAACTCCAACATTTTGTTAGATTTGTTTTCATCTTTGAACATACCCAGTACCTTACTATTGAGGGGTGAGGGGAAAATTATGAGGATTGTCTTCGGGATACTCCGAGGTATCAAATCTCGAAAGGTTGGATTAATGATATCATTACAAATGTCAGCATAGAAATCATCGCTATTAAACGAATAAATGAATGAATCTGAATCCGTATAGTTCAATTGAACAAATGATTGAATTTATCTTTGATATAGAAATTATGAAAATCATATGATTATAAAAGGCAAAAATAAAAAAAAAGAGTTTATTTATTTTTATTTTTTTTTTGCTGAATCACTCATTTTAAGAAATAAAAGCAAAGCAAAAGAAGAATAGTGGAACAAAACTGAAAAAAGGACGCATAAAAAAGAAACTCATTTTTCCATTCAATAATATTTATTATTTTTTTTTCACATGTTTACATGTTTGGCGTTGGTTCGCCATTATCGTCCAATACGGGTCGGATGTCCACCATGGCCATCTGATCCTATAGCCACAAAAAGAAATACATTTGAGTATTTTGAATACGGTGTTCTATTCGACATAATAGAATGTACATAAATTATTATATTTTCACATGTCTGATAGTCTCTTACATTTAATGCGTTTGTTACAGATTTCCTTATTCCCTTTGCTTTCTTCACTTCTTTATTAGTATCAGTGGAGAAGGAATACTCGTAGTCCAACAAACTCCAACATTTTGTTGGATTTGTTTTCATCTTTGAACATGCCCAGTACCTTACCATTAGTGAGGGGAAAATTATGACGATTGTCTTCGGGATACTCCGAGGTATCAAATCTCGAAAGGTTGGGATTAATGATATCATTACAAATGTCAGCGTAGAAATCATCGCTCTTAAACGAATAAATGAATGAATCTGAATCCGTATAGTTCAATTGAACAAAATCATTGAATTTATCTTTGATATAAAAATAATGAAAGTCATATGATTATAAAAGGCAAAAGTAATAAAAAAAAAGAGTTTATGTATTTTTATTTTTTTTTGCTTAATCACTCATTTTAAGAACTATACACTCTGTTAAAAGATAAGTAAAAGAAGAACTCTTAATGCCTTTTATCGGCTTGGTTGCACTCAGAGCCTTAAACTCATTTGCCGCTGCCTTTACTGCTGATGGATCCATATTGTAGCTGACTGATGTCGAAGTAAAATTATATCGTCAATTTATGCAAATTTATCGTGCAAAAAAATGCGTGTTCTTATCTTTTGGTGCCGAACACTTTGCGGTTTTCGAATTTCAAGTTGCGTATATTTCCCTTTAGTAAAATAACAAACAGCGGTAGTTTAGACCAGTTTTATACCACAAGCTACGGTGCCTATACTGCTGATGGATCCATATTGTAGCTGAATGATGTCGAATTAAAATTTGATCGTGATATACAAATTTATCGTGCAAAAAAAGTGCGTGCTCTTATCTTTTGCTGCCGAACATATTGGAGAAGTAGAAACAGTAGAATTTTAAACCACAAGCATATGTTTATTGTTCTAAACGTTTGTTCAGTAACATTAATTTCTGTATTCGAATCAGTTTATTTTCAATCATAAAGCAAGCACATGTATCTGGACCGTCTTTGTAAAGATTTTATGACCAAGGGTAATTTATGAAGTGGCAGCCATAATTAGATGTGCCGAAATTCACATTCTCAAATTTGATCAGGAACGAAATACAATTTAATAATTCTGTATAGTGCTCCTCTAGAATTGCGTGCTGATGTTTCTTGAGGAACTGTAGTATTTCACCGAATATAAGTAATGTATCCATGATAACTGACGATTTAATGTGTACTGACTCATAAGTGTATGATATTTGGTTCGCGAAGTTCCTCCAGAATTGAATTTATTTCATTCTGGAGATTATTGTTGCCGGATGCTCCGGACGCGAGCAAGAGTCTTATTTTTAATAGCTCATTCGGAGCATCCCAGTATGGTTTTCAGAATACATCATGTTTTTTTTGTAACCGCTTCCAGTTTTCTTTTTATCTGATTATATTTGTATCCTCTATTACCTTTAACTTGCGCAGTACTATCGTGATTTTTCAAAAGCGCACCTATTTTCTGTAATATATTGAGATACTCATCCAAGTCGTGCTGGGTGAATGAATCTGCTCTAGGTTTTCTTTTGGAAAATAATTCTTAAAAACCATTTGTACGAGTAAAAGGTTCGCCATCAATGTGGACATTTTGTTGATCATCGGAAAACGTTGATCTAGCCAATTTCATCGAATTTGTTTCGTCATCTATATACGGACCATCGATTTTGTTGTGATCTGATTGATTGGGGTACTTTCATTGGAATTTGTGGGGTTCTAAATGAAAACTGTTCATCTGGGTCGTTCTTCAGCGACCTTGGGGTAAACGGTTCGTCTGTTTTAAACGACTCGGGACTTAATTGCTTCCTCTTTTTCTATATTACGTTATTCTGCTTTTCCTCCTTTGAATTCTGGACGATTTCCCTTAACGGTTCAATTATTGGCTGAAAAGTGTTTTCCAATTCTTCGTTGGTAGTAATTTTTGAGGATTTAAGAAGCATATACTTTTTCCGCAAATCCCTTTTCGTCTTTATCAGATCTTTCCCCAATTTCATAGCGCAAACAAACAAGTCGGAGCGGTTTAAGAAAAAAAAGCAGATCTGTTTTACTGACGGTTTTGGAAACAGGTCGATTTTGGAAACAGGTCGGTTTTGCAAACAGGTCGGTTCTGGAAATAGGTTGGTTTTGGAAACAGGTTGTTTCTGGAAACAGGTCGGTTCTGGAAACAGGTTGGTTCTGGAAACAGGGCGATTGAAGAAGCAGGTCGGTTGTGGAAACAGATCGGTTTTGCAAACAGGTCAGTTTTAGAATTCACCATGTTTTCTCTTTTCCTCAACTACGCTATTATCGTAGTTTTGGACTTTTATTACACTTTGCTTGATGAACTTCATGTTGACTACTGAAATGTTCAGTATAAAAGTACTCATCTTATAGCTGAGGAAATCATTTTCAAGCAATTTGCATAGCAATAAAGTTCTATATAATGATTGATTACTGCCAAGGACACTTTAGGCGAAAACACACCTTTCAAGGGTATGGACTGCTGAATAATTTAATTGATAGATTACCGTTTGAATTACATATTCCATCGTATAGTTTTTGCGGACCTGGAACCAAGTTAAAAGACCGTCTTGCTAGGGGTGATCGAGGTGTAAATCCATGGGATGAAGCCTGTCGCGAACACGATGTTGGATATTCTAATAACAAAACTTGACTGATCGTCACATTGCCGATCAAATTCTAGCGAAAAAAGCCTGGGAAAGAGTAAGGGTAAAGATTCAATTTCATTTTTCTACTGGTGACAAATATTATGATGGTTAAAAGGAAACTTGGCATGGGTTGCAAGCGCAATTTATTTAAGGCGGTCGTAAAAGAAGTTAAAAAGTCAATCAGGTCTCCAAATACTGAAGACCCAAGCACCATTGCAATGACAGCCTTACAAGCAGCCAACAAAGTCATCAGAAATAAACGCAGGTATATTTCACTGCCTCGAGTTATACCATTGCCAAAAGTTGGAGGATTCTTACCACTCTTACCGATATTATCAGTTTTGTCAGCCGTGGGAGCTCTAGGCGGAGGAGCAGCAGGTGTGGTTAAAGCAATATATGAATCAAATGCAGCAAAGAAACAACTGGAAGAGAACAAACGACATAATCATGCGATGGAAGCAATAAAGATTAAATGAGGCACCGGTATTTTTCTACAACCATACACAAAAGGCTTTGGACTCGTCCTTAGACGAATTGATCAACTTCCCAATCGACCCCTCAGCAATGTTGATGTAATGGAATTTGGTAAACGATATATACCCAAACTTCGTGGGTGTACATGAAAGATACACTACCCAACAGATCACATCGTAAAGAGTGTGGGGTAATAAATCTGGACAATGACAGTGGTCCCGGGTGTCATTGGGTGACATACGTAAAAAGGGTAATATTGTGGAATATTTTGATAGCTTCGGTAACCTGAGACCTCCTATAGAAGTTTTGCGTTATCGTGGTAAAAATATTCAATACAATTATAACAACTGTCAAAAATTGAATACATTCATATGTGGTCATCTATGTTTAAGCTTTCTACTACTAAATAAATTGAATGTGCAAAAAAAACTTGTTTCATTTCATTCAAAGCCACAATGTCGCTAACACTAATGAATTTATTCAGCAAGTTCTCAAATTACACAACAGGGATCGATGTGATAAATTGATTGTCAAAATAAGAGCAAATAACAATACTTTAAAGTGCGAAATTAATATCAACGTAGATATTGATTTTTCACAACCAAACTCTATTGGTTCGTTGTTAGGGTTCAGCAAGAAAAGGCTTGCCGCTAACAAAATACATGAGTCAGATCTGTGCGTCGATATCAATAGAGTGAATACGGTGCGGGTTGAATGCAATTTAATTGATGCAACATACATAAATAATAAACCGGCACACATACTACATCAATTGTAAGGTCAGTCCAGGCTATAAAATAATAGAAGTCCCCCATAATGTTATCTACCTGCCTGTGAACACAAGGAGGATAAGTACTGTGACAATAAACCTTCTGGATCAGGACGGTAACCAAATAAATTTCTGGAGGGGAAAATATTACAGTTCTAATACATCTTAAAGTAAAATGATTATATATAATCGTCAACTTAACTATAAAATAGCTTCAAACAACGTCAAACCTATCAATACATCATTGACGCTGAATAGAAGAACAACAGCCGTAAGAATTTCCCAAACAAATAAGCAATTCCTATTAACACTGGGCTGCAAATTAAAGTAAATCATGCTCAACATATTCTAAGAACCATCCTTTGAAGACAGCATCACGAAATTGGGATATCACACATACTCACCGTTTTTGAATAATTTCGAAAAGAATAACATTATTCAAAATGTTAACATCTAATCTGATGGAAGTGCAATCGCAAAAACAGCACTTGTAAACAACGGGTTAGCCTTCCTCTTTGATGAAATTCGTTATGAATTAAATGGCTTTGAAATTGATGTCAATCGTAATGTTGGAATAACATCCACCATCAAAAATTATTTATCTTAAAATAAAAATGAAAGCGATATGCTGCTTAATGCATTTTGGTCACCAAATGCATCAATCAACGTGGATGGATTCTATTTTAATTTTTGTATCCCACTCAATAAACTGCTCGGATTTGCTGAAGATTACAAGAAAATTATTCCAAACGGTCCTCATGATTTAATTTTAACGCGAGCACGCACCGATGCAAGCTCATTAGTCAGCGGGGAAGATGAGAAAGCGAGAATAAATTTACTTAAAGTTGAATGGAAAGTTCCACATATTACTCTGTCAGGTTCCTACATACTAGTACTGTATAAACCTATAAGCAATAGCCAATCTATGAAAATTGCCTTCCGAAACTGGGAGCTATACGAGTACCCCGCATTACCACATTTGGAATGTTTAAACCACCTCTCATTTGAAGAAACCACGCTACATTATTGTCGCTCTACAAGCCAACAAACATAATTTGCTCAAGGAAGATCCAACATTTTTCGATCACTGTGACTTCATCAATGTGAAAGCGTACTTAAATTCTGAGACATACCCATTAGAAGATTTAAATCTTTCATTCGAAAAGAACAATTTCAGTCAACTTTATAGTATGTATTGCGACTTTCAAAAGACATACTACAACCGATCAATTGCTGAACCACTCCTATCCAGAGACACTTTCAAATCCCAAGCCCCAATCTTTATCATTGATTGCCGACGTCAGAGTGAAATAATTAAAAATGACCCCGTCGATATTCGCAAATGAAAAGTAGTCAATCATCTGTAGATGGGGGTTGGGGGATTTACCGAATTTCAAAAGGTCAAACAATATCTACGTGATGTTATTCAACATACATCGGTCTACGTGAAAGGCACTGAAAAATCCCAAAACAGCTTTTTATCTAATAAAACAAATTTATAAAATACAAACGCCTTTTGTTTTCTCATTTATTATCGCTCAGGATGAGCAAACGAAATGTTGTTGAGGAGCTGCATAAACTTGCAAGAAGAAATTTCAGCAGGCGCCGAGTTATTATTAAGGGTTTTGATGACTTGTGGCAGGCCGATTTGGTAGAAAATGTGGTTAAAATTCAGTTTTAATTCCAACTACAAATGGTTAGACATTTTGAAAAATATTACTTATTTTTTATTTATACTTAATAATTTCACAAAAAATAAATACTAAGCAAAATAGTGCAAGTGGCGTGATGGAATCAGCAGAGCGGCTCGCGCTCTTAAACACGGGTGAGAATGTTGAACCTGAAACATCAGGCTACCGAGCTAGTGTATCAGGCCACCAGCCAAATCCACAGGAGGAAAGGAGAAAGAGGAGGAAGAAACTGCAACCGCAGTCGAACCTGGTAAAGCGTCGCTCCACTGTAACCTCAGGCAATATAAATGTTGCGGGAAAACCTACAGCAACAACAACAGCAGTAGCAAACGCAAAAAAAGAAGCTCACATACAGGCACTCCAAAATAAATTACAGGCCAGGAGAGCGGCCAATGAAGCTGCACAACAGCAACAGCAGCAACGACAACAGCAGCAGCAACAACAACAGCAGCAGTAACAACAACAGTGGCAACAACAACAACTCAATAAACTGCTCGGATTTGCTGAAGATTACAAGAAAATTATTCCAAACGGTCCTCATGATTTAATTTTAACGCGAGCACGCACCGATGCAAGCTCATTAGTCAGCGGGGAAGATGAGAAAGCGAGAATAAATTTACTTAAAGTTGAATGGAAAGTTCCACATATTACTCTGTCAGGTTCCTACATACTAGTACTGTATAAACCTATAAGCAATAGCCAATCTATGAAAATTGCCTTCCGAAACTGGGAGCTATACGAGTACCCCGTATTACCACATTTGGAATGTTTAAACCACCTCTCATTTGAAGAAACCACGCTACATTATTGTCGCTCTACAAGCCAACAAACATAATTTGCTCAAGGAAGATCCAACATTTTTCGATCACTGTGACTTCATCAATGTGAAAGCGTACTTAAATTCTGAGACATACCCATTAGAAGATTTAAATCTTTCATTCGAAAAGAACAATTTCAGTCAACTTTATAGTATGTATTGCGACTTTCAAAAGACATACTACAACCGATCAATTGCTGAACCACTCCTATCCAGAGACACTTTCAAATCCCAAGCCCCAATCTTTATCATTGATTGCCGACGTCAGAGTGAAATAATTAAAAATGACCCCGTCGATATTCGCAAATGAAAAGTAGTCAATCATCTGTAGATGGGGGTTGGGGGATTTACCGAATTTCAAAAGGTCAAACAATATCTACGTGATGTTATTCAACATACATCGGTCTACGTGAAAGGCACTGAAAAATCCCAAAACAGCTTTTTATCTAATAAAACAAATTTATAAAATACAAACGCCTTTTGTTTTCTCATTTATTATCGCTCAGGATGAGCAAACGAAATGTTGTTGAGGAGCTGCATAAACTTGCAAGAAGAAATTTCAGCAGGCGCCGAGTTATTATTAAGGGTTTTGATGACTTGTGGCAGGCCGATTTGGTAGAAAATGTGGTTAAAATTCAGTTTTAATTCCAACTACAAATGGTTAGACATTTTGAAAAATATTACTTATTTTTTATTTATACTTAATAATTTCACAAAAAATAAATACTAAGCAAAATAGTGCAAGTGGCGTGATGGAATCAGCAGAGCGGCTCGCGCTCTTAAACACGGGTGAGAATGTTGAACCTGAAACATCAGGCTACCGAGCTAGTGTATCAGGCCACCAGCCAAATCCACAGGAGGAAAGGAGAAAGAGGAGGAAGAAACTGCAACCGCAGTCGAACCTGGTAAAGCGTCGCTCCACTGTAACCTCAGGCAATATAAATGTTGCGGGAAAACCTACAGCAACAACAACAGCAGTAGCAAACGCAAAAAAAGAAGCTCAGATACAGGCACTCCAAAATAAATTACAGGCCAGGAGAGCGGCCAATGAAGCTGCACAACAGCAACAGCAGCAACGACAACAGCAGCAGCAATAACAACAGCAGCAACAACAACAGCAGCAGTAACAACAACAGTGGCAACAACAACAAAAACAACAACAACAGCAACTGAAGAAGAAGAAGCTGCAGCAGCAGCAGCAACAACAACAGCAGCAGAAGAAGAAGCCGCAGCAGCAGCAACGGCAACAACAGCAGAAGCAGCCACAGCAACAACAACAACAGCAGCAGCAGCAACCATCTGCAACGAAGAAGGTGAGATGGCCGCTGTTTTCGGACTGGAGACGAAGAAGGTCGATACTCTGTGTAAGTTGGTCACCAATAATATTTTCTATTTGAAATATATAGGGCCCTTACGGATGGCTGTCCACTGCTCATCAGGGGCAGACTATCACATTATAAAAGAAACGCTAGCGGCGGTAGCAGTCGAGTTTTTTTCGTACACCCCATAAGGGGAGATAATGCAGAGGGCGTGGATCCTTCTACTGATCCCGAAGAGATCCTCGCTGTACAGTGCCAGGCGCAGAGCGACGATGTCACGTTCGTTGCGGTTAAGCCCTTCACCACTACGGTAACGAAAAGGGAGAACAGAAAACTTCCGTTCTTCCTTGTTCAGGTCACCCCAGACAGTAGAATAGAGAGCATAGATGGGAAACATTAATAAAGACGAAGCACATAGTCCAACGTGGTCGCTGTCAGAGTTTTGGGCATGCCGCGGCGAACTGCAACATGGAGTCTCGCTGCGTCAAATGCGCAGAAACAGTTTAGGGAAGGAAAAAGTCAAGAACAGGGCTATGCTCACATTCGTACTCTGTAAGACCAATGGGCACCCTGCTAATTATCGGGGATGTCCTAAAGTCCAGGAGATCAGGAGAAAGAGTATAGAGGCAAAGAAACAAGTCAAAATGGTAGAAGCGAGGCCAGTGCCCCGTGCAACAGACAGTGCCGAAGTTGACCCCGGTCAAAGTGGCCTGGCAATCTGAAGCAAATCTGGATAGGATGGCGGTACTGCTCTCTATCCAGGGGCAGATCGCTCAGCTCGAGAAACAGTTCCAAGAGCAAGCAGCACGAGTAGAATTAATCTACTCGACGGTGTTTGCCGTGCCAAACGCATCGTCGGTCTAATGGCTGCGCACGCAGCTAGTAGCCTTAAAATCCTAGCAGTGAATGTGAATTCGCTGATTAGGACAGAAAGCAAATTAACGCTCGGCAACCTTATGCAAACTCACAATCCAGACGTGCTGATGGCCAGCGAAACTAAGCTGAACCACACGCGCACACTCTGTTACAATAATTACCACGTAGTTCGAAGAGACCGTCCCCAATCCTTGCGAGGGGGCGGGGTCGCTCTCTTAATCAAAAAAGACGTCTGTCATAAGGTCATGTATAGCAGTGAAGTGCGAAGATTTCAAGTGCTAGAAACGTGTGCCCACGCATTCCTCTTCAGGGTGGAGGCGTTTATATGTGATCGCGATCTACGCAGCTGACCATCCTGCACTGAATAGCAATTTCATTTCAGAGCTCGATACTCTTTTCACTAGCCTTCGACTGAACTCGAAGGAAACTATTGTATCATTGCTGGGGATTTGAACTGCAAGTGCATAACGACAGGAGGACCCCACTGTATAACTGGTTGGCAGAGCACAATATTAAGTTCAAGCTAGATTTGCTTGCAACTGATAGGCCATCGTACCCCAGATCCGGGTCCTATCTGGATCTGTTGCTGATCGACAGACGACTGACGATACTAGACGTGGAAAGACGCACGCGGAACTGTTTAACTGCGGTTGAGTACGAGAGTGATCACTGCGGACTCTTCGCGGCTATTCAGCTCCCGAACGAGGTGAAAGAACTGGAGGAGTATGTCCAGAGGAATCCTTATAATTACAATAAGACCCGCTGGCCTCGCTTCTCCAGGACGTTATCCACAGAACTACGTTCGAGTGGGATCAATCGTCCATCAAACAGAAACCCTTACGAACGAAGAGGTTAACAGGTACCTCATACAAGTGAACGACGTAATTAAACGTACCATGGACAAGACTATTCCGAAGGCAGTACAAATCGATGACAGCGATGTTTATCGAAATGCTACCATCGATGCACTTCACGTGCACAAAAGTAGGCTGCTGTCAAGACTCAAACTCTTACACAGGCGGTTTACAAATCCACAAGACGCGGCAGTCAGAGAATTGAAGTCGGGGATCAAGAACCTCCAACAGTTAATACGTATGAACTATAGCTTGGCTATAAGCTTGCACTGGGGCAATAAAATCCGGGCTGTACGATCTAACAACCCGGGTATGTTCCCACAAGTAAATAAAATATTCCGGAGGAAAGATCAAAACGACATTCAGGCCGTTAGACATCCCAGAACGACAAATAACGAACAATTACTGACTTCAGTTAGCATTGATCCAGATGGAGCAGTGCTAGACAACGACTTCTTCGTGGTTGAAGATCCACAGGAGAAGGTCAAAGCAATTGGTGCTGTGTTTCAGCGAGTGTATACGGTCAACGAGGTTCGTAGGCCGAATCGCGACCTGGAGCATAGAGCCTCGCTAAACCACTTCGAGCTCCGAAACGAGATAAGTCAATGGCGATCTGAGAATCCTGGTTTTACCAGGTTCAGTGACGATAACATGGCAAATAATGCCGTCGCCAATGATGGAAATCACATCTTGATTTCTCAAGAAGATCTTCAGGGTATCTTTAACTCGCTGAAGAAGAAAAAGTCGGTGGGAATCGATGGTATACCAAATATTGTGCTTCGCTATCTTCCCCCCGAAGCCGTGCAGATTTACACAACACTGTTCAATAATGCGGCACACTGGAAAACAGCTGTTGTGCCACCAATCCCTAAACGGGACAAAGACAAATCTATCCCGACAAATCTTCGGTCGATCAGTCTTCTTCCTTGCATAAGCAAGGTTTTTGAAAAGATAGTCATTCTAGTTCTGAAACAATGGGTTGAGGAAAATAAAATCGTACCGGATAACCAGTTCGGATTCAGGGCTGGGCATGAAACTATACATGCCGCGTACAAACTGGTATCCGACATTCAGTGGAACAAAGATAAAAAACAATGCACGGGTGCATGTCTGATTGATTTGGAGAAAGCGTTCGACACCGTTTGGTTAGAGGGTCTCTTCCGCAAGCTGGTCAGGCTCGGCATAAGTAAACCATACATATACACGATCTATGACATGATAATAGGCAGAAAGTTCATCGTGAAAAGTGGCGACGTAATTTCTACCACGATCTTTGACATCAAAAATGGCCTGCAACAGGGAGCGGTTGGTTAGCCGATCTTGTTCTCAATATTCACTGCAGATCTTATAGGTTCCATGCCGCACTTCATTGCGTATGCCGACGATCTAGTAGCGTATAGATCAGGTCCGAAGGTCGAAGTAATAAATATCTTGTTGCAATGTGACTTCGAAAAAATTCAGCGATTTTGCGACGATTGGAAGTTGATTATCAGCTTCCTGAAGTGCGAAACTATCCATTTCAGGACCCCGCTGTACATGGCATGGGATATGCGCACAAACTGGCGTAAGTTCGGCATAGCCATTTGGTTGGACCAATATCTGTATATAGATATTGCTCTGGCGAAAGCTAAAAAGGCCTTTGCTGGGGCAAGGGGGTTGTTTAACAGCAGCCAACTTGACACCAGAGTAAAGGTAATCTGCTACATGGCCCTCATCCGGCCAGTTATGGCCTACGATTGCCCACTGTGGTTCAATGTGAGTCCTTCCCAGATGGAAAAGATGAGGTTGTTCGAGAGACAGTGTCTTCGCACTTGTCTCCGGTTGTATCGTACACCCGAGTCTGAGTACAAGAAGTTCTATACTAACGAGGCAAACTTGAACAGGAAGGCATATTGCACGAGCTATGACTTCTTTCAACAGTCTGATCTTTAAGGGCTTAATACACCAATGTTATGTACCATGAGAGAGTGCGCCTCACCGGCTTTATTCCTCCTGAAGCGTTCCTCTATCTCGACACAATTGGCCTAATACAGGATCGAGAAGTATGTCCTGTCATCTTCCACGTCGTACGTTGAACAGTGGACAGGCGACTCCAAACGAACGGGATGTCGCTCGCAGTCACGAGGATCTCCTCCGGTTCAGCAGAGCGATCTCTGCTCGAGGCGGCAATTTTACTTATGGTTACACCAAAACCAGTCTTTGCCGCCGCTGGCTTTTCAAGATGATGACGCGATGGTTGACCATGGTGGCCAACTTACATAGATTATAGGGCAGCATTAAAGAAAAAAAAAAGTAAAGTTACGGACATAGTTAAGATAGTTCTTTAAGTTTTAATGTTAGGTTAAGCTAATTTAAGGTAGGTTAAGACAGATGAATTAAGACAAGTTTTTTTACCAGTTTTCTTGGCTAAACGAAAAACAAATACAGACTGAAAAAAAAATAAAAAACATAGACTAATCCGAAAGGCGAGCTAAATGTATATTAGAATAGATTAGAGTAACCGTATAGGGACAGTAGGTTAGATGTAAGAACAATTGTTAAGATAGTTAAGCTAGTTTTAAGTATTTTTGTCAAAAATGAATTAAAAAAAAAAAATAAAAAAAAAGCATATAAATAGAAAAAATCCAATGATCTGTTGAGCACGGTCTACAATCACACGAAAGTATTTATCAAGGGCAAATTTAAAACTGGTGATCAAGTACGCAACAGCAAATAAATTGTGATTTTTTAGCTGTTATCTTTTTGGCAACACTGGTGTAAACAGCTGACGCACGTTTTGTGTTTTGGTTCACTGTCAAACATCTTCAGTTTGGTCTATAATTTAACTGCGAATCGTCTTCCAAACGAACAACGCTTGCAAATTATTGAATTTTATTATCAAAATGCGTGCTCTGTTAAGAAAGTTCATCATTTTTGGCTCAATGGGTACGTAAATAAGCAGAATTGTCGATTTTGGAGTGAATATCAGCCAGAAGCATTGCAAGAGCTACAAATGCATCCAGAAAAAGTCACAGTTTGGTACGGTTTATGGGCTGGTGGCATCATTGGACCGTACTTCTTCAAAGATGATGCGAATCGTAACGAATATTTCGTCAACTGGTCATTTTCGCCACTTTCGGTACTCCCAAGCAACATCTGCTTAATAAAGCTCGCAGGTATCTACCGAAACTGAATCCGAGCTTCAATTTCCTCAAACGTTTCAGGTGAAACTTGAATCACCCTTTACCATACACTCGTCAAATTCTTCAGAACGCCTCTCGTAATACATTTGCTATCATGTGCTCTTGCCGAACTCATGTCCCAAATACTTGCTATCCACTTCCTTTTATTCACATTGACAACCTCGCTCGAGAACATCCAAAGACCTCGCAGACACACTCTGTGCTCTATCTGCTTCCTTTGCCTACCAACTTGAATGACACATGGCAAACGACAAAAAAAGAAAAATCAAATATAACAACTTACAAAATGTGTACAAATATCCACAAACATGATAACCACTACTTAGTACACTACTTAGTACTTATTTCTACATCTAACAATTTTATTCAATTTCCCATCTTCATGGCTTATGGCCCTGGTTTCAAATAGTTTACAATTTTTCTTAATGATGGGGTGTCTTATATGTGTAAGAATTAAGTCTTAATTTTGTATTATTTTAAATTTTGAAACATCTACTAAATCTGTCAAAGTTGAACTTTCGTGTTCATGTTTTAGAATATTTTTAATTTCTTTTAAGTTCAAAATAGCACGGTTTAAAATACTGATTTTTGCGAAAGTTATTGTTTGAAGTGTATTTTGCAATGCCGCAATTATTAACTTATTTCTTTCCTCTGTTAATCTTACTTGCGAATTCATTTCCGAGTTTTTGAAGGAATTAGTTAATTTATTGATTGCATTAAAGATTTCGGAATTCGCAGTGTATTGTTTTTTATTACAGTCTGTCAGTTCTGAAATTTTATTGGTTATTCGTACTAAACCGTCATGGTCTGGGGTTCCTGCTAGCCATTTCCATAGGATTCCTAGTTCGTCAATTTCTCTTTTCTGTCTACGGTTTGGAACTTGTAATTGTCCTATTAGTAATTTAATTAAGTTAACCTCTGAGTCATTGTTATCATTACTGTCATTGTCATGGTCGGAAATTATGTATCCTGTATTAAAATTGTTCTGTGTTTCTTCTATTAAGTTACTAAGATAAGTTATGATTGTGATATGAAAGAGGTAACCGTAATCCTCATAGATTGCTGTATCGCCTTGTTCAATAAGTACGTAATTTTCCCGAGTGTAGTCGCCTACTTCTTCAGCTACTACCCCATTAATGTCAAAATAATTATTCCGTTAATTTTTCCTGCAATATAAAATGTTAAGTCTTAATATTGTCTTTATGTACTATTCTATTTCTCTGATATATCCGAACTTTATTTTTTCATAATTATTTTGTTTGGAGAAATTTTTTAGTATCCCTTTTTTTAATTTTTTCTAGCATTTTTCCTTGAGCCACTAGAAGTTTTGATTCTATATCTTTATGTAATGTTTTATTAAATAGAACTTCATACGGGCTTTGATCCGTAACTGAATGGGTAGTTTTATTGTACTGCTTTGTGGCTCTGTATATTGATTCTAAGGCACTTATTAAATGAAATTCCTGTTTTAAACACCTTGCAATCTCTATTAGTGTCGTGTGCACTCTTTCTACCTGACCATTCGTTGTAATGTGTTTGGGGTCACAAAAATGTGTCTGAATGCATAGTCTCTGCATTAGTGTTTTAAATTGTGCTGGTGAAAATCCTGGTTCGTTGTCGATTGTTATTCTTTTAGCGTCTGGGAAACCTTGTAATAATTCTTATAACTTTTTTATCTAGATTGGTCTGATCTTCAATTAGTTTGATCACTAAAAATTTTGAATACGCATCAATGCGTGTTAAACTTTTCAATTTCTGGCCGAAAAATATATCAAGATGAACCTGCTCCCCGTCTTTCTTAGGAATTGGAGCCTCTGCAATTGGTATCTTTTGTCTATCATACTTCTTTGTGTTACAAATTTCACAGTTTCTAACATATTCTTTGAATTGCTTATTCATTTCGGGCCAGAAATATGATTTGTAAAATTTTTTCAGGTTTTCCCTGTGATTTCTGTGTGCTCTTGTATGTGTTACATAATCATGCTTTGACCTTCTTTATTTGTAATATATTTGGGAAAATTCATGTACAAAAATTTGTTGTTAAATGTTTCCTTTAATTTTTGTTTGGTTTCATATAAATCTTAAGGTGTACAGTGGATTGCGATAATCCTGGCTCAAGTATTCTTTTATGATTTTTATGATTAATATAACCTTGTATATATAATACTATATGCACATATATATATATACGTACTTAAGCTATTTAGTTTATATAAGTACACACATGTACAAATGTGTATAAGGAATTTTTTTTTTTTGTTTATTTACATATATATAGCTTACAAACTACCTTAAAAAACTGCCTAAGATACGTAGGTCGGCCATAGGTTGCAGCTGGACTAAGAAATAATCCGCTGCAAGACAGAGACGGACTGCACCCCGTAAGAGGATCTGTACTACCCTCTCCCTAACCAGGGTCTAAAGAATTCGATGATGGAGTTCCCTCGCTACACAGCCACCAGAATTTTCGGGGTTGCATTGCAACATCCCGAACATCGTGCCTTGATACCGCCGTACTGAACCGGAGGAGACCCTCCTCAGCTCGTTGAGCGACGGAACGGTAGTGGTTGTGTCGCCCATCCACAGTTGAACGGGCGATGTGGAAGAGGAGCGGTACCGCATTTTCATTTTGTATCAGACCGTGTTTGTCTAAATGGAGGAATGCTTCTGGGGGGACGAAGCCGTTATGACGTACCCTTTCGTGGTATTGAGGATTGGAGTAGTAAGCCCAAGAGATCAGGTTATTGGCCGAGTTCATCGCTCTAGCAGTGTGGCCTCGAATCAATTTCAAGACAAGCCCTCTCAAACACCCGAATCTTTTCCATCAAGCTTGCACTCACGTTGAACCACACGGGACAGCCGTAGGTGAGCATTGGCCGGATGGGAGCCATGTAGCAGATTATAATTATATAACAGTCTCTATGTAAGAGCGAAAGCGCCTCGGGCTCGGGCTAGAGCAACATCTACATGTTTGTTAAAATATAGATAATGATCTAGCCAGATCCCCAGGTATCTGACCACAGTCCTTTGCGCCAGTGGTTGCCCGTGACGCCCAAGAATTGAGAACTTTCGCCAATTCTTTTTGTATCCGCCGAAGCCGTATACAACGGGGTCCTGAACAGAATGGTTTCCGACTTCTGAAAGTTTATATTCAACTTCCAGTCATCGCAACTTCTCATGAATGAGTCGAAGTCACCCTGCGCGAGAGTAGTGATGTCCTCGATCATTTTACCTGATCTGTACACGATCAAGTCGTCGGCGTACGCAATTGCGTGAGGAAGATAACTTATTAGATCGCTCAAGAAAATGTTGGACAGGATCGGCGAATTAACTGCACCCTGTTGGAGACCATTTTTTATTTCAAAAATACCTGCAGAGGTCAGATTGCCATTCTTGACGACGAACCTTCTACCAGTAAGCTTGTTACACAGTAGGTACAGCAGTGGTTTACTAATGCCTAGCCCATTGAGCTTGTAAAAAAGTCCTTCTAACCATACGTTGTCGAAGGCCTTCTCCAGGTCAATCAGGCAGGCACCCGTACATTGTTTCTGGCTGTTGTTCCATTGGATCTCCTACTCCAGTTTCGACGCGGCATGAATAGTGTCATTGTTGCTTCTGCGTCTGTTATAAATACCGATTTCGTATTTATATTTGCATGAATTGTTTCAATTCCCTTTTTTCATTTTCTCTTCATTATTATTATATTTTTTCTTGTCAACAATTTATTCGATTACTGTTTCACAAGAATGGTATTCACTAAGAATATGTACCTGACAAAGCTTTTCATCCTTTAATGATTCATTTTTTGAAGTAAACATCTTCTCACTTTCACCTCCATTAGTTAAAATTCCTTTCTTAAAATCTAATATTACTCCTGCCTTGCTTATGACATTAAAACGTATTAATAAATCTGCTTCATGATTTGCTATTTCATAAAACCTTGTACGTTTGTTAAAATTTGTTGCTTCATAGTAATGAGTTATAATCGTATAACCATTTATCGTTCGAAAAGGGTTTCTTAATGGGTAGTTCCTACCTATTTAATAATATATATGACCTACAGTAACAACTTGTAGCACCGGTGTCAATTAGTACTTTTATTCTTCTCCCATTTCGGAAGTCCTCTCTGAATATGTAGGGTAGTCTGGGCGATTTTCTAAAAAATAACCTCATTTATATTGTTAATTCTTGGATTTTTTACTTGACGCTGTGAATTACTGAACTCTCATGATGCCTTTTTTCAGGTGTGCGTTGTTATTAAATGTATTTATTACCTTGTCGGTAATTATAGTTTGGTTTTAATTGTGGATTATTAAAAGATTGTCTGGATCTTTGCGAACGCGCTTTGCAAGTCTTCTGGCGGTAATGAAAATATTGTATTAGACAATGAACCATTGAGTCCTGTAACGAAAATGCGAAGAGCATTTCATCTGTTAGCATTGTTGAGCACTTTGGTTAGTGCTGTGTCTGTACCGTGCATCATTATTGTTTTGTTAATTAAAAGTGTCAGTTTTTTATTGACTTAATTATAATAGTAGTAGTAAAACACTGAGCTCTTGCCTGTCTCTTGTCGGAATATGCGAAATCTAAACGTGCAATAATTGCATCGAAATTTAGACATGTTCCAGGATTTGTCAAAGTACTGTTAGGATCGTGAGTAACCTTATTACGTAATATGGTTAATGCTGCAAAATACTTGCGACTACCTTTAATGTAGTATAGCCTGATTGAATTGTTAGCGGCTTCTCGCCAGCTAACATATGAATTAGAATTTCCGGAAAATTCTGGTAATGATTTGATCACGTCTAGTGATTCATTACATCCTATACTTTCGTGTACAAAAGTTTGGTATCAAACGACTGGTATAAGCCAAGTTTTTAACATTCCGCAAAAAATAATTCGTGGAAACGGTATTTACCGTTGTGTGACATCGCAAACAGCAATCATTTTTGAGCAAGAGAAATGTAAGAAATTAGTTGCATTATGTGACTCAAATTCATCGTGTTCGTGTGAAGTAAGTGGCAACGCTATGTTTCTAATTATTTTTCCAATTTCTTGCCTGTTATCTGAGGAATCTTTTTGGTCAGTTTGAACCTTGTACGACATCAACAAATGCAATATAATCAAAGTTTGTGCAGAGTTTTCAAAATGTATCCGCGTGTTGCCGCCTTCAGATGTTATTTATTACCTTTTCCGGACTATATACTTCCAGAATACGTTGATACAATTTGCGCTCAGCTGCGCACCCCATACAATTTTTTTTTATGATTTAACATGTACTAATACAAAACATTTTTTAGAAACGTTCAGATGAGTGCGGATACAACAGGCATCAGCATTGAACAAGTTTGCAAACTATGCGAATGAAACAAAAAACATATATCTAGCGCACTATGCATGGTACCACATGCCTGCATGGGAGTGTACTTTTTTTCTTTTTTTCCCCGCTAATCTCACAATTGCACTGGCAAAGTGAGTGAGTACAAATTATGGAGGAGAAAGGGCAGTTCGCTCGGTTAGAAACGGACGGCGAGAACCAGCAGCCGGTGGCAGTAAAATTACGCCACCAACCAACGGTGCCCAAAGACGGCACAACGAAGAGGAGGACGAAAAAGCAGACTTCCACCGGTTCAAAGCGACGTAGCAGTTACGCTTCAGCCGAAAATTCCCAAGAGGAAGGGAGTGCAGAGTCCACGTCATCGAACTCTGACTTGAAGGAGGAAACTCAAAAACTACTCCATGAGATTAGAAAGCTGACAGAAACTAATCTCGAAAGGAGAATGAAGGAGGACGAGCAAAGGGTCTCACAACTCGGGCAACAACAAACACAGTTGCCCAATTCAAAACAGCTGCAAAAGCAACAACAACAGCTCGCAACAACTAAGTAGCTTCATCAACAGTCAGCAGCTCAGCAACAACAACAGCAAGCCGCAACGCAACAACAGAAACAGCAGCAACATGTAGCAACTCGACAACAACAGCAGCCAGCAGTACACCAGCAAAAAAAGAAAGAAAAAATGCCACCAATAAATTTATACAAGCCGGACGTCGTTCAATCTGCACAGGTATTTAGGACGGCCATAGGTACTGGTAATTTTAGTATTAAAAAAAATAAAGGCTCAGAAAAATACTCAATAAGCTGCGAGACAGTGGAGCATCATGAAGTTCTTTAGAGGTGTCTAAAGCGTTCGATGACGGAGTTCTTCTCCTTCACACCAAAAGAAGGAAAACTCCAGTCAAAACTATTAAAGATCTCTGCACCGCTCGAAGCGGATGAGATTTTCTAACTTCTCGAAGAGCAAGTGTGTGGCCGTCTCTCTCTCGTTCGTCGGGATCAAGCCCTTCACCACAGCCAAGGCAAAAAGAGAAGGATGGAGATTACCGTTTTTCATTGTACAGCTGTCACCCAATAGCAAAGTAGATAAGCTAAATGAGCTGAAAACATTAGCGGACTACGATTGCGTCTGGGAAAATATAAGAAGGCGTGACGGCAATATCCAATGTGTTCGCTGCCAAAGGTTTGAGCACGCCGCGTCGTACTGCCAAATGCGGCCTCAATGCGTGAAGTGCAGTGAAAACCACAAGGCGGAGGAATGCCCGCTGGGGAAAGAGGGAGCAGCTGACAAAAGTCAGCTCAAGTGCGTACTCTGCGGAAACGCGAGGCACACCGCTAACTATCAAGGTTGTCCTAAGTTCCAAGAGCGAAAAGCAAAGACGGTGCTGCAGAAGCAGCCCCTAGTGAAAAAATCCACTCAGGGCAGCCATAACCGTCACCCCTCAAGTGACATACGCTCAAATGGCGTCTGGTCAGAGGAGCACAAGAGCACACGACCCAACGCCCGATTGGAAATCCTCCATTGAAAGGCGTATGGATCGGTTAGAGGAGCAAGTAAGCCAAATTCTAGCGCTCCTGCATAACCAAGCACGTCACCATGCTTGATGGCTACGCAGACGGAGAGCACATATAAGATCCTTACAGTGAATGCAAATTCATTGATAGGGGTCCCTCGAAAAAACGAGCTCTATAGATTGTTGGACGATCAAACCCCAGAGCTATTTCTGATTAGCGAAACCAAGCTAACCCAGAAAGGCGTATTGGAGCACAGTAATTATAATGTTATTACGAGTAGAATACACCGGCCCAACTCCAAAGGTGGAGGCGGTGTTGCGATCTTCATTAAAAATAACATTAAACACAAAGTAGTGTATAGTAGTGAAGTTCAACGGTTTCAGTAGTTGGAGGCCTGTATCGTGTACATTTCTCTCCGCTGTGGAAAGAAGCTGTAGAACGACTATATCAGAGTTCGATTCACTCTTTCTATGACTTAGACTGGACTCGGAAGAGAACTATTTCATTTTGGCCGGGGACTTAAATGTTCGCCACGGATATTGGGGGAGCACAGTTTCTATTAGCAGAGGGGACCAGCTTTACAGCTGGTATTGCGTGCACAGTGTCGAGTATAGACTCGATTTGAAAGCAACAGAGATCTCGTCCTACCCCAGAAGTGGCTCTTATCTGGATCTCCTGCTGTTCGACGCAAGACTGCAGCTGACAGACACAAACTCAAAAACTGTAAACTGATTGAACACTTTCGTGTATCTCAGTGACCATTGCGGACTCAGTGCCGAAATCAAGATCCCCAACGTTATTGCGGAAATAGGAGAGTTTATTCAAAAGTATCACTACAATTACAGTAGGACACGACTGCGAGAGAAGTCTCCTCGAATGCGCTCCACATACCGTCCAATAGAAACTTATCAAACGAGGAGATTGACATATATCTTATACAATTGGACGAGGCAATAAAACGAACAATGGACAGTACTATACCACGGTGTACACGAACAAAGAACGAAAACTTGTACCGCAATGCGACAATAGACGCACTCCACCAACAAAAAGGTGGGGCCCTGTCCAGATTTAAAACCTTGTAGACTGTTTTACAACAGTCAACTTGATGCGAGGGTGAAGGTAATCTGCTACATGGCCCTCATCCGGCCAATGCTCACCTATGGCTGTCCCGTGTGGTTCAACGTGAGTGCAAGCTCGATGGCAAAGATTCGGGTGTTGAAAAGGGCTTGTCTTAGGGCTTGCCTTCGCCTCTACAGAACACCAGAGTCCCAGTACAAAAAATTCTACTCCAATGAGGTCTTATACAACAGGGCGAATCTGATATGCCAGAGCGATGAACTCAGTCAATAACTTGAGTTCGGGGGCTTACTGCCTCAATACTCACTACCACGGGAGGGTACGTTATAACGGCCTCGTTCCCCCAGAAGCTTTCCTCCATTTCGATAAGCACGGTCTGTACAAAATGAAAATGCGGTACCGCTCCTCTTCCACGTCGCCCGTTCAACTGTGGATGGGCGACTCAAACACGACCGTTCCGTCGCACAACGAGCATAGGATCGAGTCGGGATGCGCGGGATATTGCTATGCAACATCGAAAATTATGGTGGCTGGGAGCGAGGGAACTCCAGCGTCGAGCCCTTTAGACCCGGGGTAGAAAGGGTAGTGCGTATCCCCTTATGGGACGCAGTCGGTCACTGTCTTGCATCATCAGCTGCAACCTATGGCCGACTTCCATATCTTAGGGTAGATTTAAGGTATTTTAGGTTGTAAATAAATGTATATATATATATAAAAAAAATTGACAAATTATGTATTAACTTATACTATATAGAAGATAAATTTATGCATTATAATGTGTATATAAGGATATATGCGTATACATATGTAACATTGTTCGTTCAACTAGAGTTATGCATTTTTGTCTAGTATGTAAGCTTGCTCGAATTAATAAACAAAAATGGATAAAAAAGAAGAAGAACGTCTACACTGTAATACATGCGAAGAGCATGCAATAAAATTGATGCGAGGTTTGTTTTCGGGCGCATCAATGGACTTCTGCAAAATAGATGTAATTAATAAAGCATTTCTCCTACGAAGGGACAGCAAGTGCATTACCAGAAAGTATTCTTTATGACTTTTTACATAGTGAACTGTGACCCAACAAGTTAAGTATAAGAAGATATACATTTAAGTATGGTGAATACGGTGTTCTATTCGATGTGTATAAATTATTATATTTTCACATATCTGGAGAGATATATAACGTAAGTTAACTTTATACTTTGTAATGTGCTACTTTTCATAAACCTGCATCAACACTTTAATAATCTGACGCAAAAAACTACATATGTACACGCCTAGATAAGAATTCCATGTCAAATGAACAAGAGAAAACAAAACTTGAGCTTATGGTTAAATCGCGCGGTGATTATTAGATAAAGCGACAGATCGAACCACCAAACTGGCTTTGTTATAATAGGAATTCAAGGGTACACTTTCTCATTAGGATAAGGATCGTGAGCGTAAGCACATCATTCAAGAACAAAAGAAGAAAACAGCAAATTTCAGAGAAAAGTAGTTTAGTAAAAGTGAATCGCTTAATTTGATTTATAATTTAATATAAATAAAAAAGTGATCTACGTATGTAAGCTCGTGTGCATTTTGGTGTAACTTAAAACAAAAAGACGCGGATACAATTATTCGGATACATATAAACCTCATCGATTATTCAAGCGTAAACATATTTAAACCTAAAAAGTGGTATGTTATAAAGTGCCATATGCGAACCTCTAGTGTCCATTGCTTTAAACAAGACGTAATTTTTCTTCAGGAAGCGTTCCAACTCCGCTCCGGTGATTTGAGCATATACATACTCGTATATCGCGCTATAATCACATGGTCAAAAAAAAAAAAACACATCATTTAAGCTACCTAAAAATCTATATTTCCATCTACTCTGGATTTCCTGCAAGAATTGCAGATGAGGATAATCTTCACAGGCAATTCGTGATATAAAATATACCCATCTACATATATACTTATAAATACTTTCTTTATCTAACATTATAATAATAATAATAATATGGGTGGCACTAAAGCCCGTAGAGGGCCAGGGCCTAGCTTCTCAGCAACCTCTCGTGTTGTGCTTGTTATTGTTTATCACGAGTGAAAATGACTGACATCAACAGACATTAAATTCTTTAAAATTACTTATCTTTCTAAATTAACATTCGTTTACCTATTTTTGTCTAAATTACTAAGTAATTAAAGTTCTAAATTACTACTTGGACTACTAAAATTCATATTCACACTTTTTGTTAACATACCATAAATTTATTTTGGATTAATGTTATTATTTTATTCTAGTCTAAGTTCATTTTTTTATATATATATATATATAAAGCTTTTTGAAGTCAAGCTTTTTGGCTCATCGTAATTCGATTATATACATAACTATATATTTCATGTAACGAAGATAGGTTCAGGGGCATTTACAATATATTCTTCTGGGCATTGCTCTTTGGCAGAAAGTACCTTAGTAGCGTCTTGAGAGCTTCCATGGCTGTGCTGATTCTTGCGATCGCTTCTGCTTGGTTGCTGATTAGGTCTTCCAACATTTAGGGGTAGCTGGCAAGAGTGTTGGCGATTGATCATATTTCATTACACCGATATCTAAAGTTCTTGCGGCGGCATGAACAATTTTGATAGATTTGGTCAGATGAGTAGGGTAGGGAAAACTCTGCCGATTGCTTGATAAGCAAATGCGTAGACGACACTTGACATTTAACTAACTAACACTTAACTCAAAAAGTTTACCTTAGATAACTTCATAGCAACGGCTAAGTGATTCCCGGAGTATGAGTTATTTCTCTCCGAGTGTAATTGGATAACCTTTATTGACTACGAAAGGGAAAGGGAATTTTTCGGTGGTCTATCACTTTTCTTTACTCTCACCAAACACAATTCAATTTAATTTACATATCTATGTAAACTTTCACTGGCAAATCCATTAGTGTACAAATTATCTCTTTGCGTTATCTTAGAGAAAAGTTATAACACATATAGCATTTGCATTGTAGTGCGAATACGATGAGTAGACGAATAGATGAGTAGAATAGGATGAGTTACAAATGCATTATTAGAATAAGTCGAAAGACAAGAAGATCCCCCTAGGTCCAGTAAGTTAGAAGTAGTAACAATGTTCGGCCAACTAGTTTTAAGCATTTTTGTCAAGTATTTGTGTTTGTTATGAATTAAGTAAATAAAAATTAACTAAAATGAAAAATGAATGATGAGTAGAGACCATTTCCACAATCAATGCCTAAGCGGCGTTCGTGTTTATGGGTGTTCATTCTGTGGGTATGCATGCATCCTGTGTAAAAAGTAAACGAACGTTTTCAGCCGATGAGATAAGAGAAACTCGAGGCTGTATAGTCGGTAGCCGGAGAGTGGTTAAAAAAGAGTATGTGTATAAGAGCAGAAAGAGTGTGCAGGTAAACATGGTATACGTGTCAATAAAAGTTCTCTTTTATCTGATAGTTAATGGCGTCAGTTCATAAATTTCGAGTGCTACAGCCCGATGCGGACTGGCGCAACCACTACGAAAAATTAAGATAAATGTACAGAGACGCGCTTTTGTCCAAACAAGCAGAGATAACAATATAAAAAGACAACAGCAGAAAACACAACAGCATGGTAGTACTTATGTACGTAAAAAATAAAATAACGTTTTCAACGATGAGACAATGGAAACTCGAGGTTTTATAGTCGGTAGCCGGAGAATAGCTCAAAAAGATTATGCAGCAAAGACAATAACACAACGGAGGTAACTGTATCAAAACTAAGGGAACGTTTTCACCTGATGATATAGACGGTAGCCGGAGAATGGCTGAAAAAGGGTATGTACCGAAGAGAATAACACAATGGAGGTAACTGTGCAAAAAGTAAGCGAACGTTTTTACCTGATGATGTAGACGGTAGCCGGAGAATAGCTTAAAAAGAGAATATATGCATATGAGCAGTAAGAGTGTGTACCGCAATGCGACAATAGACGCACTCCACCAACAAAAAGGTGGGGCCCTGTCAAGATTGAAAACCTTGTAGACTGTTTTACAACAGCCAACTTGATGCGAGGGTGAAGGTAATCTGCTACATGGCCCTCATCCGGCCAATGCTCACCTATGGCTGTCCCGTGTGGTTCAACGTGAGTGCAAGCTCGATGGAAAAGATTCGGGTGTTGGAGAGGGCTTGTCTTAGGGCTTGCCTTCGCCTCTACAGAACACCAGAGTCCCAGTACAAAAAATTCTACTCCAATGAGGTCTTATACAACAGGGCGAATCTGATATGCCAGAGCGATGAACTCAGTCAATAACTTGAGTTCGGGGGCTTACTGCCTCAATACTCACTACCACGGGAGGGTACGTTATAACGGCCTCGTTCCCCCAGAAGCTTTCCTCCATTTCGATAAGCACGGTCTGTACAAAATGAAAATGCGGTACCGCTCCTCTTCCACGTCGCCCGTTCAACTGTGGATGGGCGACTCAAACACGACCGTTCCGTCGCACAACGAGCATAGGATCGAGTCGGGATGCGCGGGATATTGCTATGCAACATCGAAAATTATGGTGGCTGGGAGCGAGGGAACTCCAGCGTCGAGCCCTTTAGACCTGGGGTAGAAAGGGTAGTGCGTATCCCCTTATGGGACGCAGTCGGTCACTGTCTTGCATCATCAGCTGCAACCTATGGCCGACTTCCATATCTTAGGGTAGATTTAAGGTATTTTAGGTTGTAAATAAATGTATATATATATAAAAAAAATTGACAAATTATGTATTAACTTATACTATATAGAAGATAAATTTATGCATTATAATGTGTATATAAGGATATATACGTACACATATGTAACATTGTTCGTTCAACTAGAGTTATGCATTTTTGTCTAGTATGTAAGCTTGCTCGAATTAATAAACAAAAATGGATAAAAAAGAAGAAGAACGTCTACACTGTAATACATGCGAAGAGCATGCAATAAAATTGATGCGAGGTTTGTTTTCGGGCGCATCAATGGACTTCTGCATAATAGATGTAATTAATAAAGCATTTCTCCTACGAAGGGACAGCAAGTGCATTACCAGAAAGTATTCTTTATGACTTTTTACATAGTGAACTGTGACCCAACAAGTTAAGTATAAGAAGATATACATTTAAGTATGGTGAATACGGTGTTCTATTCGATGTGTATAAATTATTATATTTTCACATATCTGGAGAGATATATAACGTAAGTTAACTTTATACTTTGTAATGTGCTACTTTTCATAAACCTGCATCAACACTTTAATAATCTGACGCAAAAAACTACATATGTACACGCCTAGATAAGAATTCCATGTCAAATGAACAAGAGAAAACAAAACTTGAGCTTATGGTTAAATCGCGCGGTGATTATTAGATAAAGCGACAGATAGAACCACCAAACTGGCTTTGTTATAATAGGAATTCAAGGGTACACTTTCTCATTAGGATAAGGATCGTGAGCGTAAGCACATCATTCAAGAACAAAAGAAGAAAACAGCAAATTTCAGAGAAAAGTAGTTTAGTAAAAGTGAATCGCTTAATTTGATTTATAATTTAATATAAATAAAAAAGTGATCTACGTATGTAAGCTCGTGTGCATTTTGGTGTAACTTAAAACAAAAAGACGCGGATACAATTATTCGGATACATATAAACCTCATCGATTATTCAAGCGTAAACATATTTAAACCTAAAAAGTGGTATGTTATAAAGTGCCATATGCGAACCTCTAGTGTCCATTGCTTTAAACAAGACGTAATTTTTCTTCAGGAAGCGTTCCAACTCCGCTTCGGTGATTTGAGCATATACATACTCGTATATCGCGCTATAATCACATGGTCAAAAAAAAAAAAACACATCATTTAAGCTACCTAAAAATCTATATTTCCATCTACTCTGGATTTCCTGCAAGAATTGCAGATGATAATCTTCACAGGCAATTCGTGATATAAAATATACCCATCTACATATATACTTATAAATACTTTCTTTATCTAACATTATAATAATAATAATAATATGGGTGGCACTAAAGCCCGTAGAGGGCCAGGGCCTAGCTTCTCAGCAACCTCTCGTGTTGTGCTTGTTATTGTTTATCACGAGTGAAAATGACTGACATCAACAGACATTAAATTCTTTAAAATTACTTATCTTTCTAAATTAACATTCGTTTACCTATTTTTGTCTAAATTACTAAGTAATTAAAGTTCTAAATTACTACTTGGACTACTAAAATTCATATTCACACTTTTTGTTAACATACCATAAATTTATTTTGGATTAATGTTATTATTTTATTCTAGTCTAAGTTCATTTTTTTTTATATATATATATATATAAAGCTTTTTGAAGTCAAGCTTTTTGGCTCATCGTAATTCGATTATATACATAACTATATATTTGATGTAACGAAGATAGGTTCAGGGGCATTTACAATATATTCTTCTGGGCATTGCTCTTTGGCAGAAAGTACCTTAGTAGCGTCTTGAGAGCTTCCATGGCTGTGCTGATTCTTGCGATCGCTTCTGCTTGGTTGCTGATTAGGTCTTCCAACATTTAGGGGTAGCTGGCAAGAGTGTTGGCGATTGATCATATTTCATTACACCGATATCTAAAGTTCTTGCGGCGGCATGAACAATTTTGATAGATTTGGTCAGATGAGTAGGGTAGGGAAAACTCTGCCGATTGCTTGATAAGCAAATGCGTAGACGACACTTGACATTTAACTAACTAACACTTAACTCAAAAAGTTTACCTCCTCTGCTCCGACAAAGGGGCCAGCACTCATGAAGTTCAGCAGCGAAATACCTGGGTTCTGCGCAAGCTGCTTAATTGGGCAGGCTCCACAGCGCCTCGTTCGTGGAGAGCAGTCGCTATCCGTGGGATAGATAACTTCATAGCAACGGCTAAGTGATTCCCGGAGTAGGAGTTATTTCTCTCCGAGTGTAATTGGATAACCTTTATTGACTACGAAAGGGAAAGGGAATTTTTCGGTGGTCTATCACTTTTCTTTACTCTCACCAAACACAATTCAATTTAATTTACATATCTATGTAAACTTTCACTGGCAAATCCATTAGTGTACAAATTATCTCTTTGCGTTATCTTAAAGAAAAGTTATAACATTATTACAAAACAAAACATATAGCATTTGCATTGTAGTGCGAATACGATGAGTAGACGAATAGATGAGTAGAATAGGATGAGTTACAAATGCATTATTAGAATAAGTCGAAAGACAAGAAGATCCCCCTAGGTCCAGTAAGTTAGAAGTAGTAACAATGTTCGGCCAACTAGTTTTAAGCATTTTTGTCAAGTATTTGTGTTTGTTATGAATTAAGTAAATAAAAATTAACTAAAATGAAAAATGAATGATGAGTAGAGACCATTTCCACAATCAATGCCTAAGCGGCGTTCGTGTTTATGGGTGTTCATCGATGAGATAAGAGAAACTCGAGGCTGTATAGTCGGTAGCCGGAGAGTGGTTAAAAAAGAGTATGTGTATAAGAGCAGAAAGAGTGTACAGGTAAACATGGTATACGTGTCAATAAAAGTTCTCTTTTATCTGATAGTTAATGGCGCAACCACTACGAAAAATTAAGATAAATGTACAGAGACGCGCTTTTGTCCAAACAAGCAGAGATAACAATATAAAAAGACAACAGCAGAAAACACAACAGCATGGTAGTACTTATGTACGTAAAAAATAAAATAACGTTTTCAACGATGAGACAATGGAAACTCGAGGTTTTATAGTCGGTAGCCGGAGAATAGCTCAAAAAGATTATGCAGCAAAGACAATAACACAACGGAGGTAACTGTATCAAAACTAAGGGAACGTTTTCACCTGATGATATAGACGGTAGCCGGAGAATGGCTGAAAAAGGGTATGTACCGAAGAGAATAACACAATGGAGGTAACTGTGCAAAAAGTAAGCGAACGTTTTTACCTGATGATGTAGACGGTAGCCGGAGAATAGCTTAAAAAGAGAATATATGCATATGAGCAGTAAGAGTGTGTACAGGTAAACATGGTATGAGTGTCAATTTAATGTTTTCACTTCCTATAGAAATATTAGCAAAATCGCAAATTAGACAACAAAATGAGTTAATTAAATCTTCTAGATGGCTATATGGTACACACGAAGAGTACGCAATAAAACTGATGATAGGGGTTGCTTCGAACGCAATAATGTAATGGAGTTTTTCTTAAGAGATTCAATTAATAAAGCATTACTCTTGAATTCAAAAGGGATATTGGATGCATTGAAAAAATTCTCTATGACTATGCTTATTTCCAATCAGTCTTGAAGCAGTTTTGAAACTGCAACGAGTAATTGTCAGTGTAAAATTCTCTGAGTTTCATAGTGCACTGTGTTTTGTGGCCCAACAGTATAAAGTATAAAGGTATAAAAGTACAAAAGAGAAGAAGTATAGAAGAAAGCTTTAAACAAAACAAAATACAAAAAAGAAATTAGAATTGAAAATTCGTCCGCAAAAAAGGTACGCGACATTTAAAAAAAAGAAGCAAAACGATTTTGTACAATGAAATTAACACATTGTTACTCCACGTCTTTTGTGTATAACTTCTTTTAAACGATTGGACATGTACTTGGACTGTCCGTGTATATTCTGTATCAGTATTTAACCATTCTTCTTGTGAGCTATTTTTAATTGATTTTTGTTGCTAAAACTACGATCACTGTACTTCTATAAAAGAGAAATCAGATTCAATGTATACATGTATCTGCTACGAAATTTCCGAATCTACCTAAGGCATTTGAGTGGCTTATCTCTACTTGTAAATTTTATTTACATATCTATGTCGAACTTTCATCGACAAATCCATTGGTGTATATTTTATCTCTGTACGTTATCTTAGAGAAAAGGTATAAAATTATTACAACACAAAACATATATTATTTGCCTTGTATTGCGAATACGATGATTGGATCCCATTGCCCCTATCGGTGCCCAAGAGGCGTTCGGATTTACGCATGTTCATTCTGTAGGTATACATGTATACATATATGTACGATTGTATTCATACTACTTGAGCTATTCTATACTTGAACAGTAAGTTTTTGAAAAACGAATCCAGCTACTTAGTTGGCACTTAGTTTTTTTTAAAAGTAGGAGTGCCAATGGTTTTGCTTGGAAATTTATGTCCTGTAAAGCAGCTCAGCAGAACAAGCTTACTGGCTAAATCTTTAAGACCTAATGTTATTGAAGCGATTTTTACAACAGGACCAAGCACAGATGAGAATGCATTAATTCAACGAATACCGATAATACCGTCGGACCTATGTTTTGGTATAACTATCAAAAAGGCTCAAAATGAAACTGCCATTGATTTAAGTAATGAGTGCTTTTCGCATGGACAGTTTTACGTAGTCTGTTCACGAGCAAATAGGCAGAGCAATTTACCTTGCATCGTACAACCGCAAATGTTGTATACAAAGAACTACTTAAGCTGCAAAAATATTATTATGTAGGTACCTAGGTATTACTGAAGTACGCAAATGCATAAATAGGTAGATAGTTAGGTGGGTAGGTTGGGTGACTGCATGACTGATATGGAAGTCATGCTCACTTAGATCATCCGGTCCATTGTGTCACGTTCGGGTTAGTGTCCAAAACCTTTTTACCCCTTGACCTTGTAGTCCCCCAATCTTGGGATTTTGTATTTCTCTTGGGATTTGTTGGCCATGTGCGATTTCTTCAGACCTCTTTTATAGCCATTTAGATGCTTTCAGAAAATGCAAAAATGCATACATAACTTACTACTTTTTACTCGCCGATATGATCATATGTAATAGCACAGATAATAGTCTAAATAGTACATATCACTGATCAAAGATTTTGAATTACATTTAATGGATGTAAATATGTATGTGTACATTTATGTAGTAATAATAATTAATTTATGTAAAGAAGAATGTTCGACGTACACTTTTTCCAAAGTTTGGCAAAGAGAGGTTGTTGTAGTGGATCATCGCATATAAGTAAAGCAATTAAACCCATTTTTTTATACTTCAATTCATGGGAGGTAAAATTTACAATGAACCTAATATAACACTAAAAATTACTTTAAGTTACGCATCGCAATTTGCGTCATAACTCAATTTTTGAAACAGAAATAATCCAAGAGATATATATAGATACTATGTTTGTGCGTAGACCAGAAGAATTATTGGTAACATTGGTTGCTTCCGTGTGCAATTGTAGGAAGCACACAATTACACAATTATTATGTTTATATGCACATATTAAGATTCATGTTTCTAGTTATATGATACATTATCGAAAAGTAGAATTTTAAAAAGTAACCCGGTAGGAATCTGCTTATATGGACGCCACGCCAAAGGTGGATACTTCAACTATTTGTTACTATGCAGAAACAATATTTATACATTCATTTAAAGTTTCGTACAAGGAAAAATTGCCCGATGTTACGAATTTTTCGATTTAAGGCGGGCGTAGCGAGGCGAGTATGGGTCAGATAGCTTATATATAAATAGGTGTCTCCGATTTTTGTGGTACGCTTATACGCCGTTCTACTCAACAGAATGGCATAATACTTACACCATTGGAAAGGTAAGTATCATGGCGTAACTATATATTAATTTTCAATGTAAATTAGTCTCTCATTCCTACTAATAATAAAATTTGCTCTCAACTTTTACTCTAATTGTGAAATCCGACATAATGAACAACTTTCAGTTGTAATTGCGTGGTTAGGCTTGAATATTCATGGTTGTTGTTTTAGCCTCTTCAGTGCTTCCATATCTGAGTTGATTCACACAGGAATACACAATCACGCCACGCAACACACCTTCTATCTCGGACGAGTGCGGGTGCTGGTGATAATGGGACCAGCCAAGCAGATTGGGAGTATCAATTTCAATGGAATCACAATTGCGTAAAAAGTAAACGAACGTATTCACTCTATGAGAGACGGAAAGTGGATTCTGTATAGTCGGTAGCTGCAGAATGGCTTAATTGAGAAAAGCTATCGACGAAAACTTAGGCAAGTTCGTTTGCATTTTGGTTATTAGTTTTATTTTTGCTCTATTATATTTTGACTTCGTCGCTTGGCGGGTACCTGACATAACGTTTGACATCTGCTGGGGAGGCAAGCGAGGGTTGACGATTGATGTCCAGTTGACATGTGCAATTATTTGCAGTTATTTAAGTCCACTAGATGACAATGGGCTATATAATACTTGCAAAGAGCATACAATGAAATTGATGCGAGGGACAATAAGTCCTGAAGGACAATAAGTGCATTACCACCAAGTATTCTCTATCCTTGCAATCTGCAATAAGTAATAGTCAGTGTAAAATTGTTGAGGACATATTCAATCTCAGTTCAAAAAACAAAATATTGTCGGCCTCCCCTTTTGCATAGTGAACTGTGGCCCAACAAGTTCAATATAAAAAGGAATACATTGTTATTATACTTTATTCATTTATTCATATAGTTTTCTATATACTTGATACTTAGATATGGATTTATGTAGACCTCCGTACTCACAAACATATGGTTTATGATATAATAGTTTGAGAGTGAGCTCCAAATCAAGTTGTAAAGACGTGGTTAGGCTTTGAATATGGTTGTTCTTTCATTTGTTGAGTCCGTTTTGAGAGCTTCCATCGCTGTGCTGATTCTTGCGATCGCTTCTACTTGGTTACGGATTAGGTCTTTCAATATTTAGGGGTAGCTTATGTGGCTGGCAAGAGTGTTGGCGATTGATGATACTTCATTACAGCGATATCTAAAGTACTAGAGGCGGGGACAATTTTGATAGATTTGGTCGGATGAGTAGGGCAGGGATTTTGCTTGATAAGTGTACAGATTTTGGAGCATTTGCTGTTTTTTTTTTGCAAATGCTTATATGGCACCACGTACACTTGACACTTATTTAACTAACACTTAACTTAAAAAGTTTACTTCGTCTGCTCCGGCAAAGGGACCAACACTCAGGAAGTCCAGCAGCTTAATAACTGGGTTGTAAGCCAGCTGCATAGATTGGAAGGAGGAGGATGCCACACAGCGCCTCGTGGAACGCAAGCATACTTCGGGGTTCATTAATGCAAAAATTTGAGTGACTCAATGGCACCATCACTTTGAATGGAATAATTCAAATTATACAATAAATGATCTGTAGCGCCACCCTTATTATTATTATTATGGCTTACTTCTAAGAAAGAGAAATCAGATGCGATATACATATATAAATAGATCTGCCACGAAATTTCCGAATCTACCTAACGGATTTGAGTGCGGACTTTTAGCTTACTACAACTTAAGTTTCTTTTACAAAAAAAAACCTTTTAAATAAACAAAAAACTATTATCTCTGTACGTTATCTTAGAGGAAAGTTATAACATTATTACAACACAAAACATATATTATTTGCACTGTAGTGCGAATACGATATGTGAAGACCATTCCCACTATCGGTGCCCAAGCGGCGTTCGTGTTTAGCGTGTTCTTTCTGTGGGTATGCATGCATACATAAATGTACGCGTGTATTCATACTACTTGAGCTATTCTATACTTGAACAAGGTGGTACCATGAACATTTTTTAGGTCGTATTGGGAATCGAACCCAGACACCGAGGTTCAAGTGCGTGATGGGTGATGGCGTCAGTTCATAAATTCCTAGTGCCACAGACAGATGCTTACTGGCGCAACCACGAGGAAAAATGGTAGAGAGTTGTACAGAGACGCGCCTTTGTGCGTACAAACGGAGATAGTAAAGACAATAACGCAGCAACAAAAATAGCGACAGCACGATAGTACATGTGTAAAAAATAAACGAACGTTTTCACTCCGATGATACAATAGATACTCCAGGTTGTATAGTCGGTAGAATATACAAAAAATATACAAAAAAAATATAGTATAGAAAGAGTGTGCAGGTAAACTAGTATAAGTGTCCATAAAAGTTCTCTTTCAAGTGCCACAGCCCGATGCGGACTTGCGGAACCACACAGCACGGTAGTACATATGTAAAAAAATAAAACAACGTTTTCACCCGATGAGACAATGGAATTTCGAGGTTGAATAGTTGGTAGCCGGAGAATAGCTCAAAAAGACTATGTAGCGAAGAGAATAACACAACGGAGGTAACTGTGTAAAAAGTAAGCGAACGTTTTTACCTGATGATGTAGATGGTAGCCGGAGAATAGCTTAAAAAGAGAATATGAGCAAAACGAGTGTGTAAAAGTTAACATGGTATGAATGTCAGTTTAATGTTTTGACTTTGAATATTAGCGAAATGAGTTAATTAAGTCCTCTACGTAGTACGTGCGAAGAGCCCGCAGTAAAAATTCATGCGAGGGTTGTTTCCAGCGCAATAATGTAATTGACTTTTTCTTAAGAGATTCAATAAATAAAGCATTAGTCTTGCATGCGAAAGGGATAATAAGTGTAAAGTATTCTCTATGACTATGCTTTCTTCCAATCAGGCTTGAAGCATTTTTGAAACTGCAATGAGTAATAGTCAGTGTAAAATTTTATAAGCCAGCGGTTGCATTTTAAACCCAGTTAAAAAAAATTATCGCCCTTTCCTTTTTATAGTGAACTGTGTTTTGAAGCGCAACAGTTCAGAATATAGGTATGAAAGTATAAAAGAGAGAGTGTTTTGTTATATACATAACAAAATTACATCAATTATAATCTATGTATAAAAAAAACGTTCCCAATAATACCAAATATAATTGTCACGGCTTTTTCACCTCTTTCGAGTCAATAACAATGCTGCAAGAGTTTAACTGTCTAGAAAAAACTTCATAAATTTTGACGTTTGGAGTCGACATAAAACTGTAGATCCCTTCCACTCGTGGGAGAACAATCTACGGGAATGTGTTGAGAAAATTTGTCAGGGAAAAATTACGTTTTTTATGAGAAGAGGCTTTGGCTACTGTATAACTGTTCCAATGTTCTTAAAACGCTTGCCCAATCACCGGATCTTAATGGCATTGAGCGTGTTTGGAATCATTAAGAGATAAAATAGAAACTACGTTTTTGCAACAAAAAACAATTAAAAATAGCTCACAAGCAGAATTGGTAAATATAGATCCAAAATATACACAGACAGTCCAAGTCCATGCCCAATCGCTTAAAAGAAGTTATACACCAAAGAGGAAGAGTAACAAGTTGTTAATTTGACTGAACAACATCGTTATTCCTTTCTTTTTTTTAAATGTCTCATATTTTTTTTGCGGACGAATTTTCCCCTCTGCTTTTTTATCACTGTACTTCTGTAAAAGAGAAGTCAGATTCGATGTATACATGTATCTGCCAATAAAAATTTCCGAATCTACCAAACGGAAAATTTAACACAAACACATTATACAATATGCAGACAAATAGAGACTATAACTAAGTAGATACAGAGTCATACTAAAAGTAAATACAGTATTCAGTTCAAAAGTAAATACGAAAATTTTTTTTCTATTTTGTTCTCAAAACAATTGATAATTTTTATTTTACTTAATTTTTTTTAACGATTGATTTCAGTTTCACGTGTCTTACGTTGCTACAAATGTTGAAATAAGCATATATGTATATATCCTAAAGAACAAATTCTAGAATCAGTGGATTACATATAAATGATTCATATAAACTATGTTAGACTGTAAATAATATCTATAATAATATTGGTTGCCTAAGAGAATTAAAACTGATTGTATGAGGACTGAGAAAGGAATATTAAAATAGAAATATGTTAAATAAATCAAGCAAATGGCTAGTTAACTGAGAATCCGTCTAACAAGTATCAGGAGCAAACACAGCATGAGAATCAGCCAACTTAGCTCTTCGGGCTACCCTATGTCTAGGTCTTGGTACAGGATTTCTATTCAATTTTCTTTTTTCGCATGTAGACGATCACGAGGGCTATAATGCCGGCTAGTAGTACATAGCTGAAGGTATAGTGATGATAATCGTGGTTGTTAGCGGAATTGGCAAAATTATTCGACCGTGCGAGTTATAGTATTACCCCAATATAATGACAAAGAAAGCATACCAAGCGTATTTGCTATCGTCATTCGGTATAGTTTACAATCAAAAACCTTTGTCATCACAAAATTCGATTTCAATCATAAAAGTTCTATGTAAACAAAATTTGATCGCGATCATAAGAGTTCTATGTAAACAAACTCAGCTCTTGTTCATTTAATTGTAATGATTCAATATAAACAATGAATCATGTGTGATGCGTTCCATAGGGAATGATCATAAACACTTTGAAATTATTGAATCGATACTTGTTAGATATTAAGCTTATAGAGAGGGATCTCTGCACCCTAACTAGTTTAATTGTTCTGTTGGTGTCACTGCGTATGGTTGAAGATTTTTTCCCAACCAGTGGTAAGGGATCGAAAGCTTTTTAAATGTATATGAAACAACGTTTTTAAAGAATAATAAAAGGAAAAATTTCATTGTCAAATTTGGTGCAGTCGGTAGGATCTCACTAAAATATGAAACGCAAATTAATTGAGAGATGAAGTCCAGTGATACGAACTAACATTTTTTATTGTGAAAACTAATAACACCGAAGTTTTTTAGCGAACAATTTAAAAATTCATGTTTTTTTTTTCTAAAGTGTTCAAGTAATAATTCACGAATTCTCGTAGAGAGATTAGAAAATGAAAATATATAGAATATGTATAGAAAGTGTCTACGAAAAAGGCTATAAAGGAAAAATCAGTGGATAAATAATAGAAGAACATACTTTAAAAAAGGTAATAATAAAAATTACTCAACCAGCAGTAGATCAAAATGCGCCATTGGCGAGATTGGAAAAACATCCAACATTCTCGGGACGTCCAGATGAAGACGTCATCTCGTTCGTCGAATATATAGATTATGTGGTTGCATGCATAATTGTGAAAAATCAGCCGTTGGCAATTCTAACAAGCAAAACAAAATCCAAGGAGCGGCGATTAATACATTGCGGAGAATTATAACGTATAACAACCTGGCCAACTATAAAAGAAGCATTAATCCAGGATTTCGGAGTTCATGAAACATATGAAAAAATTCTGCAAGACCTTCATATGATCAATAGCAGTGATGCTCTATTTAAACTCAATAAAAAAAGTCCAATTTATATTCCTCTAAATAATTAAAACATTGTAAGGAACAAATTTTTAAACAATCTTAATGCCAATCAAGTATCGGTTACTAAAGCACAAAATATTCAAAATAATAGCGTTAGCTTTTGCGTCGTCGTTCGGCTAGACTCGTTGCAAATCTATTATCAACATAATAATGTGCGGTAGTGAATAGACGTGTTTGTGTTGAACTCCCCGACATTTGCATTTTATTTGAAGCTGTACTCATTTTTATAACACAAAACTTGGTCCAACGCATTATCAATAGCCACTTAAACAAAATTGGAACTAAAATTGTTATTACCAGTCTGCATTTAAGTGATGATTTCCATTTTAAATCCTGTACAACGAAAAACTACATATATACATTCGCAAAATGAGTACTGCATTAAGACCCCTGCCCTCAACACCGTCGCAACCAAACTCACCAGCTGTCGCCAACACCTTCAACTCGGATTTCTGTCTTCAAAAGCTCGAAAAGCGATTAGAAAAACATAGAACATCTTGTGATGAGAATAAAAACGGAAATTAATAATTTTCGCAATGAGTTTCGCGCAAAACTCTAACGAATTGAGAAATGCTGGTCGTCACAGCTGGAATCAGAAATGTCTGTAGCAACAACACCAAGAGATGAGCTACTTCTGTTACGCAAACAAATTAATGCTTTGTGGCGGAAGGAGGTTTCAGCTTATGCTGTTCTCTTCGGCATTCCCGAATTCTGTTTAACGTGTTTAATTTTAATAATTTCAATAATTCTTAAATTCCATGTATTTTGTGCGTTTATGGCCATGGTAAGTTTGACATTGTTTAGTTCAATCTGTGATCGTACTTTCGTTCCCTCTCTAGAATTTTGCGCTCTACCTAAAAATAATCACCTGAGTATTGTACCAGCTGGTGTAGAATCCACTGTCAAAGCTGCTAATGGATACCTGTATGAAATTATTGGGGTGATTAGATCGCAGAGTGTGGTGATACACTTTTGTCATATAAACGCCCAGAGTCTAGAGCGTAAACTTGATGAATTCCGGCACAACTTTGTAAATCCCGCATTGACATTATTTGTATTTCTGAAACATGGTTCTCTCCAGATGTTAGCGACCGAACGAATGTTATAATTCTCGCTGGCTATAGGCTATGCCGTGTAGATAAAACAGAACGCACTGAAGGCGGAGTAGCAATCTTCGTGCGCGAATCATTAAGGTGTAAAATAGTATATCAATCAACCAACGAGTTTCCAATCGAATTTATTTTTATTGAGATTGCATGCAATGTCGAAAAACTAGCTCTTGGTGCAGTTTATAGGCAGAGCTTACCTGCACTACCTCGAACATTGTACTTGCGGCGATCTGAACTGCAATTTGTTGGACAAATCCGAATCAGCGAATTTGATTGATACCATGAAATCTCAAAGTCTGTCTGCAGTTAGCTTTACTACCCCCGCACACATTTCTCCAAACATTCTTGTACTCTGTTGGATGTCTTTTTTGTTTTCGTTTCAACTATGTTTCCGTCAATATCGTCCATAAATTTATGGATTTCAAAAGTTTGAAACACGAAGATCTGCTCGCCGATGTAAATCGAATTCCATGGGATCAAATCCATCGCATACAGTCTGTTCATGAGCAGGTACCATTTTTCCAACAACAAGTATCCCTCCTATACTACAAGCAAGTCCCTTTAAAAACTAAAGCTCGTAAATCTCTTTCTCCTCCATGGTTGAACTCGGAAATTCTGGCTCTCATGCAAAAACGTAATGCCGCTTATCTGAAAGGGAAAAAGTATCGCATTGATGAGTTTCTGACTACCTTCCGGTAATTACGTAACAGAATTGTTTATAAAGTTAGTGCAGCTAAACCCACTTATTATAGCAGCAAGCTGAACTTATTTGCTTCATGTAACTCATTATGGAAACAGCTCCGCAATCTTGGTCTCTGTAAGGACAGCCCTAGAATCGCTGATGATCTTGACGCGATAAGCTGAATGCTGATTTTATCACTGCCTCGGGTGCCCCATCAGCTGATCATCCTATTGAGCTAAGTGAAACCTCAAATCGGGAGGATTGTTTTCGTTTCCGTAGAGTATATCCAGAAGATGTTGTTGAAGCCATTATCTAATAAATCGAATGCCACTTGTCTCGATAATCTAAACCCTAAATTTATTAAACTTTTACTGCCATTCACGCTAAAATATATTACGCATATCTTTAATTGTTGTTTGACTACATCAGAGTGGAAGAAAATCAAGATTATCCCCATTCCAAAAAATAAGTCGAGAAATGCCACCGAATTTAGACCTATCGCTATTCTAGTATTGCGTCAAATACGTCATTACCTAATTAGTAATAACCTTCTTAGTAATGATCATTAGGGTTTTCGATCTAGAAGGAGCTGTAAAACTGCTCCTTTATTAGTGGTTGAAGAAATCCGACAAATTTTGGATGACAATAAGGCCATATTTCTAACACTCCTTGACTTCTCTAAGGCATTTGACACAGTCAACCATTCTATCCTGTGCAGAAAGTTGGGGGATAACTTGATGTTTTCTCTTCATCTATTAAACTCATCTCATCGTACTTCAACTTGTATTGTGTATCAACTTTTTCTAAGTCGACCGCTTAATGAACTTGGCTTATACTTTACTCATGAGCTCTGACCAACTGGACAGAGGACAAACATATTATTCCGGATAACCAATTCGGTTTCAAAGTGGGGCATGACACTATTCATGCCGCGTCGAAACTGGTGTCGGATATCCAATGGAACAAGAGCCAGAAACAATGTACGAGTGCCTGCCTGATTGACCTGGAGAAAGCCTTCGACACCGTATGGTTAGAAGGACTTTTTTACAAGCTCAATGGGCTAGGCATTAGTAAACTACTGCTGTATCTACTGTGTAACATGCTTAGTGGTAGAAAGTTCGTCATCAAGAATGGCAATGTGACCTCTGCAGGTATATTTGAAGTAAAAAATGGTCTCCAACAGGGTGCCGTTAATTCGCCGATCCTGTTCAACATTTTCTTGAGCGATCTGATAAGTTCTCTTCCTCACGTAATTGCGTACGTCGACGACTTGATCGTGTACAGATCAGGTGAAAAGATCGAGGACATCACTACTCTCGCGCAGGGTGACTTCGACTCATTCATGAGAAGTTGCGATGACTGGAAGTTGAATATCAACTTTCAGAAGTCGGAAACCCTACTGTTCAGGACCCCGTTGTATAAGGCTTCAGCGGATACAAAAAAGAATTGGCGAAAGTTCTCAATTGTTGGGCGTCACGGACAACCACTGGCGCAAAGGACTGTAGTCAGATACCTGGGGATCAGGCTAGATCAATATCTATATTTTAACAAACATGTAGATGCTGCTCTAGCCCGAGCCCTAAGCGCTTTCGCTCTTACAAAGAGAGGTGCGAGGGTGAAGGTAATCTGCTACATGGCCCTCATCCGGCCAATGCTCACCTATGGCTGTCCCGTGTGGTTCAACGTGAGTGCAAGCTTGATGGAAAAGATTTGGGTGTTTGAGAGGGCTTGTCTTAGGACTTGCCTTCGCCTTTACAGAACACCAGAGTCCCAGTACAAAAAATTCTACTCCAATGGGGTATTATACAACGAGGCGAACCTGATACGAGTGGACAATTTCCTGGTGAAATTGATTCGAGGCCATACTGCCAGAGCGATGAACTCGGCCAATAACCTGATCTCTTGGGCTTACTACCCCAATTCTCAGTACCATGAAAGGGTACGTCATAACGGCTTCGTCCCCCCAGAAGCATTCCTCCATTTGGACAACACGGTCTGATACAAAATGAAAATGCGGTACCGCTCCTCTTTCACATCGCCCGTTCGACTGTGGATGGGCGACTCAACCACGGCCGTTCCGTCGCACAACGAGCTGAGGAGGGTCTCCTCCGGTTCAGTATGGCGGTTTCAAGGCGAGATGTTTGGGATGTTGCAATGCAACACCGAAAATTCTGGTGGCTGTGTAGCGATGGAACTCCATCATCAAACCCTTTAGACCCGGGTTAAAAACGGGCAGTGCATATCGGTCTTTGTCTTGCAGCTGAAAAAACGCATTCTATCAGCCGAAACCTATGGCCGACCTACATATCTTAGGGTAGTTTTTTAGGGTAGTGTTAAGTTGTACATATGTATATAAAAAAAAGAAGATTATAAGTTAAAACTCTAGGTGTTGAGTCTCCTTGGACGAATGAGTGTATGTCGTTTCCTCTGCTGGTGGTCTCCAACTCCGACATAACCCACCTCCCCTTAGATTCATGACTCTCCTGAGTTATGATAATCTTATTTTGTAACTTATACAATTTAAAATAAACGCAAATCACAATGAGTATGGCCATAAAAATTACAATTACAAAAGTACAAATAAAGTATACAGTATATGATTTTCTTGAATATCTTAGTTCTATATTTTGTATTTGTTTCAACGAAACTTCTTCAAATGATATCTGTTTAATGTGATAATGTGTACTGATTTAGTTTTATTTTTCTCTCATCACATGTACTTGTTAAATTGATATTTTTATAATTCTTTATTACTAACAATCCATTTTCGACTTCTTCAAGCATACTTTTAGTATTCTTTGTTTTGATACAGTTCTCATAGTAGATACATAAGTTTGTTTTTTTTTAATTCTTTAAGGTATGAATTTTCTTTAAATGTATAACATGTTTCATTTATTCTTACAATGTGGTCATTTTCTATAATAATTTCATTTGATTCATTATCTGTCATAACAGTAATCAAGTATTTTGATGTTTCTATTATTTGTTTAGGTACTTTTACATCGAAAACAATTTTATTGTCACTATATTTTCCATTATATTTTGCCGTCCCAAACTTGGTTAATCTTAATTTATCAAAATCTATGTTGTACTTAGTTATTTCTGCCTTACTAAAAATACTGCTGCTCATTATTCCTAACCTACTTGATGCGATATTAGCCTGAATATTTTCAACATTTTTCTTAATGATTCCTATCTTTAATAGAGTTTCTAAATATGTAAGTTTGGATTTCAGTTGGGTCAATCGTATGTAAAATCATGTCGTAAGATTTTGTTATAAGTACGTTTCCTAATTTTATTTCTTCAAATCCATTGTTCGCACTAATGTGTTCTATAGTCAACGTTGCTTGGGTTGTCGCTAGTGTCAAGAGAACTATTAGTATTGACCATACGACCTGAAAATTTGTAAGGGCGTCTTATATTGGATGTATGTATGTTAGAAAGTCTTAATTTCCTATATTTTGGCTGTTCATTATGTCTAAGTGCTTTGTAATTATTAACGTATCCTGTTTCTCTATTTTCCTCATACTCTTCTCTGTTTTTATTTCGCTCTAGAATAGTTTTCTCTTTCTTCGAATGTATATTTTCTTTTACTATTTCTTTATCTACTTTACCTTCCTGTACTAACATTGGCTTAAACTTTATTGTGGAATGAATAGAGTTATTATACCATTCTACACATTTATACATCTTTTCAAGTATTGTAAGTTGCGTATTCCTCAATGAAATTGTTCTCATTTTTTCGCCTATAGTGCTATGGAATCGTTCGATATCCGAATTACCAGTATGACTATTAGGTTTCGTAAAGTGCATTTCAACATTTTCTTCTCTTAGGACATCTTTTATATTTGTATACGGAATTCGTTGTCAAAAATTATCAATCTGGGTTTACCCATAATTGAGAAATAGAGTCTTATTTTTTCTTTGATTGTTAAACTGTTTTTGTTTTCTAAATGGAATTGCATGTTTTGAAAATTTGTCTATAAACGTTATGTCATTTGGAGTTTCAGTAATTTTGAACTGTGGTATAATAGGTTTTCTGTCGTATTTAGCTTTTGTACAAATTTCGCAATTGTTTAAATATTTCTGAATAAGTTCCTTGAGGTTTTTGAAATATATTACCTTTTTTAGTCCTTCGTAATTTTCGATTATACCTGCATGTCCTGTTTCATACTTATGGTATTTCGCTATTTGCTTAAAGGTTTCATCTTCGTCTTTCATATCCCTCGCTTTATATGCACATTTGAAAAATCGAGTTTATTAATCGTTGAAAGGTTAGGTGTGCATTTTTGAGCCCAAAAGGCATTCTTACAAACTCATAATGACCAGATGCTGTGGAAAATGCCGTTTTTTTTCTGTCACATTTCTTGACCAAAATCTGGTAAAAGCCTTGCTAGATCTGTGCTAGTGAAATATTGCGATCTTTCTAAGTTTTCCAATATTGTGTCAATATTTGGAATAGGAAACTTATCGTCAATGGTTATTATTCTATAGTCTGGGACTATACGATACTTTTTAATTCCAGAGCTGTCTACCATCTTAGGTACAATCCAGAGCGGACTGTTATAAGGTGAGTTGCTCTCTTGTATTATTCCCTGATGCAACATATCTTTTATTTGTCTATTTATTTCTTCCTCGTGAATTTGGGGATATCTATATATTTTAGAGAATACTGGTCGTTCTGTTGAGGTAACGATCTCGTGTTCTATTTCATTTGTATGGGTTAATTGCTGCCCTTCTTAATAGAATAAATCGCGGTTTTTATTTAAAAGCTTTCTTAGTCGTTCTGATTCTTCGGAATTCAGATCTTTTCTAATGAGAACTTCTGTTAAATCGTTTGATTACTCTAGAGAATATACATCATCATATGAAAATGGAGATGAATCACAGAAAGGTATTTTCTTATTGTTTATTTGGAGATAATTCTCTTGGATTTATAATTGCTTGTAAAGGAGCTAATAGGTTTTGTCCGATTATTCCATCAAAATCTTTATCTTTAAAGTTGGTCAATTACCAAATCATGAAAGCCTTTTCATCGAATTCATTTGGTAAAGGGGTTATTATTTCACTATCGATAATAACTTGACCAGAAAGTGTACTAAAACATATTTTATTTTTTAATGGATTCCTTTTATAAGATTTAAGTTGATTTTTATTTAGTAGCGTTGTCGAAGATCTTGTATCTATCAAACAACGAATCTTTTCGTTAGATATATTGAGTTCTACTATGGGTAAATCTTTTCGCGACATACCAAATGAAAATTTACATTCTCAACGTGGTCTACGCTCATGGCATCAGGATTCACATTTCTAATTTGATTAGATTTTGATATTCCCTGGTTCCTATACTGACCTGAATTATTATTATTCCTAAATTGTCCTGACATTTGTCTGTTATTATCGTTATTATTTCTATAAGGTTGTCTACTTGTGCTTGGTCTAGTATCCATGTTATAATTATTTGAGTTATTGGTCTGTCTCCTATTATTATAATTGTTATTTACGTTCTGTCTATCTACACTTGTCTATCTATTTCACTTGTTTTTGATTTTCTTTTAAAATATGTTCACTTCCTTTCGATTTTCTTTCGAAATATTTTCACTTCTTTTCGATTTTTTTAATTACAATAAAGTCTCGCGTTTTAACTCTTTATTTGTCTGCTGACATGTTTCGCTTTATTAGATTCGATTCTAATATCTTTCGATTTTAGAAGTACCGACTGCGCCAGTTAAATGAGTGTTGAAGCGGATTGAGTTTTTAAAAACGAACGAACTTTATTGAATGAATCGTGTCTTAAGACTAAAATCTTAATTCTACTTTTCTCGCCTCCATATTCATTGTGTTCCTAACTGAATTGTTATTGTTGTTGTTCAAGACGTGGTGCTTCGTTTTGATGAACATCAGCATTTGCAATATCTTGAAGCTCTTCTGGAATGGTTGGTATCGTTTCTGCTTGTGTTACTCTGTACCACTTGAAGGCAAATATGGTGAAAAGAATAATAGCGATTGATGTTACCAAAAACCCAGTAATTGTGAAATATTTTTCTTTTTCCTTTAGGGATCTGATGATTCTCGTGTTGTTGACATTCAATTCTTTTACCATTGCTAAGGACAGTTGTTGCTGGATGTCCATAGGCCCATTATCAATTTGAAAAATCAATCCTTATTATAGAGTTATGGAATCAAATCATTAAGGTTCCGCTTAGTTTAATCTCGTTATTGCCGATGTCGATTATACCATTGAATTGATTTAGGATATGGTGACTGTTAGTTTTAGGACAAATGGCAATACGGCTTTTCAATGGGTTAGGAATACATAAACTGTTACTTATATCCTTACATTGTTTTTGTTACATAGTGACAGAAAATTAACCATTTTACAATGTTTTCTTATTCCTAATATTTTTTCATTACATTGGAGGATATTTTCAAAAGGTAGTTTGTTTACATTATTGATTTTTACTGATTTTCACATAAATTTCTTACAACTTTCTTTTTATGTTATTGGCAAATTTAAAATATATATAATTATTGTTCCGTTTATTGCTATTTTTGCATTTCCAAAATCTACTACCTCCTCCAGATTTAGTAATGCAATATTTTGTCTCACTAATACATTTCTTAATATGTTTAGTTCTTTATCTGACAGAATAAATGAATTTATTACTCCGGCTTTAGCCCAATTTATTGCGTATTCGATATTTATAAATTCTTGCTTAACAATATCTAATTTTAATTTCATAAACAGAACATTTGTGTTATCTTGAATACTTTTTATGATTTCATTTGTAACATTCTTAATTTCCATTATTTTTTCGATTGACCGTTTATTTATTATGACTTGATTTTTATTATTTTCTAAAATGTTATTAATTTTTTTTTGCACAATTTCGAAGTCAGCGTGGTCAAGACTGCCTGCCAACCACTTCCAAGCACTGCCAATGAAATCCAAGGAACGTTTGTTTTTCCTACCAATAGGAGTAAGTCGCTCGAGGTGACTTTTGATTTCTTCGATTTCATGTAAAAGGAAAGGGAGTAGGGACTCGTTTTTGCTAATGTCGGTTGTAACATGTCGCTCCAAGTCGTCTACCACATGTTTATACTGCTGAATATTCATTTCATGGATGAGTTTAAATGATCCGCTTTGAAATTTTGCAGCTACTGTTTCGATCGCTATAATTTGGGAGTTACTGTAGTCGAGTATTTGTACCTCGGAGTACGCAAATTTTATCAAGAGCCTGTAAACAATATATAATATTTTAGTTACGTATATGTTTTTATGTATAATTCTACCGCTTTTGGTTAGAATAGTAGCGTTATGGTTTTCCTTAACAATTTCCTTTTTAAATTTACTTGAGAGTGTTGTGCCCAATCTCCTATTTATGGCTACATAAACTACCTCTCCTGGATAATACATTTTAATTGGTTGCTTATTTTTCTTATAATTTGTTAAATCGATTAATTGTTTCTTTTTGATTCTTTCAATGTTTTCCTGGCTATCCTTTTCAAAATCTGCTGGATTTATTGTTACTCTTTTGCCAAAAAGACAGAATGCACAGTACAATTATATTCATGAACGCTTTTACCTAATAATTCCTCAAAAGTTGTATGTTTATATTCCGCTCTCAGACATATCATAATTTCTGCAAGTGTAGAATTTGGTGTCGTACAGACTTTTACTCCTAGCTGATTTTCAACCATGAAATTAATGGATATTGAATTTAAGGACTTTTCATTATCTAACACAATTACTTTTGTGGTGCCGAAAGAATATAAAATATTCCTGAGTCGCTGCTTGATATGTTCTACTGCTCTTGACTTAATGACTCTGGTCTCAGGCGGTCAGAACAAGTTTGCCTTCGGTTAAAAAAATGTCAATGAGAACTATTTCACCGGGATATTGAGGGATGTCCGTCTATGACTAGCATGTGCTGCTTATTTCCCAAAGAATCGTGTTTCTTTGGCACAACCCATACTGGTGAGTTGTATAGTGAGCGGGATGGTATAATGATTCCATCTTCCAGAAGTTTGAGGAATTGCTTTTCCACTTCCACTTTGAGAGCCTGTGGGCATGGGTAACACTTTGTGTAAACAGGCGAATCAGTATTTGTTCTTATTTCACCGAACACTTTGGTGGTATAAGTAAGTTTCTCATCAGGATCCAAAAACAAACTGATAAACTTATTTATTAATGACTTCATTGATACTTTTTGGGTATTATAGATTCTTTACGTCACCCTGATCGATAGGGTTGGCGCCAGTGACCAGACCGCTTCGTGTTTCCGGCATATTTATTATTATTAATTTTTGTTTTATTTCTTAAAAACTACGTAATTTTTCTGTTCACTATGTGTAAATATTCTCTAAATTTACTTGAAATTAATTAATTCTGTTTTCTTTAAAATGTAGTTTAAATTTCTTACATTTTGTTCTTAAAATATAATTCTTAAATTCGATTTACAACATTTCTTATAGATGAATGCAACACCAGACTATTCTTTATTTTAAAACTAGGTAGTTTTTTTTTACTGTGTTTGGTAAATTTTTTTTTTTATTGTTGCACTGTAGAAATGTTTTACTCTTGGGCTGTTGCTGGAGTTAGTTTTTTTTTCTTCTTCCTCGAGGCTTTTCTTCTGGATCGGGTGGTGCGGTACTATGATTCAATATTTCAGTGGGCTACTCCGGGACCCTGAAATTTCACCAGAACACGATAATTAGACCGGCAGTGGAAAATTCGAATTAAAATACGCACGGTGGCTACTTAAGGCGACAGGCAGTATTTTTACGTTCAAGAATGCGGGGGCTGCTTGAGACGCACAAAAGCAAAACTTCCACGAAAACTTTTTTTCACGTCTGGGTGTTGATTTCAGATCGAGATGTTGGTCGTTGGGTTGCGGAGTGAAACGATTGTTTATTGGATGGGGAGAAATATTACATGGAATCGTTGGGAATCGTTCTGCATCCGGCGTATAAGTTGATGTTATTCCAAATAAGCATGTTTGTCTTTAACTTATAATAACTCTAAAATAAATCTGGTGCAACACTACACAAATAACAGTAATAGAGGAACAAACTATAATCCAAAAGTTGTTAATTATAACGTTAGATCACCATTTCAAAATAATTTTAATAATAGACCACAGAATTCAAAACAGTTCCGAAATTACAATAACTTAAATAATAACAATCAGGGACATTTTAAGCATTTCAGCAACAATCAAAAAGATCTAATTCAGTACAATATAGAAATAATAATTGTAACAATTATAATAACAATAGGAATCCAAGGCCAGAACCTATGGATGTAAATAATACTGAATTAAAACGTGAAGAGATATACTTGACCGTGGCCGGGAAGCAGAAACAATTCCAATAATAAAAGTTACAATAAATAATAAAAAGAATTAACATTCTAATAGACACTGTTTCAACAACAAATATACTTAACGAGTCACAACTAATAGAAATCCCAAGAACTTTATTGAAAGTTCCAATTAAAGTCAAATCATTAAATAGTGAAAATATAATTAAAACTCAAATTATATTAGAAATGCGAGTAGAATTCAATGAAGATGAAGCTACTATGGCATGGAAATTAATAAAAATAAAAACTAATAAATTTGTAGGAATTATCGGTCAGAATTTATTAAAACCTATAGGAGCTGAATTGAACTTAAAATAAGTATATATAGAAATAAAAAACGAAAAACATTTTTTGGAAACTGTAATAAGGAGAAAACAGAAACAACATGCGTATGATGAAATCCACACTCTAGAATATTGTAATTCAACGCAAATAAATCAAGTAATAGATGCGAATAGTGTGGCTTATTGTAAGCAGTGCAAGATCTGCACATGAGAATCCTGGGTTCGATCCCTAGCCGTATCCGATTTTTCTATATCCGATATTTTTTCTCAGAAAACTCGCGTGATGAGTGAAACGGCTCAGATTCCGAAAGGTGTGGCCGTGAAACAATCAATCTAAAAAATCCCTAGAACAACAACAATCCCAACATCAATCCATCCAACAACAGCAACCACAGCAGCAAATTCAACAAACACACAAAAAGCTGCAACAACAACATCAGTCACAGCAGCAGGACTAATCGACGAAGGAACGTGTACCTCCAATCAACACTTATAAAATAGACTTTAAGGAAACGTTAGAACTACGTAAGTCGGCCATAGGCAAATTTTAAAAAAGAATTAAAAGATTTAGCAACATTAGGCATTCGATCCAATGTAATACTGTGGAACAATACCATAAAATTAAGAAATTGTTAAGGGACTCGACGACGGAGTTCTATAGTTTCACCCCGAAAGGGGAAAAGTTGCAATCAATGCTCTTAAAAGGGCTGGACCCGTCAACTGAACAGGAGGAACTCCTTAAGATGAAGTGCAGTATCCTCTCATTCGTAGGAGTCAAGCGCTTCACCACGGCAAGTGTCAAACAGGAGACCTGGAACTCGCCATTTTTCCTTGTTCAGATGTCGCCCGATAGCAAACTTGGTAATCTGAATGATATAGACCTCATAGATTGCCAGCTTGTTTCATGGCACACATTAGACCGCAGCGGAAGCATAATCCAATGCCTACGTTGCCTAAGGTTCGGACACACCGCGTCAAACTGCGACATGCAGCCTCGATATAGAGAACCACAAAACAGATGAATGCCCTCTTGGTAAGGAGAAGATGACAGATAAAAGGCAGCTGACATGTGTACTATGCAAAAACAAGGGTCACACTGCAAGTTATCGGTGTTGTCCTGAATTTCAAATTCTGAAACAAGCAAATCTGGCTCGCAAGCAGAAGAGTGTAGTGGGAGTCATACCAGCCCAATTCCAAAAAAGAACCGTAAACCCCCAAATATCCTACTCCCAAGTGGTGTCAGCAAGGGGTAAATCGGGACAGCAACAGCCGAAGGTAGCTGCGCAGGCCGCACGACCTAATGCACCTGAGGCTCAAGGCGCAGTTCTGACCGTACTGCTCAAGATTCAAGAGCAGATTGGGCAGATACAGAGTCAGTTACAGGAGCAGATTGGGCGTGTAGACTATATCTATACGATTTTATCGAGTATAGCGCATTGTCAATCATGATGGGTACGCAGGTGTCTGAAAACTCCTTGAAGATCCTAGCCCTGAATGTAAATTCATTGATTGGGATCGATCGTAGAGAATCGTTGTACAAGTTGCTTGACGACCAAACTCCTGATGTCTTACTGGTTTTCGAAACTAAGCTCACACAGAAATACAGTTTAGGGCACAAAACTACAATGTAGAAAGAGACCGGTCCAACTCTATTCGAGCAGGTGGGGTAGCGATCTTCATTAACAAACAATTTAATTATAAGGCGATGCACAGCGGTGTAGTTCGAAAGTTTCAGGGAATAGAAGCGTGCGTAGTGGAAAGAAGATGTATATCGTCGCGCTCTACGCCAATGATGAAGCTCAAACCAACCTATTTCTATCTGATTCGAGGCTCTATTTCGATGCCTTAGGCTGGAATCAGAGGAGAACTATTATCTTATGGCCGGAGATCTCAATGCCAGACACAGAGATTGGGGAAACTATTCGCCAAACCATAGAGGGACCTCACTACTCAATTGGTGGGTCCAAAACAACATTGATTTTCGACTCGATATGAAGGCTACAGATAGCCCATCATTTCCCAGAAGCGGCTGCTATCTGGATCTATTGCTGTTCGACGAACGATTACAACTGCCTGACGTTGACCGACGAACAATAAATTGCCTGCGCACCTTTATGCACGACAGTGACCATTGCGGAATTAGTGCCGAATTGACGATTTCTAATGAAATTGCGAAATTCGAAGAGTTCAGTCCAACGTACTCCTATAATTACAGGAGGACTCGTTGGACTCGGTGCTCTCGCGGCTAGACAAAAGCCCTCTCCTTGAATTTGCACTATCCACCGTCCAATAGGAAACTAGCAAACGAAGAAGTTGATGGTACCTGAAACGAATGGAAGATACAATCAAACACACAATGGACAGACCGATTCCGAGGTATCAACAAACTGACAGCACTTACCGCAATCCGCCTATAGACGCATTACACGCTCAGAAAAGCAGGTTACTTACAAGACAAAAGAACTTGTATAGGCAGTTCGCTGACAGACAAAACGCTGAGATACGGACACTGAAGTCGTTGATAAAGAATCTCCAAATATTAATTAAGGCAAATTATAGGCAGTCAGCTAATTTATACTGGGGAAATAAGATTCGGGCTAACAGATCTGATAACCCGAGTATGTTCCCCCAGATTAATAAAATATTCCGGAGAAACGATGCCAACGAACTTCCGTGTCTCAAAATACCGCAAACAACAAATCACGAACGATTACTCACAGCAGCAGGAAGAGATCCTGGGGATGCTGCCGATGGTAACAACTTCTTTGCGATCGAGGATCCACAAAAGAAAGTTGAGGTCATAGGGTCTATTTTTGAGGATGTGTACAAAGTGAATATCAGCATTCGCCCGAATCATGACGTAGAGAATAGAGTCCGTGTGCACAATACCAGCCTTCGAAACGACATAGAGCACTGGCGATCTGAGAACACTGGCTTTACCAGGTTCGATGATGAAAACCTGCCATTCAATCCCATCGCCAATGAAGAATTGCATTCCGTGTTCGTATCGAAGGCAGAACTTCAAAGGATCATCGTGTCACTAAAGAAGAAAAAATCAGCGCGAATCGATGGAATATCAAATATTGTTCTTCGTCACTTGCCCCTAGTAGCGGTGGAAATTTACGCCATTCTATTCAATAATATTCTGAATAATGCACACTATCCTGAGCATTGGAAAACAGCTGTTGTACAGCCGATTCCTAAAAGGGGAAAAGACAGCACCAATCCCAGGAATCTTCGGTCTATAAGGGCCATTTGCTGATACTACACCTAAATCTGCATCATAGCCAAGTTACACTTAAATCTTAAGTTCGATTTTACCTATTCTTCGTTGCCCGTAAATATTTAAGTCGTACTTTACTACGACCCGGTATTTTTCAAATGCAACCAAGTTCACTTCGATTTCAAATGTGGACTTCGTAGATGGCGCTAATCGCGAATGGAAACAAAGCTATTCGAGGGAAATTATTTATTGACAATTGCAATTTCGATAGATGTCTTCGATAATTTTATGTTGGTTTAAAAGGAACGCTTTTTGTCCTTCGAACCTGCAAAACCATCCTATATGCACTCGAAACGTGAATTGCCCCGAAAACAGCAATGCTCTGAAAATAATTTAGATCTTAATGTGATAAGTACATAGTTCAGTGATATGTAGGTGCAATCGAATTATGTCTTGGAAATATATCTTCAAGGGAATGTTTAAATAAATATGTAAAATCGTACCCATTAAATTTCAAATTTGATTCCGCTGTAATCAAGGACATAACTTTCATTGCTGGTTATGTCCTTGATTTTCAAGGCAGGACATGATACAATACATGCCTTTGATACAGTCTGGCTGGAAAGGCTCTTTTACAAATTGAACGGGCTAGGCATTAGTAAACCACTATTGTACATGTTGCTTAATATGCTCACCAACAGAAAGTTCTTGCTTAAAAATAACAACGTGACTTCTGTTGGTACATTTAAAATTAATATTAAATACAAGCTTACTTCTTCCGGGCTTGTATTGCAATTCATGATTATATTCGTCAAGAATTGCTTTGCAGCGTTTCATCTTACTGTTATTGTTTTTGGTACTTAACAAGTAAGTTAAAAAACAAAAGCATATACCCATATAGAAAAACTACACTGTGAGCTTAAGGCTAACATTTGTTTCTCGTTAGCTGCTTAGTTTTCCTCAGTAGAACTAAGTCTTCGTGAAATAAACGTTATTGTTAGCCCTTCTTGTGACACAACGGCTCCGAGGGCATAGGTAGCTGCATCTGTATTAAGTTCAAATGGCTTATTAAAATTCAGGTATGTGAGTATTAAGTCTCTGGAAATCAAAGAATTTTTAACTTTGTTAAACAAATTAATTGCGATTGGGTAGAGAAAAATTAGTTTTTTGGAGGACTGTCAAGGGCTTGACAAGCTTAGCACAGTCTTGGATAAAGCGGCGATAATATCCTGACAGACCGAGAAATTACTGTAGGTCTTTGAAAGTTCTTGGTATAAGAAAGTTTTGAATACCTTTAACCTTCGCTGGGTTAGTTTTAATTCAATCAGAGGATATGAATCCTAAAAACTCAACTTCCTGTTTGAAAAAATGACATTTCTCAAGCTGTATCTACTCGAACGCCTCTTATGAATGTATGTTGAGCCTTATCCATGTACGTTTGAGAACCACAAAACAGATGAATGCCCTCTTGGTAAGGAGAAGATGACAGATAAAAGGCAGCTGACATGTGTACTATGCAAAAACAAGGGTCACACTGCAAGTTATCGGTGTTGTCCTGAATTTCAAATTCTGAAACAAGCAAATCTGGCTCGCAAGCAGAAGAGTGTAGTGGGAGTCATACCAGCCCAATTCCAAAAAAGAACCGTAAACCCCCAAATATCCTACTCCCAAGTGGTGTCAGCAAGGGGTAAATCGGGACAGCAACAGCCGAAGGTAGCTGCGCAGGCCGCACGACCTAATGCACCTGAGGCTCAAGGCGCAGTTCTGACCGTACTGCTCAAGATTCAAGAGCAGATTGGGCAGATACAGAGTCAGTTACAGGAGCAGATTGGGCGTGTAGACTATATCTATACGATTTTATCGAGTATAGCGCATTGTCAATCATGATGGGTACGCAGGTGTCTGAAAACTCCTTGAAGATCCTAGCCCTGAATGTAAATTCATTGATTGGGATCGATCGTAGAGAATCGTTGTACAAGTTGCTTGACGACCAAACTCCTGATGTCTTACTGGTTTTCGAAACTAAGCTCACACAGAAATACAGTTTAGGGCACAAAACTACAATGTAGAAAGAAGAGACCGGTCCAACTCTATTCGAGCAGGTGGGGTAGCGATCTTCATTAACAAACAATTTAATTATAAGGCGATGCACAGCGGTGTAGTTCGAAAGTTTCAGGGAATAGAAGCGTGCGTAGTGGAAAGAAGACGTATATCGTCGCGCTCTACGCCAATGATGAAGCTCAAACCAACCTATTTCTATCTGATTCGAGGCTCTATTTCGATGCCTTAGGCTGGAATCAGAGGAGAACTATTATCTTATGGCCGGAGATCTCAATGCCAGACACAGAGATTGGGGAAACTATTCGCCAAACCATAGAGGGACCTCACTACTCAATTGGTGGGTCCAAAACAACATTGATTTTCGACTCGATATGAAGGCTACAGATAGCCCATCATTTCCCAGAAGCGGCTGCTATCTGGATCTATTGCTGTTCGACGAACGATTACAACTGCCTGACGTTGACCGACGAACAATAAATTGCCTGCGCACCTTTATGCACGACAGTGACCATTGCGGAATTAGTGCCGAATTGACGATTTCTAATGAAATTGCGAAATTCGAAGAGTTCAGTCCAACGTACTCCTATAATTACAGGAGGACTCGTTGGACTCGGTGCTCTCGCGGCTAGACAAAAGCCCTCTCCTTGAATTTGCACTATCCACCGTCCAATAGGAAACTAGCAAACGAAGAAGTTGATGGTACCTGAAACGAATGGAAGATACAATCAAACACACAATGGACAGACCGATTCCGAGGTATCAACAAACTGACAGCACTTACCGCAATCCGCCTATAGACGCATTACACGCTCAGAAAAGCAGGTTACTTACAAGACAAAAGAACTTGTATAGGCAGTTCGCTGACAGACAAAACGCTGAGATACGGACACTGAAGTCGTTGATAAAGAATCTCCAAATATTAATTAAGGCAAATTATAGGCAGTCAGCTAATTTATACTGGGGAAATAAGATTCGGGCTAACAGATCTGATAACCCGAGTATGTTCCCCCAGATTAATAAAATATTCCGGAGAAACGATGCCAACGAACTTCCGTGTCTCAAAATACCGCAAACAACAAATCACGAACGATTACTCACAGCAGCAGGAAGAGATCCTGGGGATGCTGCCGATGGTAACAACTTCTTTGCGATCGAGGATCCACAAAAGAAAGTTGAGGTCATAGGGTCTATTTTTGAGGATGTGTACAAAGTGAATATCAGCATTCGCCCGAATCATGACGTAGAGAATAGAGTCCGTGTGCACAATACCAGCCTTCGAAACGACATAGAGCACTGGCGATCTGAGAACACTGGCTTTACCAGGTTCGATGATGAAAACCTGCCATTCAATCCCATCGCCAATGAAGAATTGCATTCCGTGTTCGTATCGAAGGCAGAACTTCAAAGGATCATCGTGTCACTAAAGAAGAAAAAATCAGCGCGAATCGATGGAATATCAAATATTGTTCTTCGTCACTTGCCCCTAGTAGCGGTGGAAATTTACGCCATTCTATTCAATAATATTCTGAATAATGCACACTATCCTGAGCATTGGAAAACAGCTGTTGTACAGCCGATTCCTAAAAGGGGAAAAGACAGCACCAATCCCAGGAATCTTCGGTCTATAAGGGCCATTTGCTGATACTACACCTAAATCTGCATCATAGCCAAGTTACACTTAAATCTTAAGTTCGATTTTACCTATTCTTCGTTGCCCGTAAATATTTAAGTCGTACTTTACTACGACCCGGTATTTTTCAAATGCAACCAAGTTCACTTCGATTTCAAATGTGGACTTCGTAGATGGCGCTAATCGCGAATGGAAACAAAGCTATTCGAGGGAAATTATTTATTGACAATTGCAATTTCGATAGATGTCTTCGATAATTTTATGTTGGTTTAAAAGGAACGCTTTTTGTCCTTCGAACCTGCAAAACCATCCTATATGCACTCGAAACGTGAATTGCCCCGAAAACAGCAATGCTCTGAAAATAATTTAGATCTTAATGTGATAAGTACATAGTTCAGTGATATGTAGGTGCAATCGAATTATGTCTTGGAAATATATCTTCAAGGGAATGTTTAAATAAATATGTAAAATCGTACCCATTAAATTTCAAATTTGATTCCGCTGTAATCAAGGACATAACTTTCATTGCTGGTTATGTCCTTGATTTTCAAGGCAGGACATGATACAATACATGCCTTTGATACAGTCTGGCTGGAAAGGCTCTTTTACAAATTGAACGGGCTAGGCATTAGTAAACCACTATTGTACATGTTGCTTAATATGCTCACCAACAGAAAGTTCTTGCTTAAAAATAACAACGTGACTTCTGTTGGTACATTTAAAATTAATATTAAATACAAGCTTACTTCTTCCGGGCTTGTATTGCAATTCATGATTATATTCGTCAAGAATTGCTTTGCAGCGTTTCATCTTACTGTTATTGTTTTTGGTACTTAACAAGTAAGTTAAAAAACAAAAGCATATACCCATATAGAAAAACTACACTGTGAGCTTAAGGCTAACATTTGTTTCTCGTTAGCTGCTTAGTTTTCCTCAGTAGAACTAAGTCTTCGTGAAATAAACGTTATTGTTAGCCCTTCTTGTGACACAACGGCTCCGAGGGCATAGGTAGCTGCATCTGTATTAAGTTCAAATGGCTTATTAAAATTCAGGTATGTGAGTATTAAGTCTCTGGAAATCAAAGAATTTTTAACTTTGTTAAACAAATTAATTGCGATTGGGTAGAGAAAAATTAGTTTTTTGGAGGACTGTCAAGGGCTTGACAAGCTTAGCACAGTCTTGGATAAAGCGGCGATAATATCCTGACAGACCGAGAAATTACTGTAGGTCTTTGAAAGTTCTTGGTATAAGAAAGTTTTGAATACCTTTAACCTTCGCTGGGTTAGTTTTAATTCAATCAGAGGATATGAATCCTAAAAACTCAACTTCCTGTTTGAAAAAATGACATTTCTCAAGCTGTATCTACTCGAACGCCTCTTATGAATGTATGTTGAGCCTCATCCATGTACGTTTGAGTAAGCAGGCACAAGGACTCATTGCTGATTGCCATGCATGACATCTTATTCAGCACAATTGACAAATGCATGTAGACTTTGCTATAAGAGTATTAGGTGTTCTTTTGGTCCCAACAAGTGCTGAGTAATGCTTATTACCCGGCACACTGGAAAACAACTGTGGTGCAACCAATCCCTAAACGGGACAAAGACTAATCTATCCCCACAAATCTCCTGTCGATCAGTCTTCTTCCTTGCATAAACAAGGCTTTTGAAACGATAGTCATTCGAGTTCTGAAACAATGGGTTGAGGAAAATAAAATCATACTGGACAACCAGTGCGGATTCAGGGCGGGCATGAAACCATATATGCCGCGACTAAACTATATCTGACTTTCAATGGAACAAAAACAAGAAACAATGCACGGGTGTCTATCTGAATGACTTGGAAAAAAAGTTCGACACCGTTTGGTTGGAGGGACTCTTCCTCAAGCTGGTCAGGATCTGCATAAGTAAACCATTGCATTAATTTTTTTCATTTTTAATTCACTTTTATTTCAGATTCCATAACAATTAATTAAATACTATACAAAAGTGGTTAAAACTAGTTGGACGGACAATGTAACTTTTTCTAACTTATTGGTAATCGGTGGGCACTCTATGCTAAACCTAATCTTATACTATGTCTTTCGACTTAACCTAACATTCCATGTGTTTAAATAACTCTAACTGTGCAATGTAAAATTAAGAAAAAAATTAAAAATAGCACTTAATGTATACAACTTATCACTATCTTAACAACTACCCTAAGCTATGTAAGTCGGCTGAGTATGACTGCGTTCATCGCTCTGGCAGTATGGCCTCGAATCAACTTCAACAAAAAATTATCCGCTCGTATCAGCTTCGCCCTGTTGTATAAGACCACATTGGAGTAGAATTTTTTGTACTGGGATTCTGGTGTCCTGTAAAGGCGAAGGCAAGCCTTAAGACAAGCCCTCTCAAACACCCGAATCTTTTCCATCAAGCTTGCACTCACGTTGAACCACACGGGACAGCCATTGGTGAGCATTGGCCTTATGACAGCCATGTAGCAGATTACGTTCACCATCGCATCGAGTTGGCTGTTGTAAAACAGTCTCTTTGTAAGAATTTGAATTTAATTGAATTGAATTTATTTGTAACTAGCTACCTCTAGAGCTATTGATATTCAGTTTTTACAATTTTACAATTTTAGTACTTAATTCTAGCGAATTCTATAGAAAGTTTTTTAAAACATACCAAATTTGATTAATTTTTTATGTTGTTGGGAAGTTCGTTAAACAATTTGAAGCCTTTATAGATCAAGGAGTTTTGTGTGTTTGCACTTAACATATTTGGTAGTCTAAAATCATTACTATTTCTCAATGCATATGGTTGTAGATCTCTAATATATTGTACATAATCCGATAAATATTTTGGCAATAGATTATTTTTAATTTTGAATAAAAACACAAGAACATTCATTACAATTCTTTGCTTGACAGATAACCACTTTAACGAGTTCAACATAACATTAATTGATACAAATCTATTACACTTTAAAATACAACGCATTGCTCTATTTTGTAACAATTGCAATCTTTTAATCACAGTATAAGTAAAGAGAAACAAAAAGGTGGAACAATATTCAAAATGTGGTTTTAAAATTACATTGTATATATTTCTTGCACTTAAAATTGAACATTGTTTTTTATTCTCCTTAAAAATTCAAGCTTTTTGTCACTTTTTTACATATATAGTCAATGTGATTTGTAAAATTTATTGAATTATCAATATGTATTCCTAAATATTTAACTTCTACTACAACTTACCGTCAATTTCCAGTATTATGTCATCTCCTAATCTCTCCATTAAATATCATGCTTTGCGTTTTCTTGACATTCATTTTAAGTCTATTTTGTTTTAGCCAGTCTCCAAGTCTTCCTTCATATTCCGATGACATTGAGAGAACTCGTCTCCTATGGCATATATCACAGCATCGTCCGCGAAGAGCGCCAGTCTACACCTTCTTACGACTTTTTTTAAATCATTTATGTATATTGAGAATAGTAATGTTCCCAATACAGATCCTTGCGGAACACCATACCGTACTTCTTTTTCTTTGGATAACACCCCGTTCACTTTCACCACCTGTGTTCGATTTTCCAAGTATGAATCAAACCAACTTAATTCCGTGTCATGAATCATGTATTTCTCAAGTTTTTTTAGTAGCAAATTCTTGTCAATTGTCTCAAATGCCCTTTTGGGCTACTCTTCACATTTTTTGGTATTTAGCACTTTCTCTATAGGAGTTATTGTTGCCTGTTTCCACGATTCTGGGAATATACCCGTCTCCATTGATTATTCATTATAATTAATAATGCTGGACCAATACAATTTTAAAATTATCTAGATATGTGTTTGGACACAAACTTTCGAAATCTTTTTTATTTTTTATTTGGTTCAGCGCTGTTATTACTTCGGGCATCGTTTTTTTTTTTTGAATTAAAAATAAATGGAAATCACTCACATAATTTGTATATTGCACATATTGGATAGAGTTATTAATGCAAACAATACTTTCCACAAAAAAATCATTAAATTTTTCAACTATATCTTTCGAGTCTTTGTATACTTTTTTATCAAATAATATATCACTAATATCACAGTTCGTTTTTGATTTTAACACATATTTTTTTAAATTACGTCACATATCTTTTTGGTTGTCAGATCCTTGAATTTTCTGCATTATAAATTTGCTTTTACACTTTTGTATTTGCGATTTGTATTTATTTTTATGAACTCTGTATTGAACCCAGTCATTTTCAGTGTTCGTTATAACCGCTCTTTTGAAGCTGTTAATTTTTTTCTTTTTTATTTCCACTAGTGACCTATCATACTATTCATTTGTTCACTCATTTGTATTCACTTGTAAATTGGTTAACCACTTTTTTTATAGATTCATGGAAGATTTCACCCATTAGACTACCATCCATATTGTCCGTAATTGACCTTATTCCACTGTTCATTAGAGTGTTTTTAAAATGCATGTTACCCGCATTCACCCACTTAATCCATTTACCCACATTTTCCCGTTTCTTTTTACATTTACTTTTAACGGTCACAGCTATTGTTTGATGGTCGCTTATTATTAAATTACTGTCGATTAAGGTCCTCCACTCTTTTCGAGTGACAAGAATAACTTGTTGGTGTATCTATTAATTGTTGTCATATTGAAATCCCCCATTATCACAAAATCTTTCTTCCTTTCCAAGAGGTCCTCCATCAAGTCAGTAAATTCTTCACAAAATTGTTTTTTCGAAGATTTAGGAGATCTATAAACACCAACTACATTAAATGAGAGAGCACCCACACACACACAATTGACTAACCACCGCATGTTCATACTCTTTGCGTAATTTATAATGCTCTCAGTCTGTATGCCTATTTTTGTGTTAATAACAACACCACCGGTTCGACTTGACACGCTATTACACCTTTGCATATTATAATTTGATACACTTATTTCTTCATCTGAGACATTTACGGTCACATCAGTTTCTGACAATACCATTATATCACAGTCCTGGTTTATTAAAAGATCTTGCACTTCATCAAAGTTATTCACTAAGCCTTCTACATTTAAATAGATTACACGAATATTAGCGGGTTACTAGTATGCTATCCTGTTTCTCTGGCTTTCCAGTTTTTTGACGAACACTTCACATAGATAGCTTCGACAGTCATGACACACATCCAGCTTTAAGCCTAAATTCCTATTTGCCATCACAAAATTATTGCACTTAAATTAGCTTTTATTACAGCTCCTAGTTTCGTGATTTCCACCACAACTTGCACACACTATTTGATTTTTGCATATAGCAGTATTATGGTTAAAACCGTAATAATCGTTAACAAAACATCTGTCCCATCCGACACACGGTCTTCCTCTCTCCATGGCCCTTTTGTAATCATCCTTATCTACCTCAAGTATTGCTTTATATGTCATAATGTTATTTTTGTCAACTTTAATAATTTTAAATTATTAATTATTTCATTCTGGTTTTTGATTGCAGCTTCCAAATTTTCTCTTTCCCATTCTTCTCTCATTCCACTCACCACTAGACAGGGTTTTTTTAGTTCAGGTACTGTGACTTCATATTCTTTTCCCAATTTCTCTTTAGCTTCTTTCACTCGTACATTTCGCGATTCCTTGTCCTCGCAGTTGGTAATGACCATACCCTCTTTTTTGTTTATTACCCCCTTCACTTTTACTGCCAATGTTGCAGGTTTTATCTTTTCTTTAATGTCTTCATTGGTTTTATTATTGTTTTGTGACGTTTTTGGTCTGACTATAATTGGTGGTTGGTGTTTTAATAGGTCAGCATATGAAACCTCCTTCTTCTTCGAACAAACCTTCTTTATTTCGCTTAGTACTTCATGTTTCTCCTTATTCAATTTTTTTACACCCACCAGAATTTCCTCAATGTTTTGATTTTGTTTTTTCATTTAATTTTTTACCGTCCTATCTGCATTTTCTTCATTATTCCCATTTTCACATTTTATTCCAATTTTTTCGACTACTTCTTTAATATCTCTGCAGATTTTAGTATTATCCACTTTGTATTGCTCCATGCATTCGTAAATTTTTTTAATTTGACCTTCTTGGGAAATTTTTCGGGTTACGTATTCTCTCCATATATTCTGATTCTATTGCTTCCAATAGATTTTTTAGCTCATTCTCGTTTTGTTTCAGAGATTCTTCAAAACCAATCTTGTATTGCCTTAGATGATTCGTATTTTGCTTTGTTGTTTACGGAATATCTTTAAGGACGTCGTCCACATTTTGCATATACTGAATACAATCGTCATAAATAGACCTTACGAAGTTATTCGTTCCGAGCATGAGTAGTTGTCTATTCCACTACATTTTGTCCCGGTATGGTAATGCTTGCCACAAACGCCTTGGCATTTTAGGCCAGACTCCCCCCTAATTGGCACTTTGCAATGGCAACACTGTTCCGGCATGTTGCATCAATAATTTTGCACCTCTACTGCTTGTTTAATGAACTGCCCATGCGGCTCCCGCTTAATTATAAACTGTCAATTGACAGCTCTACCATTTAAAATTCAGCCGTCACTGTTTACCTAATATATATATGTATATCTTTGTTCATATTTAATTCAAAAATAAACACTTATTGAAGAAATTTTTCCTGTATCCGGGTTTCCGCGCAGAATATAAATCACTTCAATGATTTAAAGTCACTATCTCACACTATAATTTCGTTTCATTCGCCACAACTTTGGATCGCGTCCGCTCGATTTGACGTTTTTAACGGCGAAAACGCCGCGGGCTCGGGCTAGAGCAGCATCTACATGTTTGTTAAAATGTAGATAATGATCTGGCCAGATTCCCAGGTATCTGACTACAGTCCTTTGCACCAGCCGTTGCCCGTGACAATTGAGAACTTTCGCCAATTCTTTTTTGTATCCGCCGAAGCCTTATACAACGTGGCCCTGAACAGTATGGTTTCCGACTTCTGAAAGTTGATATTCAACTTCCAGTCACCGCAATTTCTCATGAATGAGTCGAAGTCACCCTGCGCGAGAGTGGTAATATCCTCGATCTTTGAAAGAAAGAGAAAAGAAAATGAGAACAGGATCGGCGAATTAACGGCAACCTGTTGGAGACCATTTTTTACTCAAATGCGGTACCTGCAGAGGTCACATCGCGAACGCTATAGCCATCTTTTCAATATTCTTCTAAACCCTTATTTTTTTAATTTTAAAATGACCAGTGCCTACATACCTCTGCAGTTTGTATTATGTCCGGCTTGTACAGGTTGATCGGTGGCACTTTTTCCTTCTTTGTTTGTTGTTGTTGCTGCTGGTGTACTGCTGGATGCTGTTGGTGCTCACTTGATGCATATTGCTGCTGTTTCGTTGCGACTTGCTGTTGTTGCAGGGCTGCTTTCGTTGGTGGCTAATTCTGCTGATGTTCCTTTTTTTTGTTGCTGGCTTCTTTAGTATTGTTGCAAGTGGCTGTATTTGTTGCTGCATCTGATTTAACGGTTGACTCGGTTCAGGCAACTGTTGTTGTCGTTGAGCGAGTTGTAGGTCTGCTTGCTCCTCCACCTTTCTTCTCCTTTCGAGAGTTCTTCTGCGAAGCTCTCTAATCTCTTGGAGGAGTTTGTCAGTCTCCTCCTTCAGATTGGAGACTCTTGTCTGCTTCGAGCGGATAATATCTTCCACTTCTTCCATACATTGCACTCACTTCTCAGTTAGTGCAATTATGCATTTGGTTGAATCCATCAGCTGCAATCTATGGCCGACTTCCATAGCGTTGGGTAGGTTTAAGGTAGTATTTAAGATGTATATATTTACACAAATAAAAAAAAATGGACAAAAGATGCATATATTTTATACAAGAAGATACGCAGATATGCATTTATGTATATAGGGATATATGCGTATACATATTTGTATATATGTATACACATATGTATATGCATATATATGTAGATTAGTTTAAGTTAGTTGTTTAAGTTTATTTTAAGATAGAAAGTAAGGTAGTTTGTAGTTTTTAAATAAAAAAAAGTTAAGTTATTATGTTTTTTAAATTTTTTCATAATATACATTTGTCCTTAAATATTAGTATATATTTTATTCATTGTTAGGTTAGGTCGAAAGACATAGTTTAAGGTTAAGTTTAGCTCAGAGTGCTCGCCGAGAGCCAGTAAGTTAGAAATAGTACAATTGTTCGTCCAACTAGCTTTAAGCATTTTTGTCTAGTATGTTAGCTGAATTAATAAAAAAAATGAATAAAAAAAAAACATATGCGTTTGGTTGAATAACAAGAAAAAAAAGGATACATTCTTAAAAAAAAATACAAAAAAAATTAATAAATCAGAAAAATGCAAAAAAAAGAAAGGTTCAATTTAAATTGTTCTTATTTTTCAATATAATCTCCCCTAAAATCAATGCAGATAAGCTTTATTTTAATAAATTTTCTCTTTTTCTGCAAAATACCCATTTATTGCCGACTTGAGTTCTTCACCATCCGAAAATATTTTTCCACGAAGACATTTTTTCAAATCCGAAAACAGGAAATAATCACTAGGGGCAAGGTCTGGACTATATGGTGGGTGTTGTATTTCTTCGAAACCACAATCTCGCGCAGCAGCCTTGAAAACTCGCGCCGTGTGAACAGAAGCTTTGTCATGAAGAAGCAACAAAACCGCTGCGAGTTTATCCCGTCTTTTCTTTTTAATTTCCTCCCGCAAATTACGCAAAGTGAAGCGTAGGATGTGGCGTTGATGGTTTCACCTTTTTTTTTTCACTCAATGAGCAAGATTGCCTTTGAGTCCCAAAAAGTGTGGCCATGAGCTTCCCGGCACACGGAGTGACTTTGAACTTCTTCGGGGGGTCTGTTCCTTTTGTATGCCACTGCATGGACTCTTGTTTGCTTTCAGGTTTATAGTGGTGGACCCATGCTTCGTCACCAGTAACAATTCGATCCATAACACCGTCCGCGTTCTCACTACACATCTCCAAAAGCTCTCTACAGCATGCGATTCTCACTTTTTTCTGAGGCGCTGTGAGCATTCGTGGCACCCACCTGCACTGACCTGTGAAAGGTTAAGATGGTCATGAAGAATGGTGTGAATGTTACCAATTGAAAGCTTTGTGATCTCTGCCATCATTTTCATCTTTATTCGGGCATCCTCAAGAACAAGTTTTTCGACTTCTTTGATGCTTTCTCTGCCTCTCTTGATCTCACTTGACCACTTTTGCACAGTTGATAATGAAGGTGCGGAACCCTGGTAAACAGCCACCATCATTTTTTTTTTTCATTTTCAATTCATTTTTATTAATAGAAATTTATAACATAACTTAAATACTAGACAAAAATGCTTAAAACTAGTTGAACGAACAGTGTTACTACTTCTAACTTACTGGCCCTAGGCGGGTACTTTAAGCTAAACTTAATCTTATACTATGTCTTTCGACTTAACCTAACCTAACAATGCATATGCATGCGCTTAATATTATATGACTTTAACTGAACGATTTAAAATTAAGAAAACTTTCAGAAAACTTAATAGCAGAACTGATTTTATTTAAAACCTATTGCTAACTTATACCTAAACTATTTACTTATGTGTACACACATGTACAAATGTGTATACGAAAGTTTTTTTTTTATTTACATATCTACAGCTTACAAACTACCCTAAAATACGTAGGTCGGCCATAGGTTGCAGCTGAACTAAGAAATAATCCACTGCAAGACAGAGACGGACTGCACCCCGTAAGGGGATCTGTGCTACCCTCTCCCTAACCAGGGTGTAAAGTGTTCGACGATGGAGTTCAATCGCTACCCAGCCACCAGATTTTCGATGCTGCATTGCAACATTCGGAACATCCCGCCTAGATATCGCCGTACTGAAGCGGAGGAGACCTTCGTCAGCTCGTTGTGCGACGGAATGGTCGTGTTTGAGTTGCCCATCCACAGTTGAACGGGCGATGTGGAAGAGGAGCGGTACCGCATTTTCAGTTTGTATCAGACCGTGTGACGTTATGACGTACCCTTTCGTGGTATTGAGGATTGGGGTAGTAAGCCCCCGAGATCAGCTTATTGGCCGAGTTCATCGCTCTAGCAGTGTGGCCTCGAATCAATTTCAACAGGAAATTGTCCACTCGTATCAGATTCGCCCCGTTGTATAAAACCTTGGAGTAGAATTTTCTGTACTGGGACTCTGGTGTTCTGTAAAGGCGTAGGCAAGCCCTAAGACAAGCCTCACGTTGAACCACACGGGACAGCCATAGGTGAGCATTGGCCGGATGAGGGCCATGTAGCAGATTACCTTCACCCTCGCATCGAGTTGGCTGTTGTAAAACAGTCTCTTTGTAAGAGCGAAAGCGCCTCGGGCTCGTGCTAGAGCAGCATCTACATATTTGTTAAAATATAGATACTGATCCAGCCAGATCCCCAGGTATCTGACCACAGTCCTTTGCGCCAGTGGTTGCACGTGACGACCAACAATTGAGAACTTTCGCCAATTTTTTTTTGTATCCGCCGACGCCTTATACAACGGGGTCCTGAACAGTATGGTTTCCGACTTCTGAAAGTTGATATTCAACTTCCAGTCATCGCAACTTCTCATGAATGAGTCGAAGTCACCCTGCGCGAGAGTAGTGATGTCCTCCATCTTTTTACCTGAGCTGGACACGATCAAGTCGTCGGCGTACTCAATTGCGTGAGGAAGAAAACTTATTAGATCGCTCAAGAAAATGTTGAACAGGATCGGCGAATTAACGGCACCTTGTTGGAGACCATTTTTTACTTCAAAAATACCTGCAGAGGTCACATTGCCATTCTTGACGACGAACCTTCTACCAGTAAGCATGTTACACAGTAGGTACAACAGTGGTTTACTAATGCCTAGCACATTGAGCTTGTAAAAAAGTCCTTCTAACCATACGGTGTCGAAAGCCTTCTCCAGGTCAATCAGTCAGGCACCTGCGCATTGTTTCTGGCTCTTGTTCCATTGGATATCCGACACCAGTTTCGACGCGGCATGAATAGTGTCATGCCCCGCTTTGAAACCGAATTGGTTATCCGGAATAATATGTTTGTCCTCTGTCCAGTTGGTCAGAGCTCTATTTATCACCTTCTCGAATACCTTGCTGATGTTCGGAAGGAGACTAATTAACCGGAGGTTGCACGGATTCTAAGAATCTTTACCTCGCTTGGATATGGGTTGCACAATCGCAGTTTTCCCATGTTCCGGATAAGGTGCATTACTTAGAGCATTGTTAAACAGGATAGTGTACATATTAACCACATCTAGGGGGAGATGTCTTAGCACAATGTTCGAGATCCCGTCGATTCCAACTGACTTTTTCTTCTTTAGTGATTCAAAGACCGCTTGGAGCTCTGTCTTCGCTATGAACGGGGAAAGAACCCCTTCGTCGGCGATGACATTATCTGCCATGTTATCTTCATTGAACACGACAAAGCCGAAGTTCTCAGATCGCCATTGCTGCATGTCTTCTCGAAGTTGCGAGTTGCTAGATTGTACGTAGTTCGCCAGGTCGTGGTTTGGGCGAACACTCACATTCACCTTATACACTTCCTGAAAGACCGCGCCTAGTACCTCCATTTTTTCTTGAGGGTCTTCGACCACAAAGAAGTTATCGTCGAGTACTGCGTTGTCTGGATCAATACCTGCTGTTGTCAGTAGTTGTTCGTTGTCCGTCGTTCTGGGGAGCTTAAGACACGGAAGATCGCTATGCTTACTACGGCAAATCTTATTTATCTGCGGAAACATGCTCGGGTTGTTGGATCTTACAGCCCGAATCTTATTGTTCCAAAGCATGTTAACAGAAAGTCTGTAGTTCTGAACAATTAATGTTTGAATGTTTGCGATTTGAGCGATTTGAGTGTCCTAATTTCCTCATCGCGTCTATCAGTAAACCGCCTGTACAAGGTTTTTAATCTTGACAGCAGTCTACTTTTTTGTTGTGGTATCGTACTGTCCATTGTTCGTTTTATTGTCTCGTCCAATTGTATAAGATACATGTCAATCTCCTCGTTTAACAAGTTTCTATTGGACGGTATGTGGAGCGCATTCGAGGAGACTGTTCTCGTCATTTGTCTGGAGAAGCGTGTTCAGCGTGTCCTACTATAATTGTAGGGATACGTTTGAACAAACTCTCCTAATTCCGCAATATCGTTGGGGATCTTGATTTCGGCACAGAGTCCGCAATGGTCACTGAGATACACGAAAGTGTTCAAACAGTTTACCGTTTGTGAGTATGTGTCTGTCAGCTGCAGTCTTGCGTCAAATAGCAGGAGATCCAGATAAGATCCGCTTCTGGGGAAGGACGAGATCTCTGTTGCTTTCAACTCGAGTCTATATTCGACACAGTGCAAGCAATACCAGCTGTAAAGCTGGTCCCCTCTATAATTGGAAACTATGTTTCCCCAATATCCATGTCGGGCATTTAAGTCCCCGGCCAAAATGAAATAGTTCTCCTCCGAGTCCAGTCTTAGACATCGAAAGAGTGAATCGAGCTCTGATATCGTGGTTCTGGAACTAGGGAGGCCGGAGGAGTAGACCGACACCGCATACACCTTCTTTCCACTGCGGAGAGAAATGCACACGATGCGGGCGTCCAACTCCTGAAACCGTCGTACTTCACTGCTATACACTACTTTGTGTTTAATGTTATTTTTAATGAAGATCGCAACACCGCCTCCACCATTGGAGTTGCGCCGGTCTCTTCTAATAACATTATAATTACTGTGCTCCAGTGTGCCTCTCTGGGTTAGCTTGGTTTCGCTAATCAGAAATAGCTCTGGGCTTTGATCGTCCAAGAATCTATAGTGCTCGTTTTTTCGCGGGATCCTTATCAATGAATTTGCACTCACTGCAAGGATCTTATATGTGCTCTCCGTCTGCGCAGCCATCAAGACTGGTGACGTGCTTGGTTCTGCAGGAGCGCCAGAATTTGGCTTACCTGCTCCTCTAACCGATCCATACGCCTTTCAATGGAGGATTTCCAATCGGGCGTTGGATCGTGTGCTCTTGGCACTGAAGGCTGCGGCACTACCTTCGGTAGCTCCTTTCCCGTGCTCCTCTGACCAGACGCCATTTGGGCGTAAGTCACTTGAAGGGTGACGGTTACGGCTGCCCCGAGTGGATTTTTCACTGGGCGCTGCTTCTGCAGAACCATCTTTGTTTTCCGCTCTTGAAACTTAGGGCAACCCCGATAATTAGCGGTGTGCCCGCGTTACCACAGAGAACGCACTTGAGCTGACTTTTGTCAGCTGCTCCCTCTTTCCCCAGCGGGCATTCCTCCGCCTTGTGGTTTTTGCTGCACTTCACGCATCGAGGCTGCATTTGGCAGTTCGACGCGGCGTGCCCAAACCTTTGACAGCGAACGCATTGAATAATGCCGTCGCGCCTTCTTATGTTTTCCCAGACGCAATCGTAGTCAGCTAATGTTCGCAAATCATTTAGCTTATCTACTTTGCTGTTGGGTGACAGCTGTACCATGAAGAACGGTAATTTCCGTCCCTCTCGGTCTTGACCCCGACGAACTCAAGACCATCGCACACTTGCTCTTTGAGCAGTTGGAAGACCTCCTCCGCTTCGAGCGGTGCGGCGATCTTTACACACATACCTCTGCAGTCTGTATGATGTCCGGCTTGTATAAGTTGATTGGTGGCACTTTTTCCTTCTTAGTTTGTTTTTGTTGCTGCTGGTGTACTGCTGGATGCTGTTGCTGCTCACTCGATGCATGTTGCTGCTGCTTCTGCTGTTTCGTTGCTGCTTGCTGTTGTTGCAGGGCTGCTTTCTTCGGCGGCTGCTTCTGCTGATGTTGCTGAGCCGCTTTCTTTTGTTGCTGGATGCAGACGGCTGTATTTGTTGCTGCAGCTGCTTTTGCGGTTGACTTGGCTTAGGCAACTGTTGTTGTTGTTGAGCGAGTTGTAGTTTAGCTTGCTCCTCCTCCTTTCTTCTCCTTTCGAGAGTTCTTCTTCGAAGCTCTCTAATCACTCGGAGGAGTTTGTCAGTCTCCTCCTTCACACTGGAGACTTTCGTCTGCTTCGAGCGGATTATGTCTTCCACTTCTTCTTCGGTGTCGGAGGGCATCGATTCGAAGCTGTTACTGCTTACTGCGAATCGCCCCTCCCTCCCGTCTGACACATACGAGTATTCATCGTCTTCGTGAGATGTCTCGTTCGATGACGTAGACGTAGCTGGACTGTCTTCCTCTTGAGTTTTGTGGGTTGACGCGATAATTTGGCGTCGGTTAGAACTGGCGGAGGTCTACCTCTTCCTCCTCGTCTTCGTTGTGCCTTCATTAGGCACCTCTGGGTGTTGGCGTGACATTTCTGCCACCGGTATACTTTCTTCGCCGACCGCTTCTAGCCAGCCACCATCTCTTCATGAATAGTTTTTTTTTTTACTTTTTCCTTGCTTAGTGAGAAATTTAATTACAGCGCGATGCTCAATTTTCACCATCATCGTCTTAGTTGCCATTATGATCCTGTTTAACTAGAGATAAAACGCGAATTAATGATTACATTTATATGAAATTTTACATAAATGCACTAAAATAATAGTATCACTTGATAAATATATACAACCACAGCTTCACCCCGATACAGAGAATATATTGAACGCCCCTCATATGTTAGCCATGTACATAACATATACGCCCTGGTGTACATGTCCGTACTGTTACGGACATAGTAAAGATATATTATAAGTTTTTATTTTAGGTTAAGTTAGTTTATGGTAGGTTAAGATAGATAAATTAAGCCAATTTTTTTACTAGTTTTCTTGGTCAAATAAATCAAACAAATAAGAAAGTCCATTCAAGCAAAATAAAAAACGAACACAGTCTAAGCCGCAAGGTACAATTAAATTTAGATTAGAATAGCTGAGAGTAGCCGTATAGGGTCAGTAAGTTGATTGTTAACTTAGTTACGCTAGTTTTAATTATTTTTTGTAAGCATGTAAGAAAAATTAATTATAAAAAAAAGATAATGGTAGCAACATCCCCCTTGTTGGCGTAGTGTAATGCCATGTATTTACAAATGTTTTCTCATTTGAGATATATTGTATGCGATGTTCGCTTGTAGCAGAATTTTTTTATTTCTACAATTCATAACAGACTTATATACTAGACAAAAATTCTTAAAACTAGTTGACGAACAATGTTTATATTTATATTTCTAACTTACTGGCCCTAGGCGGGCACTCCAAACTAAACTAAATCTTAAAATATGTCTTTCGACCTAACCTACATCATTATATAAAAATAAATTTAGCGTGAACAAATTAAGATTAAGCAAATTGCAAAAAAAAACTTATCAGAACTGTATTTATTTTAAACTTACATGCTACCTTAAAATAACTTAAAACTACCTTAAACTAATCATACCATATTAAAATATATGCTTGTATATATATATGTATGGCCTTTAAATATTTACATTTGTATACACATCGGTACACATCAGTGTACAGATGTATATATCTATAGATATATATATATATATATACATTATTTTTTTTTGTCAATTATATACAACTTACGACTACCGTAAAAACTACCCTAAGCTACGTAAGTCGGCCATGGGCTGCCGCTGATAGAGTACCACCTACCGCTGCAAGACGGTGACCGACTACCGGTACTACCCTTACTACCCCGGGTCTAAAGGGTTCGACGATGGAGTTCCCTCGCTACCCAGCCACCAGAATTTTCGATGCTGCATTGCAACATCCCGAACATCCCGCCTAGATATCGCCGTACTGAAGCGGAGGAGACCTTCCTCAGCTCGTTGTGCGACGGAACGGTCGTGGTTGAGTCGCCCATCCACAGTTGAACGGGCGATGTGGAAGAGGAGAGGTACCGCATTTTCATTTTGAATCAGACCGTGCTTACCAAAATTGAGGAAAGCTTCTGGGGGGACGAAGCCATTATAACGTACCCTCTCGTGGTACTGAGGATTGGGGTAGTAAGCCAACGGTGTCAAGTTATTAACAGAGTTCATCGCTCTGGCAGTGTGGCCTCGAATCAATTTCAACAGGAAATTGTCCACTCGTATTAGGTTCGCCCTGTTGTATAAAACCTCATTGGAGTAGAATTTTTTGTACTGGGACTCTGGTGTTCTGTAAAGGCAAGACCTAAGACAAGCCCTCTCAAACACCCGAATCTTTTCCATCAAGCTTGCACTCACATTAAACCACACGGGACAGCCATAGGTGAACATTGGCCGGATGAGGGCCATGTAGCAGATTACCTTCACCCTCGCATCGAGTTGGCTGTTATAAAACAGTCTCTTTGTAAGAGAGAAAGCGCCTCGGGCTCGGGCCAGAGCAGCATCTACATGTTTGTTAAAATATAGATAATGGTCTAGCCAGATCCCCAGGTATCTGACAACAGTCCTTTGCGCCAGTGGTTGCCCGTGTCGCCCAACACTTGAGAACTTTCGCCAATTCTTTTTCGTATCCGCCGAAGTATGGTTTCCGACTTCTGAAAGTTGATATTCAACTTCCAGTCATCGCAACTTCTCATGAATAAGTCGAAGTCACCCTGCGCGAGAGTGGTGATGTCCTCCATCTCTTTACCTGATTTGTACACGATCAAGTCGTCGGCATACGCAATTACGTGAGGAAGAGAACTTATCAGATCGCTCAAGAAAATGTTGAACAGGATCGGCGAATTAACGGCACCCTGTTGGAGACCATTTTTTACTTCAAAAATACCTGCAGAGGTCACATTGCCATTCTCGACGACGAACCTTCTACCAGTAAGCATGTTACATTGTAGATACAGCAGTGGTTTACTTATGCCTAGCCCATTAAGCTTGTAAAAAAGTCCTTCTAACCATACGGTGTCGAAGGCCTTCTCCAGGTCAATCAGGCAGGCACCCGCGCATTGTTTCTGGCTCTTGTTCCATTGGATATCCGACACCAGTTTCGACGCGGCATGAATAGTGTCATGCCCCGCTTTGAAACCGAATTGGTTATCCGGAATAATATGTTTGTCCTCTGTCCAGTTGGTCAGAGCTCTATATATCACTTTCTCGAATACCTTGCTGATGTTCGGAAGGAGACTAATTAACCGGAGGTTGCACGGATTCGAAGAATCTTTACCTCGCTTGGATATGGGTTGCACAATCGCAGTTTTCCAATGTTCCGGATAATGTGCATTACTCAGAGCATTGTTAAACAGGATAGTGTACATATTAACCACATCTAGGAGGAGATGTCTTAGCACAATGTTCGAGATCCCGTCGATTCCAACTGACTTTTTCTTCTTTAGTGATTCGAAGACCGCTTGGAGCTCTGTCTTCGCTATGAACGGGGAAAGAACCCCTTCGTCGGCGATGACATTATCTGCCATGTTATCTTCATTGAACACGGCAAAGCCGAAGTTCTCAGATCGCCATTGCTGCATGTCTTCTCGAAGTTGCGAGTTGCTAGATTGTACGCGATTCTCCATGTCGTAGTTTGGGCGAACACTCACATTCACCTTATACACTTCCCGAAAGACCGCGCCTAGTACCTCCATTTTTTTTTGCGGGTCTTCGGCCACAAAGAAGTTATCGTCGAGTACTGCGTTGTCTGGATCAATACCTGCTGTAGTCAGTAGTTGTTCGTTGTCCGTCGTTCTGGGGAGCTTAAGACACGGAAGATCGCTATGCTTACGCGAAAGATTTTATTTATTTGCGGAAACATGCTCGGGTTGTTGGATCTTACAGCCCGAATCTTATTGTTCCAATGCATGTTAACAGAAAGTCTGTAGTTCTGAACAATTAATGTTTGAATGTTTGCGATTTGAGCGATTTCAGTGTCCTAATTTCCTCATCGCGTCTATCAGTAAACCGCCTGTACAAGGTTTTTAATCTTTACAGCAGTCTACTTTTTTGTTGGTGGAGTGCGTCTATTGTCGCATTGCGGTACAAGTTTTCGTTGTTTGTGCGTGTATACCGTGGTATCGTACTGTCCATTGTTCGTTTTATTGTCTCGTCCAATTGTATAAGATACATGTCAATCTCCTCGTTTAACAAGTTTCTATTGGACGGTATGTGGAGCGCATTCGAGGAGACTGTTCTCGTCATTTGTCTGGAGAAGCGTGTCCAGCGTGTCCTACTGTAATTGTAGGGATACGTTTGAACAAACTCTCCTAATTCCGCAATAACGTTGGGGATCTTGATTTCGGCACTGAGTCCGCAATGGTCACTGAGATACACGAAAGTGTTCAAACAGTTTACCGTTTGTGAGTTTGTGTCTGTCAGCTGCAGTTTTGCGTCAAATAGCAGGAGATCCAGATAAGATCCGCTTCTGGGGAAGGACGAGATCTCTGTTGCTTTCAACTCGAGTCTATATTCGACACAGTGCAAGCAATACCAGCTGTAAAGCTGGTCCCCTCTATAATTGGAAACTATGTTTCCCCAATATCCATGTCGGGCATTTAAGTCCCCGGCCAAAATGAAATAGTTCTCCTCCGAGTCCAGTCTTAGACATCGAAAGAGTGAATCGAGCTCTGATATCGTGGTTCTGGAACTAGGGAGGCCGGAGGAGTAGACCGACACCGCATACACCTTCTTTCCACTGCGGAGAGAAATGCACACGATGCGGGCGTCCAACTCCTGAAACCGTCGTACTTCACTGCTATACACTACTTTGTGTTTAATGTTATTTTTAATGAAGATCGCAACACCGCCTCCACCATTGGAGTTGCGCCGGTCTCTTCTAATAACATTATAATTACTGTGCTCCAGTGTGCCTCTCTGGGTTAGCTTGGTTTCGCTAATCAGAAATAGCTCTGGGCTTTGATCGTCCAAGAATCTATAGTGCTCGTTTTTTCGCGGGATCCTTATCAATGAATTTGCACTCACTGCAAGGATCTTATATGTGCTCTCCGTCTGCGCAGCCATCAAGACTGGTGACGTGCTTGGTTCTGCAGGAGCGCCAGAATTTGGCTTACCTGCTCCTCTAACCGATCCATACGCCTTTCAATGGAGGATTTCCAATCGGGCGTTGGATCGTGTGCTCTTGGCACTGAAGGCTGCGGCACTACCTTCGGTAGCTCCTTTCCCGTGCTCCTCTGACCAGACGCCATTTGGGCGTAAGTCACTTGAAGGGTGACGGTTACGGCTGCCCCGAGTGGATTTTTCACTGGGCGCTGCTTCTGCAGAACCATCTTTGTTTTCCGCTCTTGAAACTTAGGGCAACCCCGATAATTAGCGGTGTGCCCGCGTTACCACAGAGAACGCACTTGAGCTGACTTTTGTCAGCTGCTCCCTCTTTCCCCAGCGGGCATTCCTCCGCCTTGTGGTTTTTGCTGCACTTCACGCATCGAGGCTGCATTTGGCAGTTCGACGCGGCGTGCCCAAACCTTTGACAGCGAACGCATTGAATAATGCCGTCGCGCCTTCTTATGTTTTCCCAGACGCAATCGTAGTCAGCTAATGTTCGCAAATCATTTAGCTTATCTACTTTGCTGTTGGGTGACAGCTGTACCATGAAGAACGGTAATTTCCGTCCCTCTCGGTCTTGACCCCGACGAACTCAAGACCATCGCACACTTGCTCTTTGAGCAGTTGGAAGACCTCCTCCGCTTCGAGCGGTGCGGCGATCTTTACACACATACCTCTGCAGTCTGTATGATGTCCGGCTTGTATAAGTTGATTGGTGGCACTTTTTCCTTCTTAGTTTGTTTTTGTTGCTGCTGGTGTACTGCTGGATGCTGTTGCTGCTCACTCGATGCATGTTGCTGCTGCTTCTGCTGTTTCGTTGCTGCTTGCTGTTGTTGCAGGGCTGCTTTCTTCGGCGGCTGCTTCTGCTGATGTTGCTGAGCCGCTTTCTTTTGTTGCTGGATGCAGACGGCTGTATTTGTTGCTGCAGCTGCTTTTGCGGTTGACTTGGCTTAGGCAACTGTTGTTGTTGTTGAGCGAGTTGTAGTTTAGCTTGCTCCTCCTCCTTTCTTCTCCTTTCGAGAGTTCTTCTTCGAAGCTCTCTAATCACTCGGAGGAGTTTGTCAGTCTCCTCCTTCACACTGGAGACTTTCGTCTGCTTCGAGCGGATTATGTCTTCCACTTCTTCTTCGGTGTCGGAGGGCATCGATTCGAAGCTGTTACTGCTTACTGCGAATCGCCCCTCCCTCCCGTCTGACACATACGAGTATTCATCGTCTTCGTGAGATGTCTCGTTCGATGACGTAGACGTAGCTGGACTGTCTTCCTCTTGAGTTTTGTGGGTTGACGCGATAATTTGGCGTCGGTTAGAACTGGCGGAGGTCTACCTCTTCCTCCTCGTCTTCGTTGTGCCTTCATTAGGCACCGTTGGGTGTTGGCGTGACATTTCTGCCACCGGTATACTTTCTTCGCCGACCGCTTCTAGCCAGCCACCATCTCTTCATGAATAGTTTTTTTTTTTACTTTTTCCTTGCTTAGTGAGAAATTTAATTACAGCGCGATGCTCAATTTTCACCATCATCGTCTTAGTTGCCATTATGATCCTGTTTAACTAGAGATAAAACGCGAATTAATGATTACATTTATATGAAATTTTACATAAATGCACTAAAATAATAGTATCACTTGATAAATATATACAACCACAGCTTCACCCCGATACAGAGAATATATTGAACGCCCCTCATATGTTAGCCATGTACATAACATATACGCCCTGGTGTACATGTCCGTACTGTTACGGACATAGTAAAGATATATTATAAGTTTTTATTTTAGGTTAAGTTAGTTTATGGTAGGTTAAGATAGATAAATTAAGCCAATTTTTTTACTAGTTTTCTTGGTCAAATAAATCAAACAAATAAGAAAGTCCATTCAAGCAAAATAAAAAACGAACACAGTCTAAGCCGCAAGGTACAATTAAATTTAGATTAGAATAGCTGAGAGTAGCCGTATAGGGTCAGTAAGTTGATTGTTAACTTAGTTACGCTAGTTTTAATTATTTTTTGTAAGCATGTAAGAAAAATTAATTATAAAAAAAAGATAATGGTAGCAACATCCCCCTTGTTGGCGTAGTGTAATGCCATGTATTTACAAATGTTTTCTCATTTGAGATATATTGTATGCGATGTTCGCTTGTAGCAGAATTTTTTTATTTCTACAATTCATAACAGACTTATATACTAGACAAAAATTCTTAAAACTAGTTGACGAACAATGTTTATATTTATATTTCTAACTTACTGGCCCTAGGCGGGCACTCCAAACTAAACTAAATCTTAAAATATGTCTTTCGACCTAACCTACATCATTATATAAAAATAAATTTAGCGTGAACAAATTAAGATTAAGCAAATTGCAAAAAAAAACTTATCAGAACTGTATTTATTTTAAACTTACATGCTACCTTAAAATAACTTAAAACTACCTTAAACTAATCATACCATATTAAAATATATGCTTGTATATATATATGTATGGCCTTTAAATATTTACATTTGTATACACATCGGTACACATCAGTGTACAGATGTATATATCTATAGATATATATATATATATATACATTATTTTTTTTTGTCAATTATATACAACTTACGACTACCGTAAAAACTACCCTAAGCTACGTAAGTCGGCCATGGGCTGCCGCTGATAGAGTACCACCTACCGCTGCAAGACGGTGACCGACTACCGGTACTACCCTTACTACCCCGGGTCTAAAGGGTTCGACGATGGAGTTCCCTCGCTACCCAGCCACCAGAATTTTCGATGCTGCATTGCAACATCCCGAACATCCCGCCTAGATATCGCCGTACTGAAGCGGAGGAGACCTTCCTCAGCTCGTTGTGCGACGGAACGGTCGTGGTTGAGTCGCCCATCCACAGTTGAACGGGCGATGTGGAAGAGGAGAGGTACCGCATTTTCATTTTGAATCAGACCGTGCTTACCAAAATTGAGGAAAGCTTCTGGGGGGACGAAGCCATTATAACGTACCCTCTCGTGGTACTGAGGATTGGGGTAGTAAGCCAACGGTGTCAAGTTATTAACAGAGTTCATCGCTCTGGCAGTGTGGCCTCGAATCAATTTCAACAGGAAATTGTCCACTCGTATTAGGTTCGCCCTGTTGTATAAAACCTCATTGGAGTAGAATTTTTTGTACTGGGACTCTGGTGTTCTGTAAAGGCAAGACCTAAGACAAGCCCTCTCAAACACCCGAATCTTTTCCATCAAGCTTGCACTCACATTAAACCACACGGGACAGCCATAGGTGAACATTGGCCGGATGAGGGCCATGTAGCAGATTACCTTCACCCTCGCATCGAGTTGGCTGTTATAAAACAGTCTCTTTGTAAGAGAGAAAGCGCCTCGGGCTCGGGCCAGAGCAGCATCTACATGTTTGTTAAAATATAGATAATGGTCTAGCCAGATCCCCAGGTATCTGACAACAGTCCTTTGCGCCAGTGGTTGCCCGTGTCGCCCAACACTTGAGAACTTTCGCCAATTCTTTTTCGTATCCGCCGAAGTATGGTTTCCGACTTCTGAAAGTTGATATTCAACTTCCAGTCATCGCAACTTCTCATGAATAAGTCGAAGTCACCCTGCGCGAGAGTGGTGATGTCCTCCATCTCTTTACCTGATTTGTACACGATCAAGTCGTCGGCATACGCAATTACGTGAGGAAGAGAACTTATCAGATCGCTCAAGAAAATGTTGAACAGGATCGGCGAATTAACGGCACCCTGTTGGAGACCATTTTTTACTTCAAAAATACCTGCAGAGGTCACATTGCCATTCTCGACGACGAACCTTCTACCAGTAAGCATGTTACATTGTAGATACAGCAGTGGTTTACTTATGCCTAGCCCATTAAGCTTGTAAAAAAGTCCTTCTAACCATACGGTGTCGAAGGCCTTCTCCAGGTCAATCAGGCAGGCACCCGCGCATTGTTTCTGGCTCTTGTTCCATTGGATATCCGACACCAGTTTCGACGCGGCATGAATAGTGTCATGCCCCGCTTTGAAACCGAATTGGTTATCCGGAATAATATGTTTGTCCTCTGTCCAGTTGGTCAGAGCTCTATATATCACTTTCTCGAATACCTTGCTGATGTTCGGAAGGAGACTAATTAACCGGAGGTTGCACGGATTCGAAGAATCTTTACCTCGCTTGGATATGGGTTGCACAATCGCAGTTTTCCAATGTTCCGGATAATGTGCATTACTCAGAGCATTGTTAAACAGGATAGTGTACATATTAACCACATCTAGGGGGAGATGTCTTAGCACAATGTTCGAGATCCCGTCGATTCCAACTGACTTTTTCTTCTTTAGTGATTCAAAGACCGCTTGGAGCTCTGTCTTCGCTATGAACGGGGAAAGAACCCCTTCGTCGGCGATGACATTATCTGCCATGTTATCTTCATTGAACACGACAAAGCCGAAGTTCTCAGATCGCCATTGCTGCATGTCTTCTCGAAGTTGCGAGTTGCTAGATTGTACGTAGTTCGCCAGGTCGTGGTTTGGGCGAACACTCACATTCACCTTATACACTTCCTGAAAGACCGCGCCTAGTACCTCCATTTTTTCTTGAGGGTCTTCGACCACAAAGAAGTTATCGTCGAGTACTGCGTTGTCTGGATCAATACCTGCTGTTGTCAGTAGTTGTTCGTTGTCCGTCGTTCTGGGGAGCTTAAGACACGGAAGATCGCTATGCTTACTACGGCAAATCTTATTTATCTGCGGAAACATGCTCGGGTTGTTGGATCTTACAGCCCGAATCTTATTGTTCCAAAGCATGTTAACAGAAAGTCTGTAGTTCTGAACAATTAATGTTTGAATGTTTGCGATTTGAGCGATTTGAGTGTCCTAATTTCCTCATCGCGTCTATCAGTAAACCGCCTGTACAAGGTTTTTAATCTTGACAGCAGTCTACTTTTTTGTTGTGGTATCGTACTGTCCATTGTTCGTTTTATTGTCTCGTCCAATTGTATAAGATACATGTCAATCTCCTCGTTTAACAAGTTTCTATTGGACGGTATGTGGAGCGCATTCGAGGAGACTGTTCTCGTCATTTGTCTGGAGAAGCGTGTTCAGCGTGTCCTACTATAATTGTAGGGATACGTTTGAACAAACTCTCCTAATTCCGCAATATCGTTGGGGATCTTGATTTCGGCACAGAGTCCGCAATGGTCACTGAGATACACGAAAGTGTTCAAACAGTTTACCGTTTGTGAGTATGTGTCTGTCAGCTGCAGTCTTGCGTCAAATAGCAGGAGATCCAGATAAGATCCGCTTCTGGGGAAGGACGAGATCTCTGTTGCTTTCAACTCGAGTCTATATTCGACACAGTGCAAGCAATACCAGCTGTAAAGCTGGTCCCCTCTATAATTGGAAACTATGTTTCCCCAATATCCATGTCGGGCATTTAAGTCCCCGGCCAAAATAAAATAGTTCTCCTCCGAGTCCAGTCTTAGTCATCGAAAGAGTGAATCGAGCTCTGATATCGTAGTTCTTCTAGCTTCTTTCCACTGCGGAGAGAAATGCACACGATGCAGGCCTCAGACTCCTGAAACCGTCGTACTTCACTGCTATACACTACTTTGTGTTTAATGTTATTTTTAATGAAGATCGCAACACCGCCTCAACCACCGGAGTTGGGTCGGTCTCTTCTAATAACATTATAATTACTGTGCCCCAATGAGCCTCTCTGGGTTAGCTTGGTTTCGCTAATCAGAAATAGCTCTGGGCTTTGATCGTCCAGCAACCTGTAGAGCTCGTTTTTTCGAGGGATCCCTATCAATGAGTTTTCATTCACTGCGAGGATAATGTAAGTGCTCTCCGTTTGCGCAGACATCAGGACTGATGACGTGCTTGGTTCTGCAGGGGCGTCAGAATTTGGCTTACCTGCTCCTCTAACCGATCCATACGCCTTTCAATGGAGGATGTCCAATAGGGCGTTGGATCGTGTTCTCTTGGCACTAAAGGCTGCTGTACTACCTTCGGTAGCTGCTGCTCTCCCGCGTTCCTCTGACCAGACGCCATTTGGGCATAGGTCACTTGAGGAGTGACGGTTATGGCTGCCCCGAGTGGATTTTTCACTGGGGGCTGCTTCTGCAGAACAATTTTTGCTTTACGCTCCTGGAATTTAGAGCAACCCCGATAGTTAGCGGTGTGCCCCGCGTTCCCGCAGAGAACGCATTTGAGCTGACTTTTGTCAGCTGCTCCGTCTTTCCCCAGGGGGCATTCCTCCGCCTTGTGGTCATCCCTGCACTTCACACATCGAGGCTGCATTTGGCAGTTCTACGCGGCGTGCCCAAACCTTTGGCAGCAAACGCATTGAAGAATGCCATCGCGCCTTCTAATACTTTCCCAGACGCAGTCCAGATAATCTAATGACTTGGTTTTCTTTAGATCGTCTGTTTTGCTTGTGGGTGACAGCTGAACAATATATATGGGTAATTTGCGCCCTTCTCTCCTTGCCTTAGCTGTGGTGAAGGGCTTGACCAATACGATCTCGACACCGTCACACACTTGCTCTTTGAGCATTTGGAAAACCCTATCCGCTTCAAGCGGCGCGGCGAGCTTTAAGAGCATTGACTGACATTTTTCACTTTTTGGAGTGTAGGAGAAGAACTCCATCATAGAAATCTTTAAATAACCTATAATTTTGTTGTACTGATCCACCGTCTTGCAGTGGATTGAGTACTTTTCATAACCTTTATTTTTTTTATAATAAAATTGCCACAACCTACGGCCTCCTTACATACCTTAGCGGTTTGCTCTACGTCTGGCTTGTAGAGATTTATGGGTGGTACCTTCTCCTTTTTTTGTGGCCGCTGCTGTTGCTGATGAATTGCTGGATGCTGCTGTTGCTGTTGCTGATCCACTGTCTTGTGCTTCCGCTTCTGCTTCTGCTGTGTTGCTGGCTGTTGCTGCTGTTGCTCAGCTGGTTGTTGCTGTGCTGCTGGCTGCTGCTGTATTGGTGTCTGTTGTTGTTGCTGAACAGCTGGCCGCTTTTGTTGCTGGGCTGCTTTCAGTTGTTGTTTCTCCTCTGCTGTCCTCTTTTGTCCTCTTTTGCGGAGGTGGCGTTTCTGTTGTTTCTGGCTCTCAGCACTCTTATCTCTGCGAGGAGACGACTCTTTTTCTCCTCAATGTCTTGCACTTTATTTTCTTTGGAACGAAATACTCGCTCCACTTCATCTTCTGTGTCCGATGCCAACGATTCGAAGCTGTTGCTGCTGATTGCAAACAGGCCTTCCCCTCCGTCGGACACATAGTGCACATTGTCGTCTTCCTCTGTCTCGGCTGCTGCTGCTTCGGACGTCGCCGCCTCTGACCTCATCTCTACCCCCTGCAAACCCTGAGGGGACGCCTTGATATTGCGGCGTTTCGCACTTTTGGAGTTGTTGTTTTTTTTCTCCTTCTTTTAGGTTGTTGTTGTTCTTTGTCCGCATTAAAGAGCGCGGACAGCTCTTGGGAATCCATTTTCCTGCACTTACTCACTTATATGAGTATTTCCTTTTCGATTTGACAAAAAAAGGATCGTTCTTTCGTTGGCGTTGTCCCCACCGGGGATCGAACTAGCACTTGTGGAGCCTAGAGCACTGACTACCAACTCGGTTGATCGCCTAATGAAAAAAGCTGCGGCACTTGTCGTACTAAGCTGCTGCGAATGCCATTCGCTTTTATTTCGTGGAAGTCGACACACTCACGCACTATCACTGCACTACTCGAAGGTCTGTGAACGATTGAGAATTTTATTTTGGATTACGCTCAAAGTTCCGAAATATTGGAGTGTTTCCCTTATTGGCTCATACATTTGTAATACACGACTAACGTTATTTTTCCAAGATGAAAATTTGACTGGGTCGCCTGAAAAAGTTCTCAAACAACGAACCCCATCCGGTATCCTGTCTAAGTCATCGAACCTATCGCTGAATTCAGGATTAATTGGCTGGTCTATAACAAAGGTTTCGGAGTTGGGGTTGAGTATGCTTTGGATTATCATTCTAGTATAGACATCGAAAGAGTGAATCGAGCTCTGATACAGTCGTTCTGGAACGAGGGGAGCCGGAGGAGTAGACCGACACAGCATACAACTTCCTTCCACTGCGGGGAGAAATGCATACGATGCAGGCCTCCAACTCCTGAAACCGTACTTTACTACTATACACTACTTTGTGTTTAGCTCTTGTGTGACCAGACGCCCTTTGAGCGTAAGTCACTTGAGGGGTGACGGTTATGGCTGCCCTGAGTGGATTTTTTCACTAGGGGCTGCTTCTGCAGGACCGTCTTTGCTTTTCGCTCTTGGAACTTAGGACAACCCTGATAGTTAGCGGTGTGCCCCGCGTTCCCGCAGAGTACGCACTTGAGCTGACTTTTGTCAGCTGCTCCCTCTCTCTTCAGCGGGCTTTCCTCCGCCTTGTGGTATTTACTGCACTTCATGCATCGAGGCTGCACTTGGCAGTTCGCCGTGGCGTGCCCAAACCTTTGACAGCGAACGCATTGGATAATGGCGTTGCGCCTTGTTATATTTTCCCGGACGCAATCGTAGTCCGCTAATGTTTTCAGCTCATTTAGCTTATTTTTTTTTTTGCTATTGGGTGACAGCTGTACAATGAAGAACGGTAATTTCCGCCCCTCTCGTTTTGCCTTAGCTGTGGTGAATGGCTTGACCCCGATGAACTCGAGACCATCGCACACTTGCTCTTTGAGCACTTGTACATGTTGATCTATGGCACTTTTTCCTTCTTCGTTTGTTGTTGTTGGTGCTGGTGTACTGCTGGATGCTGTTGGTGCTTTTTTTTTTCGTTTTTGTTTTATTTTATAATTCATTTTTCTTACATGCTAGACAAAAATAACTAAAATTAGCTTAACTAACTTAACAATCGTACTTACATCTAACCTACTGACCCTATACGGGTACTCTAAGCTATTCTGAACTAAATTTAATTGTGCCTTTCGGCTTAGACTATGGTTCTTTTTTTTTTTTATTTTGTCTGAATGTACTTTCTGATTAGTTTGGCCAAGAAAACTGGTAAAGAACTTGGCATTATATATCTATCTTAACCTATCTTAAACTTACGTAACCTAATATAAAAACTTATGAGCTAACTTAACTATGTCCGTAACAGTACGGCACGTGCATCAGGGCGTATATGTTATGTATATGCCTAACATATAAAATTTATACGCCGTGGTGCACCTTTTTTTTTTTTTTTTTTTTCTTTTAAAATTTATTTTTTTTTATTTTATGTTTTTTTTTTTCCTAGGCTACCCTAAGATCTATGTAAGTTGGCCACTATGGTCAACTACCGCGTCATTTTGAAAATCCAGCGGCGGCGGGGCTGGTTTTGGTGTAGCCACCAGTAAAATTGCCGTTCTTTGGCAGACTCTCTCCTGTCTCGAGCAGAGATCGCTTACTGAACCGGAGGAGATCCTCGTGACTGCGAGCGACATCCCGTTCGTATTGGAGTCGCCTGTCCACTGTTCGGCGTACGACGTGGAAGATGACAGGACATCCTTGTGGATCCTGTATTAGGCCAATTGTGTCGAGATAGAGGAACGCTTCAGGAGGAATAAAGCCGGTGAGGCGCACTCTCTCATGGTACATAACATTGGGGTAGTAAGCCTCAAAGATCAGACTGTTGGAAGAAGTCATAGCTCGTGCAATATGCCTTCTGATCAGTTTAATAATAAAATTATCTATCCTGTTCAAGTTTGCCTCGTTGTACAGGACCTCGTTAGGATAGAACTTCTTGTACTCAGACTCGGGTGTACGATACAACCGGAGACAAGTGCGAAGACACTGTCTCTCGAACAACCTCATCTTTTCCATCTGGGAAGGACTCACATTGAACCACAGTGGACAACCGTAGGCCATAACTGGGCGGATGAGGGACATGTAGCAGATTACCTTTACTCTGGTGTCAAGTTGGCTGCTGAAAAACAACCCCCTTGCCACAGCAAAGGCCTTTTTAGCTTTCGCCAGAGCAATATCTATATGTTTGTCAAAATACAGATATTGATCCAGACAAATGCCAAGATATCTAACTACACTTTTCACATCTAACGGCCGTCCCTGCGGGTCAACTATGCCGAACTTGCGCCAGTTTGTGCGCGTATCCCATGCTGCCATGTACAGCGGGGTCCTGAAAAGGATAGTTTCGCACTTCAGGAAGTTGATAATCAACTTCCAGTCGTCGCAAAATCGCTGAATTTGTTCGAAGTCACGCTGCAACAAGATATTTATTACTTCGACCTTCGGACCTGATCTGTACGCTACTAGATCGTCGGCGTACGCAATTAAGTGCGGCATGGAACCTATAAGATCTGCAGTGAATATTGAGAACAAGATCGGCGAACCAACCGCTCCCTGTTGCAGACCATTTTTGATGTCAAAGACCGTGGAAGAAGTTACGTCGCCACTTTTCACGACGAACTTTCTACCTATTATCATGTCATAGATCATGTATAGCAATGATTTGCTTATGCCGAGCCTGACCAGCTTGAGGAAGAGGCCCTCTAACCAAACGGTGTCGAACGCTTTCTCCAAGTCAATCAGACAAGCACCCGTGCATTGTTTTTTATCTTTGTTCCACTGAATGTCGGATACCAGTTTGTACGCGGCATGTATAGTTTCATGCCCAGCCCTGAATCCGAACTGGTTGTCCGGTACGATTTTATTTTCCTCAACCCATTGTTTCAGAACTCGAATGACTATCTTTTCAAAGACCTTGTTTATGCAAGGAAGAAGACTAATCGACCGAAGATTTGTCGGGATAGATTTGTCTTTGTGCCGTTTAGGGATTGGTTGCACCACAGCTGTTTTCCAGTGTACCGGGTAATAAGCATTACTCAGCGCATTATTGAACAGTGTTGTGTAAATCTGCACGGCTTCGGGGGGATGATAGCGAAGCACAATATTTGGTATACCATCGATACCCACCGACTTTTTCTTCGTCGAGTTAAAGATACCCTGAAGATCTTCTTGAGAAATCAAGATGTGATTATTGGCGACGGCATTATTTGCCGTGTTATCGTCACTGAACCTGGTAAAACCAGGATTCTCAGATCGCCATTGACTTATCTCGTTTCGGAGCTCGAAGTGGTTTAGCGAGGCTTTATGCTCCAGGTCGCGATTCGGCCTACGAACCTCGTTGACCGTATACACTCGCTGAAACACAGCACCAATTGCTTCTCCTGTGGATCTTCAACCACGAAGAAGTCGTTGTCTAGCACTGCTCCATCTGGATCGATGTCAGTAATTGTTCGTTATTTGTCGTTCTGGGAAGTCTAACGGCCTGAATGTCGTTTAGATCTTTCCTCCGGAATATTTTATTTACTTGTGGGAACATACCCGGTTTGTCGTACAGCCCGGATTTTATTGCCCCAGTGCAAGCTTATAGCCAAGCTATAGTTCATACGTATTAACTGTTGGAGGTTCTTGATCTCCGACTTCAATTCCCTGACTGCCGCGTCTTGTGGATTTGTAAACCGCCTGTGTAAGAGTTTGAGTCTTGACAGCAGCCTACTTTTGTGCACGTGAAGTGCATCGTTGGTAGCATTTCGATAATCATCGCTGTCATCGCTTTTTACTACCTTCGGAATAGTCTTTTCAATGGTACGTTTAATTACGTCGTACATTTGTATGAGGTACCTGTTAACCTCTTCGTTCGTCAGGTTTCTGTTTGCTGTTGGTGCTCACTTGATGCATATTGCTGCTGCTTCTGCTGTTTCGTTGCTACTTGCTGTTGTTGCAGGGCTGCTTTCGTTGGTGGGTGCTTCTGCTGATGTTGCTTTCTTTTGTTGCTGGCTTCTTTTGTATTGTTGCAGATGGATGTATTTGTTGCTGCATATGATTTTGCGGTTGACTCTGTTCAGGCAACTGTTGTTGTTGTTGAGCGAGTTGTAGGTCTGCTTGCTCCTCCACCTTTCTTCTCCTTTCGAGAGTTCTTCTGCGAAGCTCTCTAATCTCTTGGAGGAGTTTGTTAGTCTCCTCTTTTAGATTGGAGACTTTTGTCTGCTTCGAGCAGATAATATCTTCCACTTCTTCTTCGGTATTGCGACCCACCTCTCTCCAGTCTGATACATACGAGTATCGTGAGATGTCTCATTCGATGACGGAGACCTAGCTGCACTCTCTTCCTCTTGCGTTTTGTGGGTTGACGCGTTAAAATTGCGTCGCTTAGAACTGGTGGAGGTCAAGCCCTCTTCCTCCTCCTCTTCGTCGTACCGTCATTACGCACCGTTGGGTGTTGGCGTGACATTTCGCCAGTCGTTCACAGACCTCTGAAAAGTGTGAGTTTCGAGTGTGTCGGCTTTTCACAAAATAACAAACGTTAATAGCAACAATCAACTAGTGCAAGTACCGCGAGTGTTTTAAAAGCATTAGTCAGCCGATTCGGTAGAGCCATTGCTGTTGACTCGACGGGACCCAGGTTCGATCCCAATTGGGAACACAACCAGATATTTTCTTCTTTTTTTTTCCGTGGCTCACACACTACCATAAGTGTGAGTGCGGAAAATGAATGACCACGAGCGGTCCGCCAGCGAAGAAGCGGTCAATGACCAGCAACAACCGGTGGAAGAACCAGGCCACCAGTCAACGATGCCCACAGAAGGCGCAGTGAAGAGGAGGAGGCAGAATACCAATGCCTCACCCGAAGGGCTGCAGGGGGAAGAGCAGAGTAAGGTGGCGTCTTCGAGTATATCAGCAGCTGAGTCATTGGAAGAAGGAGAAGAGACGGTGCAGTAAGTCTCCGATGGAGGGGAAGGCCTGTTCGCTGTTAGCAGCAACAGCTACGATTCTCTTCCCTCTGACACGGAAGATGAAATCGAGCGTGTACTTCATATGAAGCAAACGCTTGCTGAAGATATGCAGGGGAAAGTTCAGCGACTCTTGCATGAAATCAGAGAGCTGAAAGCAAGAACCATTGCGAGGAGAATGCTGGATCAGCAGAAGCAGCAAACAACAACAAGTGGCAAAGAAGCCGCAGCAACAGAAGAGGGCTACAGTGCAGCAACAACAACCACCACCAGCTGAACTCCAACAGCAGCTGCTAGCATCTCAGCAACATCAAAGGCCAGCTACGCAACAGCAACAGCGGCCAGCAACAAAGAAACTGCCAGCAGCACATCCACAACACCTGCCATCAGTTCACCAACAACAGCGACCAGCAACAACACAGCGTTCAGCAACACAGCGTTCAGCAACACAACGTTCAGCAACCCAACAGCAGCAGCCAGCAACTCATCAGCAGCAGACACAGAAGAAAAATAAAGTTCCGCCAATCAACATCTACAAGGCGGATGTTGAACAAACTGCCAAGTTGTGCATTGTGCAGGGAGGCCATAGGTTCAGGTAAATTTCTCATTAGGAAATACAAAGGCGTGGATAAACACGCAATCCACTGCAAGACAGTGGATGATTTCAATGTGGTGAAGGAATATCTGAAGATGTCGGAGCTCGAGTTCTTTTCCTTCACCCCAAAAAGCGAAAAATGCCAGTCCCGGCTGTTGAAGCTTACTTGGCCGCTCGAAGCGGAGAAGGTCCTCCAACTGCTCAAAGAGCATGTGTGTGACGGCATTGAGTTCGTCGGGGTCAAGCCCTTCACCACAGTTAAAGCAAAGAGAGAGGGGCGGGAAATTGCCCTTTTATATAGTACAGATAACACCCACAAGCAAAGTGGAGTCCTTAGATTACCACGAATGCATCTGGGAGAGTATACGAAGTTCGGGCACGACGCGTCGAACTGCCAAATGCAGCCTCGATGCGTTAAGTGCGGAGAAAATCACAATGCGGATAATTGTTCTCTGTGGCAAGAAGGAGCAGCTGACAAGAGTCAGCTCAAATGCGTACTCTGCGGGAACGCGGGGCACACCGCTAACTACCGAGGTTGCCCTAAATTAAAGGAGCGCAAAGCAAAAATGGTTCCGCAGAAGCAGCCTCCAGTGAAAAATCCACTCGGGGAAGCCATAACCGTCACTCCTCAAGTGACCTATGCTCAAATAGCGTCTGGTCAGAGGAACGCGGGAGAGCAACAGCTACCGAAGGTAGTGCAGCAGCCTTCAGTGGCAAGAGCACACGATCCTACGTCCGATTGGAAATCCTCCATTGAAAGGGGTATGGATCGGTTAGAGGAGCAGGTAGGCCAAATTCTGGTGCTCCTGCAGAACCAAGCACGTCACCAGTCTTAGTGGCTGCGCAGACGGAGAGCACATATAAGATCCTTGCAGTGAATGCAAATTCATTGATAGGGATCCCGCGAAAAAACGATCTCTATAGATTGTTGGACGATCAAAGCCCAGAGCTATTTCTGATTAGCGAAACTAAGCTAACTCAGAGAGGCATATTGGAGCACAGTAATTATAATGTTATTAGGAGCGACCGGCCCAACTCCAATGGTGGAGACGGTGTTGCGATCTTCATTAAAAATAACATTAAACACAAAGTAGTGTATAGAAGTGAAGTTCGACGGTTTCAGGAGTTGGAGGCCTGCATCGTGTGCATTTCTCTCCGCAGTGGAAAGAAGCTGTATGCGGTGTCGGTCTACTCCCCCGGCTGCCCTAGTTCCAGAACGACTATATCAGAGCTCGATTCACTCTTTCGATGTCTAAGACTGGACTCGGAGGAGAACTATTTCATTTTGGCCGGGGACTTAAATGCCCGACATGGATATTGGGGAAACATAGTTTCCAATTATAGAGGGGACCAGCTTTACAACTGGTATTGCTTACACAGTGCCGAGGATAGATTCGATTTGAAAGCAACAGAGATCTCGCCATATCCTAGAAGCGGTTCTTACTTGGATATCCTGCTCTTTGACGCAAGACTGCAGCTGACAGATACAAACTCACAAACGGTAAACTTTTTGAACACTTTCGCGTATCTCAGTGACCATTGCGGACTCAGTGCCGAAATCAAGATCCCCAACAATATTGCGGAATTAGGAGAGTTTGTTCAAACGTATCCCTGCAATTACAGTAGGACACGCTGGACACGCTTCTCTAGACAAATGACGAGAGCAGTTTCCTCAAATGCGCTCCACAAGTAAATATAAACTTGTCAAACGAGGAGATTGACATGTATCTAATACAATTGGATGAGACAATAAAACGAACGATGGATAGTACGATACCACGGTATACACGAACAAATAACGAAAACTTGTACCGCAATGCGACTATTGACGCACTACATCAACGGAAAAGTAAACTCCTGTCAATATTAAAAACCTTGTACAGACGGTTTACCGACAGACTGGATGAGGAAATTAGGACACTGAAATCGCTTATCAAAAACATTCAAACATTAATTGTTCAGAACTACAGACTTTCTGTTAACATGCATTGGGACAATATGATTCGGGCTGATCCAACAACCCGAGCATGTTTCCGCAGATAAATAAGATTTTCCGTAGTAAGCATAGCGATCTTCCGAGTCTTAAGGTCCCCAGAACGACGGACAACGAACAAATACTGACTACAGCAGGTATTGATCCAGATAGCGCCGTACTCGACGATAACTTCTTTGTGGTCGAAGACCTGTAATAATAAATTGAGCTACTAGGCGCGGTCTTTCAGGAAGTGTATAAGGTGAATGTGAGTGTTCGCCCAAACCACGACCTTGCGAACTACGTACAATCTAGCAATTCGCAACTTCGAGAAGACATGCAACAATGGCGATCTGAGAACTTCGGCTTTGTCGTGTTCAATGAAGATAACATGGCAGATAATGTCATCGCCGACGAAGGGGTCTTCCCCCGTTCATAGCGAAGACAGAGCTCCAAGCGGTCTTCGAATCACTTAAGAAGAAAAAGACAGTTGGAATCGACGGGATCTCGAACATTGTGCTAAGACATCTCCCCTTAGATGTGGTTAATATGTACACTATCCTGTTTAACAATGCTCTGAATAATGCACATTATCCGGAACATTGGAAAACTGCGATTGTGCAACCCATACCTAAGCGAGGTAAAGATTCTTCGAATCCGTGCAACCTCCGGTCAATTAGTCTCTTTCCGAACATCAGCAAGGTATTTGAGAAGGACAAACATAAATTCCGGATAACCAATTCGGTTTCAAAGCGGGGCATGACACTATTCATGCCGCGTCGAAACTGGTGTCGGATATCCAATGGAACAAGAGCCAGAAACAATGTACGGGTGCCTGCCTGATTGACCTGGAGAAGGCCCTCGACACCGTACGGTTAGAAGGACTTTTTTACAAGCTCAATGGGCTAGGCATTAGTAAACCACTGCTGTACCTACTGTGTAACATGCTTACTGGTAGAAGGTTCGTCGTCAAGAATAGCAATGTGACCTCTGCAGGTATATTTGAAGTAAAAAATGGTCTCCAACAGAGTGCCGTTAATTCGCCGATCTTGTTCAACATTTTCTTGAGCGATCTGATAAGTTCTCTTCCTCACGTAATTGCGTACGTCGACGACTTGATCGTGTACAGATCAGGTGAAAAGATCGAGGACATCACTACTCTCGCGCAGGGTGACTTCGACTCATTCATGAGAAGTTGCGATGACTGGAAGTTGAATATCAACTTTCAGAAGTCGGAAACCCTACTGTTCAGGACCCCGTTGTATAAGGCTTCAGCGGATACAGAAAAGAATTGGCGAAAGTTCTCAATTGTTGGGCGTCACGGGCAACCACTTCCGGCTAGATCATTATCTATATTTTAACAAACATGTAGATGCTGCTCTAGCCCGAGCCCGAGGCGCTTTCGCTCTTACAAAGAGACTGTTTTATAACAGCCAACGCGAGGGTGAAGGTAATATAATATAATACATGGCCCTCATCCGGCCAATGCTCACCTATGGCTGTCCCGTGTGGTTCAACGTGAGTGCAAGCTTGATGGAAAAGATTCGGGTGTTTGAAAGGGATTGTTTTAGAGCTTGCCTTCGCCTTTACAGGACACCAGAGTCCCAGTACAGAAAATTCTACTCCAATGAGGTTTTATACAACAGGGTGAACCTGATACGAGTGGACAATTTCCTGTTGAAATTGATTCGAGGCCATACTGCCAGAGCGATGAACTCAGTCAATAACTTTATCTCTGGGGCTTACTACCCCAATCCTCAGTACCATGAAAGGGTACGTCACAGTGTCTTTGTCCCCCCAGAAGCTTTTCTCCATTTAGACATGTACGGTCTGTTACAAGACATAAATGCGGTACCGCTCATCTTTCACATAGCCCGTTCAACTGTGGATGGGCGACTCAACCACGACCGTTCCGTCGCACAACGAGCTGAGGAGGGTCTCCTCCGGTTCAGTACAGCGGTATCGCGTCGGGATGTGCGGGATGTTGGTATGCAACATCGAAAGTTCTGGTGGCTGGGGAGCGAGGGAACTCCAGCGTCGAACCCTTTAGACCCGGGGTAGATAGGGTAGTGCGTATCCCCTTATGGGGCGCAGTCGGTCACTGTCTTGCAGTGGATAACTTCAAAATCCATCAGCTGCAACCTATGGCCGACTTCCATAGCGTAGGGTAGGTTTAAGTTAGTATTTAAGGTAGTATTTAAGATGTACATAAATAAAAAAAGAAAAATAAAAAAAAAAAAAAAAAAATTGACGAAAGATGCATATCTGTATACAAGAAGAAGCATATATGCATTTATGTATATAGGGATATATGGTTATACATATTTGTATATGGGTATACACATATGTATATGCATATATATGTAGATTAGTTTAAGTTTATTTTAAGATAGAATGTAAGGTAGTTTGCAGTTTTTAAATAAAAAAGTTAAGTTATTATGTTTTTTTAAATTTTTTCATAATATACATTTGTCATTAAATATTAGTATATATTTTATTCATTGTTAGGTTAGGTCGAAAGACATAGTTTAAGTTTAAGTTTAGCTTAGACTGCTCGCCGAGAGCCAGTAAGTTAGAAATAGTAAAATTGTTCGTCCAACTAGCTTTAAGCATTTTTGTCTAGTATGTAAGCTTATACTGAATTAATAAAAAAAATGAATAAAAAAAAAATAAAAAATATGCGTTTGGGTGAATAACAAGAAAAAAAGGATGCATTCTTAAAAAAAATACAAAAAAAAAAAATTAATAGAACAGAAAAAAAAGAAAGGTTAAAATAGAAAAAGGTGCGCCACGGCGTATAAATTATATACGAGGGGCGTTCAATATATTCGGTATCGATATGAAGAAAAATGCGAATTCAATGTAAATTGTTTTTCTTTTTCAATATAATCTCTCCTAACATCAATGCATTTGTTACATCTTGAGATACGCTTTTTTAAACCCTCAAAAAAATAAATTTTCTCTTTCTCTGTAAAATACCCATTTATTGCCGACTTGAGTTCTTCATCATCGGAAACTCTTTTTCCACGAAGACATTTTTTCAAATCCAAAAACAGGAAATAATCACTAGCGGCAAGGTCTGGACTATAGGGTCTTCCCGGCACACGGAGTGACTTTGAACTTCTTCGGGGGGTCTGTTGCTTTTATATCCCACTGCATGGACTCTTGTTGGCTTTCAGGTTCATAGTGGTGGACCCATGCTTCGTCACCAGTCCATTCGATCCATAACACCGTCCGCGTTCTCACTACACATCTCCAAAAGCTCTCTACAGCATGCGATTCTCACTTTTTTCTGAGGCGCTGTGACCATTCGTGGCACCCACCTGCACTGACCTTTGAAAGGTTAAGATGGTCATGAAGAATGGTGTGAATGTTACCAATTGAAAGCTTTGTGATCTCTGCCATCATTTTCATCTTTATTCGGGCATCCTCTAGAACAAGTTTTTCGACTTCTTTGATGCTTTCTCCCGTAGAAGCAGTGGCCGGAGCGCCGGAGCGAGGGTCGTCTTCAATGCTCTCTCTGCCTCTCTTGAACTCACTTGACCACTTTTGCACAGTTGATAATGAAGGTGCGGAACCCTGGTAAACAGCCACCATCTCTTCATGAATAGTTTTTTTACTTTTTCCTTGCTTATTGAGTAAATTTAATTACAGCGCGATGCTCAATTTTCACCATCATCGTCTCAGTTGCCATTATGATCCTGTTTAACTAGAGATAAAACGCGAATTAATAATCACATTTATATGAACTTTTACATGAATGCACTAAAATAATAGTATTACTTGATAAATATATATACAACCACAGCTTCACCCCGATACAGAGAATATATTGAACGCTCCTCGTATGTTAGCCATGTACATAACTTATACGCCCTGGTGTACATGTCCGTACTGTTACGGACATAGTAAAGATATATTATAAGTTTTTATTTTAGGTTTTTGTAAGCATGTAAGAAAAATGAATTATAAAAAAAAGATAATGGTAGCAACATCCCCCTTGTTGGCGTAGTGTAATGCCATTTGAGCGGTATATTGTATGCGATGTCCGCTTGTAGCAGAGTTTTATTTTGGATTACGCTCAAAATTCCGAAATATTGGCGTGTTTCCCTTATTGGCTCATACATTTGTAACACACGACTAACGTTCTTTTTCCGTGATGAAAATTTGACTGGGTCGCCTGAAAAAGTTCTCAAACAACGGACCACATCCGGTATCCTGTCTAAGTCATCGAACCTATCGCTGAATTCAGGATTTATTGGCTGGTCTACAACAAAGGTTTCGGAGTTGGGTAGAAATGCATACGATGCAGGCCTCCAACTCCTGAAACCGTACTTTACTACTATACACTACTTTGTGTTTAATGTTATTTTTAATGAAGATCGCAACACCGCCTCCACCTTTGAAGTTGGGCCGGTATATTCTACTCGTAATAACATTATAATTACTGTGCTCCCATACGCCTCTCTGGGTTAGCTTGGTTTCGCTAATCAGAAATAGCTCTGGGGTTTGATCGTCCAACAATCTATAGAGCTCGTTTTTTCGAGGGACCCCTATCAATGAATTTGCATTCACTGTAAGGATCTTATATGTGCTCTCCGTCTGCATAGCCATCAAGCATGATGACGTGCTTGGTTATGCACGAGCGCTAGAATTTGGCTTACCTGCTCCTCTAACCGATCCATACGCCTTTCAATGGAGGATTTCCAATCGGGCGTTGGGTCGTCTGCTCTTGTGCTCCTCTGACCAGACGCCATTTGAGCGTAAGTCACTTGAGGGGTGACGGTTATGGCTGCCCTGAGTGGATTTTTTCACTAGGGGTTGCTTCTGCAGGACCGTCTTTGCTTTTCGCTCTTGGAACTTAGGACAACCCTGATAGTTAGCGGTGTGCCCCGCGCTCCCGCAGAGTACGCACTTGAGGTGACTTTTGTCAGCTGCTCCCTCTCTCTTTAGCGGGCATTCCTCCGCCTTGTGGTATTTACTGCACTTCATGCATCGAGGCTGCACTTGGCAGTTCGCCGTGGCGTTCCCAAATCTTTGACAGCGAACGCATTGGATAATGCCGTTGCGCCTTGTTATATTTTCCCGGACGTAATCGTAGTCCGCTAATGTTTTTAGCTCATTTAGCTTATTTTTTTTTTTTGCTATTGGGTGACAGCTGTACAATGAAGAACGGTAATTTCCGCCCCTCTCGTTTTGCCTTAGCTGTGGTGAATGGCTTGACCCCGATGGACTCGAGACCATCGCACATATAATATTATATAATATAATATAATATAATATAATATAATATAATATAATATAATATAATATAATATAATATAATATAATATAATATAATATAATATAATATAATATAATATAATATAATATAATATAATATAATATAATATAATATAATATAATATAATATAATATAACATAATATAATATAATATAATATAATATAATATAATATAATATAATATAATATAATATAATATAATATAATATAATATAATATAATATAATATAATATAATATAATATAATATAATATAATATAATATAATATAATATAATATAATATAATATAATATAATATAATATAATATAATATAATATAATATAATATAATATAATATAATATAATATAATATATATATATAATATAATATAATAATATAATATAATATAATATAATATAATATAATATAATATAATATAATATAATATAATATAATATAATATAATATAATATAATATAATATAATATAATATAATATAATATAATATAATATAATATAATAATATAATATAATATAATATAATATAATATAATATAATATAATATAATATAATATAATATAATATAATATAATATAATATAATATAATATAATATAATATAATATAATATAATATAATATAGTATAATATAACACAATATAATATAATATAATATAATATAATATAATATAATATATAATATAATATAATATAATATATAATATAATATATAATATAATATAATATAATATAATATAATATAATATAATATAATATAATATAATATAATATAATATAATATAATATAATATAATATAATATAATATAATATAATATAATATAATATAATATAATATAATATAATATAATATAATATAATATAATATAATATAATATAATATAATATAATATAATATAAAATAATATAATATAATATAATATAATATAATATAATATAATATAATATAATATAATATAATATAATATAATATAATATAATATAATATAATATAATATAATATAATATAATATAATATAATATAATATAATATAATATAATATAATATAATATAATATAATATAATAAAATATAATATAATATAATATAATATAATATAATATAATATAATATAATATAATATAATATAATATAATATAATATAATATAATATAATATAATATAATATAATATAATATAATATAATAAAAAATAAATATAAAATAATATAATATAATATGATATAATATAATATAATATAATATAATATAATATAATATAATATAATATAATATAATATAATATAATATAATATAATATATTATAATATGCCAGGTGAGGCAGTGCTAGACAATGACTTCTTCGTGGTTGAAGATCCCCAGGAGAAGGTTAAAGCGATTGGTGCTGTGTTCCAGAGAGTGTATACGGTCAACGAGGTTAGTAGGCCGAATCACGATCTGGAGAACAGAGCCTTGCTAAACCACTTCTATCTCCGCAACGAGATAAGTCAATGGCGATGCGAGAAGCCAGGTTTCACCAGGTTGAGTGACGATAATATGGCACATAGTGCCGTCGCCTACGATGTAAATCACATCTTGATTTCCCAAGAAGATCTTCAGGGTATCTTCAACTCGCTGAAAAAGAAAAAGTCAGTGGGAATCGATGGAATACCGAATATTGTGCTTCGCCATCTTCCCCCCGAAGCGGTCCAAATTTACACAACATAGTTCAACAACGCGCTGAGTAATGCACATTAGCCGGCGCACTGGAAAACAGCTGTAGTGCAAACGATCCCTAAACGGGACAAAGACAAATCCATCCCGACAAATCTCCGGTCGATCAGTCTTCTTCCCTGCATAAGCAAGGTTTTTGAAAAGATAGTCATAGGAGTTCTGAAACAATGGGCTGATGAAAATAAAATAATACCGGACAACCAGTTCGGATTTAGGGCGGGGAATGATACCATACATGCCGCGTCAAAGCTGGTATCCGACATTCAATGGAATAAAAGCAAAAATCATTGCACGGGTGCCTGTCTGATTGACTTGGAGAAGGCGTTCGACACCGTTTGGTTGGAGGGTCTCTTCCTCAAGCTGGTCATGCTCGGCATAAGTAAACCATTGCTATATACGATCTATGCCATGATAACACGTAGAAAGTTCGTCGTGAAAAGTAACTTCTACCACGGTCTTTGACATTAAAAATGGTCTTCAACAAGGGGCTGTTGGTTCGCCGATCTTGTTCTCAATATTCACTGCGGATCTTATAGGTTCCATGCCGCACTTAATTGCGTACGCCGACGATCTAGTAGCGTACAGATCAGGTCCGAAGGTCGAAGTAATAAATATCTTGTTGCAGCGTGACTTCGAAAAAATTCAGCGATTTTGCGACGACTGGAAGTTGATTATCAACTTCCTGAAGTGTGAAACTACCCTTTTCAGGACCCCGTTGTACACGGCACCGCGGGATATGCGCCAAAACTGGCGCAAGTTCGGCATAGTTGACCCGCAAGGATGGCCGTTAGCTGTGAAAAGTGTAGTTAGATATCTTGGCATTTGGCTGGATCAATATCTGTATTTTGACAAACATATAGATATTGCTCTGACGAAAGCCAGAAAAGCCTTTGCTGCGGCAAGGAGGTTGTTTTTCAGCAGCCAACTTGATACCAGGGTGAAGGTAATCTGCTACATTGCCCTAGTACGGCCAATTATGGCGTACGGTTGTCCCCTGTGGTTCAACGTGAGTCCTTCCCAGATGGAAAAGATGAGGTTGTTCGAGTGACAGTGTCTCCGGAGCTGTCTCCGTTTGTATCGCATTTCCGAGTGCGAGTACAAGAAGTCCTATCCTAACGAGGTCCTGTACAACGAGGCAAACTTGAACAGGATAGATAATTTTTTTATTAAGCTGATCAGAAGGCACATTGCACGGGCTATGACTTCTTCCAACAGTCTGATCTTTGGGGCTTATTACCCCAATATCATGTACCATGAAAGGGTGCGCCTTAACGGCTTTATTCCTCCCGAAGCATTCTTTTATTTAGACACGATTGGCCTAATACAGACGGATGCCCTGTTATCTTCCATGTCGTACCCCGAACAGTGGACAGGCGACTCCAATACGAACCGGATGTCGCTCGCACCCACGAGGATCTTCTTCGGTTAAGTAGAGCGATCCCCGCTCGTGACAGGAAAGAGTCTGCCAAAGAACGGCAATTTTACTGGTGGTTACACCAAAACCAGTCTCCGCCACCGCTGGCTTTTCTAGATGACCAGATAGTTGACCATGGTGGCCAACTTACATAGGTTTAAGGTAGAAATTAGGGAAAAAAAATCCAAAAACATTAAGAAACAAAAAAATCCAAAAAAATTAATAAAAACAAAAAATCCAAAAAGAAATTAAAACTAATAAGAAAAGAAAAAAAAAGGTGCACCACGGCGTATAAAATATATATGTTAGGCATATACATAAAATATACGCCCTGGTGCACGTGTCCGTACTATTACGGACATAGTTAAGTTAAGTTTTATGTTAGGGTAAGTTAGTATAAGGTAGTTTAAATAGTTATGTAAGTAAGTTTAGTTAGCCAAGTTTTTTAAAAAACTCTTCTTGGCAAATGAAAAATTCATTAAAAGATTGTCGCAAAAAACGAAAAAAAAAGAACATATATTAAGCCGAAAGGCACATTTATAGCGTAGATTAGATTAGCTTAGAGTACCCACATAGGGTCAGTAGGTTAGTATTAAGAAAATTTGTAAATTCTTAAGTTAGTTAAGCTAGTTTTAAGTACTTTTGTCTAGTAACTAAGTCCACATAAATTAAAATTGAATAAAATTACATGAAAACCAAAAAACAAACGCCCGTCTCTTGGATATATATGAGAGTTATGAAGCCAACAAAGATAAGAAGGAAGAACATACCTCAGCTAAACTTTATAAAGAGCTATTAGAAAGGAATGGTGATATAGTAAGAAAGCAAAATCATTGTCGCCCATATAAATTCAGGCGACTGTGATATCAGCTGGGTTAGTTAGTAAAATAACTTTGCAGTGAGCAGGAATTTTTTCGCGTGAGAATCTAAGAGAAGCGGATAAACTTTGTACATGCGAAGTTGGATGGACTGAAATCAAATTTTCTGATATGAAGGTGTATCGAGATAATTATGAAATTTGCGCTACTCCAGATGATGGAGCTACTTGTTTATTATTTTGAATGCGGAATGGTGAATCTTCATCATAAACATTAAGTGAAATAAGATTGCAGGTTCCACTTCAGCATGTTAAATTGCAAGTGTTTGGAGGCGAGGTGACGATGTATGGAAAGATTTTACCAAATACGAAATCAAGGTAAAAATCTAATCGCTATCCAGATAATTGGTGATTTTGTGTTATCGAAACGTTAACGCCTGAGAAAATTAAAGCATCTGAAAGACAACGGATCCCTTAGGAGGAACTAAAACACATTTCAGTCATTTATTTTTATAATGCCCCCATGCAAGGGTGCTTATTCCATCGCTTAAATAATCTTTTGGTATCATCATAACTTAGGGCTAACTTTTTTATTTTTTGTGTATACATGTTATGTAATTTGGTTTTAAAAATAAACATTGATTTATAATGATATTGTTTCTTAACTAAACATTTATGATAGTCTCTTACATTAATGCGTTTGTTACAGATTTTCTTATTCCCTTTGCTTTCTTCACTTCTTTATTAGTATCAGTGGAGAAGGAATACATTTTAGCTGGTAGTCCAACAAACTCCAACATTTTGTTAGATTTGTTTTCATCTTTGAACATACCCAGTACCTTACTATTAGTGAGGGGAAAATTATGAGGATTGTCTTCGGGATACTCCGAGGTATCAAATCTCGAAAGGTTGGATTAATGATATCATTACAAATGTCAGCATAGAAATCATCGCTCTTAAACGAATAAATGAATGAATCTGAATCCGTATAGTTCAATTGAACAAAATGATTGAATTTATCTTTGATATAGAAATAATGAAAATCATATGATTATAAAAGGCAAAAATAAAAAAAAAGAGTTTATTTATTTTTATTTTTTTTTTGCTGAATCACTCATTTTAAGAAATAAAAGCAAAGCAAAAGAAGAATAGTGAGACAAAACTGAAAAAAGGACGCATAAAAAAGAAACTCATTTTTCCATTCAATAATCTTTATTATTGGCGTTGGTTCGCCATTATCGTCCAATACGGGTCGGATGTCCACCATGGCCATCTGATCCCATAGCCACAAAAAGAAATACATTTGAGTATTTTGAATACGGTGTTCTATTCGACATAATAGAATGTACAATTTGTTACATTTAATGCGTTTGTTACAGATTTCCTTATTCCCTTTGCTTTCTTCACTTCTTTATTAGTATCAGTGGAGAAGGAATACTCGTAGTCCAACAAACTCCAACATTTTGTTGGATTTGTTTTCATCTTTGAACATGCCCAGTACCTTACCATTAGTGAGGGGAAAATTATGACGATTGTCTTCGGGATACTCCGAGGTATCCAATCTCGAAAGGTTGGGATTAATGATATCATTACAAATGTCAGCATAGAAATCATCGCTCTTAAACGAATAAATGAATGAATCTGAATCCGTATAGTTCAATTGAACAAAATCATTGAATTTATCTTTGATATAGAAATAATGAAAATCATATGATTATAAAAGGCAAAAGTAAAAAAAAAGAGTTTATGTATTTTTATTTTTTTTTGCTTAATCACTCATTTTAAGAACTATACACTCTGTTAAAAGATAAGTAAAAGAAGAACTCTTAATGCCTTTTATCGGCTTGGTTGCATTCAGAGCCTTAAGCTCATTTGCCGCTGCCTTTACTGCTGATGGATCCATATTGTAGCTGACTGATGTCGAAGTAAAATTATATCGTCAATTTATGCAAATTTATCGTGCAAAAAAATGCGTGTTCTTATCTTTTGGTGCCGAACATATTGGAGTGCCAAACACTTTGCGGTTTTCGAATTTCAAGTTGCGTATATTTCCCTTTAGTAAAATAACAAACAGCGGTAGTTTAGACCAGTTTTATACCACAAGCTACGGTGCCTATACTGCTGATGGATCCATATTGTAGCTGAATGATGTCGAATTAAAATTTGATCGTGATATACAAATTTATCGTGCAAAAAAAGTGCGTGCTCTTATCTTTTGCTGCCGAACATATTGGAGTGCCAAACACTTTGCGGTTTTCGAATTTCAAGTTGAGTCTACTTCCCTTTAGTAAAATAACAAACAGTAGAATTTTAAACCACAAGCATATGTTTATTGTTCTAAACGTTTGTACAGTAACATTAATTTCTTTATTCGAATCAGTTTATTTTCAATCATAAAGCAAGCACATGTGTCTGGACCGTCTTTGCAAAGATTTTATGACCAAGGGTAATTTATGAAGTGGCAGCCATAATTAGATGTGCCGAAATTCCCATTCTCAAATTTGATCAGGAACGAAATAAAATTTAATAATTCTGTATAGTGCTCCTCTAGAATTGCGTGCTGATGTTTCTTGAGGAACTGTAGTCTTTCACCGAATATAAGTAATGTATCCATGAAAACTTACGATTTAATGTGTACTGACTCATAAGTGTATGATATTTGGTTCGGGAAGTTCCTCCAGAATTGAATTTATTTCATTCTGGAGATTATTGTTGCCGGATGCTCCGGACGCGAGCAAGAGTCTTAATTTTAATAGCTCATTCGGAGCATCCCAGTATGGTTTTCAGAATACATCATGTTTTTTTTTGTAACCGCTTCCAGTTTTCTTTTTATCTGATTATATTTGTAGCCTCTATTACCTTTAACTTGCGCAGTACTATCGTGATTTTTCAAAAGCGCACCTATTTTCTGTAATATATTGAGATACTCATCCAAGTCGTGCTGGGTGAATGAATCTGCTCTAGGTTTTCTTTTGGAAAATAATTCTTAAAAACCATTTGTACGAGTAAAAGGTTCGCCATCAATGTGGACATTTTGTTGATCATCGGAAAACGTTGATCTAGCCAATTTCATCGAATTTGTTTCGTCATCTATATACGGACCATCGATTTTGTTGTGATCTGATTGATTGGGGTACTTTCATTGAAATTTGTGGGGTTCTAAATGAAAACTGTTCATCTGGGTCGTTCTTCAGCGGCCTTGGGGTAAACGGTTCATCTGTTTTAAACGACTCGGGACTTAATTGCTCCTTCTTTTTCTATATTACGTTATTCTGCTTTTCCTCCTTTGAATTCTGGACGATTTCCCTTAAAGGTTGAATTATTGGCTGAAAAGTGTTTTCCAATTCTTCGTTGGTAGTAATTTTTGAGGATTTAAGAAGCATATACTTTTTCCGCAAATCCCTTTTCGTCTTTATCAGATCTTTCCCCAATTTCATAGCGCAAACAAACAAGTCAGAGCGGTTTAAGAAAAAAAAGCAGATCTGTTTTACTGACGGTTTTGGAAACAGGTCGATTTTGGAAACAGGTCGGTTTTGCAAACAGCTCGGTTCTGGAAATAGGTTGGTTTTGGAAACAGGTTGTTTCTGGAAACAGGTCGGTTCTGGAAACAGGTTGGTTCTGGAAACAGGGCGATTGAAGAAGCAGGTCGGTTGTGGAAACAGAACGGTTTTGCAAACAGGTCAGTTTTAGAATTCACCATGATTTCTCTTTTCCTCAACTACGCTATTATCGTAGTTTTGGACTTTTATTACACTTTGCTTGATGAACTTCATCTTATAACTTCATCTTATAGCTGAGGAAATCATTTTCAAGCAATTTGCATAGCAATAAAGTTCTATATAATGATTGATTACTGCCAAGGACACTTTAGGCGAAAACACACCTTTCAAGGGTATGGACTGCTGAATAATTTAATTGATAGATTACCGTTTGAATTACATATTCCATCGTATAATTTTTGCGGACCTGGAACCAAGTTAAAAGACCGTCTTGCTAGGGGTGATCGAGGTGTAAATCCATGGGATGAAGCCTGTCGCGAACACGGTGTTGGATATTCTAATAACAAAACTTGACTGATCGTCACATTGCCGATCAAATTCTAGCGAAAAAAGTCTGGGAAAGAGTAAGGGTAAAGATTCAATTTCATTTTTCTACTGGTGACAAATATTATGACGGTTAAAAGGAAACTTGGCATGGGTTGCAAGCGCAATTTATTTAAGGCGGTCGTAAAAGAAGTTAAAAAGTCAATCAGGTCTCCAAATACTGAAGACCCAAGCACCATTGCAATGACAGCCTTACAAGCAGCCAACAAAGTCATCAGAAATAAACGCAGGTATATTTCACTGCCTCGAGTTATACCATTGCCAAAAGTTGGAGGATTCTTACCACTCTTACCGATATTATCAGTTTTGTCAGCCGTGGGAGCTCTAGGCGGAGGAGCAGCAGGTGTGGTTAAAGCAATATATGAATCAAATGCAGCAAAGAAACAACTGGAAGAGAACAAACGACATAATCATGCGATGGAAGCAATAAAGATTAAATAAGGCAACGGTATTTTTCTACAACCATACACAAAAGGCTTTGGACTCGTCCTTAGACGAATTGACCAACTTCCCAATCGACCCCTCAGCAATGTTGATGTAATGGAATTTGGTAAACGATATATACCCAAACTTCGTGGGTGTACATGTCCCGGGTGTCATTGGGTGACATACGTAAAAAGGGTAATATTGTGGAATATTTTGATAGCTTCGGTAACCTGAGACCTCCTATAGAAGTTTTGCGTTATCGTGGTAAAAATATTCAATACAATTACAACAACTGTCAAAAATTGAATACATTCATATGTGGTCATCTATGTTTAAGCTTTCTACTACTAAATAAATTGAATGTGCAAAAAAAACTTGTTTCATTTCATTCAAAGCCATAATGTCGCTAACACTCACGTTAAGTGGAGACCAATCCTCTCTAACAACAGACTACTTTCCGCCAATTATTCTAAACTCGGATTACGTATGCGGCTTAGTCGATCTGCAGACATACAACTCTATACCAAATGTGGATGTGTTTTTAACAATTTATTTTATATCTTCGATGACGTCATCATAAGTTTCCCCGTGGGGTCATATGAGATTAAAGATATTAATGAATTTATTCAGCAAGTTCTCAAATTACACAACAGGGATCGATCTGATAAATTGATTGTCAAAATAAGAGCAAATAACAATACTTTAAAGTGCGAAATTAATATCAACGTAGATATTGATTTTTCACAACCAAACTCTATTGGTTCGTTGTTAGGATTCAGCAAGAAAAGGCTTGCCGCTAACAAAATTCATGAGTCAGATCTGTGCGTCGATATCAATAGAGTGAATACGGTGCGGGTTGAATGCAATTTAATTGATGCAACATACATAAATAATAAACCGGCACACATACTACATCAATTTTAAGGTCAGTCCAGGCTATAAAATAATAGAAGTCCCCCATAATGTTATCTACCTGCCTGTGAACACAAGGAGGATAAGTACTGTGACAATAAACCTTCTGGATCAGGACGGTAACCAAATAAATTTCTGGAGGGGAAAATATTACAGTTCTAATACATCTTAAAGTAAAATGATTATATATAATCGTCAACTTAACTATAAAATAGCTTCAAACAACATCAAACCTATCAATACATCATTGACGCTGAATAGAAGAACAACAGCCGTAAGACTTTCCAAACAAATAAGCAATTCCTATTAACACTGGGCTGCAAATTAAAGTAAATCATGCTCAACATATTCTAAGAACCATCCTTTGAAGACAGCATCACGAAATTGGGATATCACACATACTCACCGTTTTTGAATAATTTCGAAAAGAATAACATTATTCAAAATCTTAACATCTAATCTGATGGAAGTGCAATCGCAAAAACAGCACTTGTAAACAACGGGTTAGCCTTCCTCTTTGATGAAATTATGAATTAAATGGCTTTGAAATTGATGTCAATCGTAATGTTGGAATAACATCCACCATCAAAAATTATTTATCTTTAAATAAAAATGAAAGCGATATGCTGCTTAATGCATTTTGGTCACCAAATGCATCAATCAACGTGGATGGATTCTATTTTAATTTTTGTATCCCACTCAATAAACTGCTCGGATTTGCTGAAGATTACAAGAAAATTATTCCAAACGGTCCTCATGATTTAATTTTAACGCGAGCACGCACCGATGCAAGCTCATTAGTCAGCGGGGAAGATGAGAAAGCGAGAATAACGCGGCCCGCGCTCTTAAACACGGGTGAGAATGTTGAACCTGAAACATCAGGCTACCGAGCTAGTGTATCAGGCCACCAGCCAAATCCACAGGAGGAAAGGAGAAAGAGGAGGAAGAAACTGCAACCGCAGTCGAACCTGGTAAAGCGTCGCTCCACTGTAACCTCAGGCAATATAAATGTTGCGGGAAAACCTACAGCAACAACAACAGCAGTAGCAAACGCAAAAAAAGAAGCAACAACAACTGCAGCAGCATCAGCAACAGCCTCAACGTCTGCAGCTATTGACATAATCGAGGCGAAAAAACAATATCATCCAATCGACGGCGTACAATACGAGTCGGCATAGGGCGAGGGGAGATCTTCCTACGGAGGTAGAGGGACATCCTGCAGTGCCCTAATGTCATCCGATCCAGATGACGAAGAGGAGGAGGATCTGAAGCACTTAAGTAAGATCCAGAGGAAGAGGGCTCACATAAAGGCACTCCAAAATAAATTACAAGCCGCAGCAGCAGCAGCAACAACAACAGCAGCAGAAGAAGAAGCCGCAGCAGCAGCAACGGCAACAACAGCAGAAGTAGCCACAGCAACAACAACAACAGCAGCAGCAGCAACCATCAGCAACGAAGAAGGAGAGATGGCCGCTGTTTTCGGACTGGAGACGAAGAAGGTCGATACTCTGTGTAAGTTGGTCACCAATAATATTTTCTATTTGAAATATATAGGGCCCTTACGGATGGCTGTCCACTGCTCATCAGGGGCAGACTATCACATTATAAAAGAAACGCTAGCGGCGGTAGCAGTCGAGTTTTTTTCGTACACCCCAAAAGGGGAGATAATGCAGAGGGCGTGGATCCTTCTACTGATCCCGCAGAGATCCTCGCTGTACTGTGCCACGCGCAGAGCGACGATGTCACGTTCGTTGCGGCTAAGCCCTTCACCACTACGGTAACGAAAAGGGAGAACAGAAAACTTCCGTTCTTCCTTGTTCAGGTCACCCCAGACAGTAGAATAGAGAGCATAGATGGGAAACATTAATAAAGACGAAGCACATAGTCCAACGTGCTCGCTGTCAGAGGTTTGGGCATGCCGCGGCGAACTGCAACATGGAGTCTCGCTGCGTCAAATGCGCAGAAACCCACAATCCAGGGGAATGCAGTTTAGGGAAGGAAAAAGTCAAGAACAGGGCTATGCTCACATTCGTACTCTGTAAGACCAATGGGCACCCTGCTAATTACCGGGGATGTCCTAAAGTCCAGGAGATCAGGAGAAAGAGTATAGAGGCAAAGAAACAAGTCAAAATGGTAGAAGCGAGGCCAGTGCCCCGTGCCCCAGCTACCACTGTTACGCCCATCAGGTAGTCGTCCGGTACAACAGACAGTGCCGAAGTTGACCCCGGTCAAAGTGGCCTGGCAATCTGAAGCAAATCTGGATATGATGGCGGTACTGCTCTCTATCCAGGGGCAGATCGCTCAGCTCGAGAAACAGTTCCAAGAGCAAGCAGCGCGAGTAGAATTAATCTACTCGACGGTGTTTGCCGTGCCAAACGCATCATCGGTCTAATGGCTGCGCACGCAGCTAGTAACCTTAAAATCCTAGCAGTGAATGTGAATTCGCTGATTAGGACAGAAAGCAAATTAACGCTCGGCAACCTTATGCAAACTCACAATCCAGACGTGCTGATGGCCAGCGAAACTAAGCTGAACCAGACGCGCACGCTCTGTTACAAGAATTACCACGTAGTTCGAAGAGACCGTCCCCAATCCTTGCGAGGGGACCATAAGGTCATGTATAGCAGTGAAGTGCGAAGATTTCAAGTGCTAGAAACGTGTGCCCAAGCATTCCTCTCCAGGGTGGAGGCGTTTATATGTGATCGCGATCTACGCAGCTGACCATCCTGCACTGAATAGCAATTTCATTTCAGAGTTCGATACTCTTTTCACTAGCCTTCGACTGAACTCGAAGGAAACTATTGTATCATTGCTGGGGATTTGAACTCCAAGTGCATAACGACAGGAGGACCCCACTGTATAACTGGTTGGCAGAGCACAATATTGAGTTCAAGCTAGATTTGCTTGCAACTGATAGGCCGTCGTACCCCAGATCCGGGTCCTATCTGGATCTGTTGCTAATCGACAGACGACTGACGATACTAGACGTGGAAAGACGCACGCGGAACTGTTTAACTGCGGTTGAGTACGAGAGTGATCACTGCGGACTCTTCGCGGCTATTCAGCTCCCGAACGAGGTGAAAGAACTGGAGGAGTATGTCCAGAGGAATCCTTATAATTACAATAAGACCCGCTGGCCTCGCTTCTCCAGGACGTTATCCACAGAACTACGTTCGAGTGGGATCAATCGTCCATCAAACAGAAACCCTTACGAACGAAGAGGTTAACAGGTACCTCATACAAGTGAACGACGTAATTAAACGTACCATGGACTATTCCGAAGGCAGTACAAATCGATGACAGCGATGTTTATCGAAATGCTACCATCGATGCACTTCACGTGCACAAAAGTAGGCTGCTGTCAAGACTCAAACTCTTGCACAGGCGGTTTACAGATCCACAAAACGCGGAAGTCAGGGAATTGAAGTCGGGGATCAAGAACCTCCAACAGTTAATACGTATGAACTATAGCTTGGCTATCAGCTTGCACTGGGGCAATAAAATCCGGGCTGTACGATCTAACAACCCGGGTATGTTCCCACAAGTAAATAAATTATTTTGGAGGAAAGATCAAAACGACATTCAGGCCGTTAGACTTCCCAGAACGACAAATAACGAACAATTACTGACTTCAGTTAGCATTGATCCAGATGGAGCACTGCTAGACAACGACTTCTTCGTGGTTGAAGATCCACAGGAGAAGCAATTGGTGCTGTGTTTCAGCGAGTGTATACGGTCAACGAGGTTCGTAGGCCGAATCGCGACCTGGAGCATAAAGCCTCGCTAAACCACTTCGAGCTCGAAACGAGATAAGTCAATGGCGATCTGAGAATCCTGGTTTTACCAGGTTCAGTGACGATAACATGGCAAATAATGCCGTCGCCAATGATGGAAATCACATCTTGATTTCTCAAGAAGATCTTCAGGGTATCTTTAACTCGCTGAAGAAGAAAAAGTCGGTGGGAATCGATGGTATACCAAATATTGTGCTTCGCTATCTTCCCCCCGAAGCCGTGCAGATTTACACAACACTGTTCAATAATGCGCTGAGTAATGCTTATTACCCGGCACACTGGAAAACAGCTGTTGTGCCACCAATCCCTAAACGGGACAAAGACAAATCTGTCCCGACAAATCTTCGGTCGATCAGTCTTCTTCCTTGCATAAGCAAGGTTTTTGAAAAGATAGTCATTCTAGTTCTGAAACAATGGGTTGAGGAAAATAAAATCGTACCGGATAACCAGTTCGGATTCAGGGCTGGGCATGAAACTATACATGCCGCGTACAAACTGGTATCCGACATTCAGTGGAACAAAGATAAAAAACAATGCACGGGTGCATGTCTGATTGATTTGGAGAAAGCGTTCGACACCGTTTGGTTAGAGGGTCTCTTCCGCAAGCTGGTCAGGCTCGGCATAAGTAAACCATACATATACACGATCTATGACATGATAATAGGCAGAAAGTTCATCGTGAAAAGTGGCGACGTAATTTCTACCACGATCTTTGACATCAAAAATGGCCTGCAACAGGGAGCGGTTGGTTCGCCGATCTTGTTCTCAATATTCACTGCAGATCTTATAGGTTCCATGCCGCACTTCATTGCGTATGCCGACGATCTAGTAGCGTACAGATCAGGTCCGAAGGTCGAAGTAATAAATATCTTGTTGCAATGTGACTTCGAAAAAATTCAGCGATTTTGCGACGATTGGAAGTTGATTATCAGCTTTCTGAAGTGCGAAACTATCCATTTCAGGACCCCGCTGTACATGGCATGGGATATGCGCACAAACTGGCGTAAGTTCGGCATAGCCATTTGGTTGGACCAATATCTGTATATAGATATTGCTCTGGCGAAAGTAATAAGGCCTTTGCTGTGGCAAGGGGGTTGTTTAACAGCAGCCAACTTGACACCAGAGTAAAGGTAATCTGCTACATGGCCCTCATCCGGCCAGTTATGGCCTACGATTGCCCACTGTGGTTCAATGTGAGTCCTTCCCAGATGGAAAAGATGAGGTTGTTCGAGAGACAGTGTCTTCGCACTTGTCTCCGGTTGTATCGTACACCCGAGTCTGAGTACAAGAAGTTCTATACTAACGAGACAAACTTGAACAGGAAGGCATATTGCACGAGCTATGACTTCTTTCAACAGTCTGATCTTTAAGGGCTTAATACACCAATGTTATGTACCATGAGAGAGTGCGCCTCACCGGCTTTATTCCTCCTGAAGCGTTCCTCTATCTCGACACAATTGGCCTAATACAGGATCGAGAAGTATGTCCTGTCATCTTCCACGTCGTACGTTGAACAGTGGACAGTCGACTCCAAACGAACGGGATGTCGCTCGCAGTCACGAGGATCTCCTCCGGTTCAGCAGAGCGATCTCTGCTCGAGGCGGCAATTTTACTTATGGTTACACCAAAACCAGTCTTTGCCGCCGCTGGCTTTTCAAGATGATGACGCGATGGTTGACCATGTTGGCCAACTTACATAGATTATAGGGCAGCATTAAAGAAAAAAAAAGTTACGGACATAGTTTATTTAACATAGCTAATTTAAGGTAGGTTAAGACAGATAAATTAAGCCAAGTTTTTTTACCAGTTTTCTTGGCTAAACGAAAAACAAATACAGACTGAAAAAAAAAATAAAAAACATAGACTAATCCGAAAGGCGAGCTAAATGTATATTAGAATAGATTAGAGTAACCGTATAGGGACAGTAGGTTAGATGTAAGAACAATTGTTAAGATAGTTAAGCTAGTTTTAAGTATTTTTGTCAAAAATGAATTAAAAAATAAAAATTAAAAAAAAGCATATAAATAGAAAAAATCCAATGATCTGTTGAGCACGGTCTACAATCACACGAAAGTATTTATCAAGGGCAAATTTAAAACTGGTGATCAAGTACGCAACAGCAAATAAATTGTGATTTTTTAGCTGTTATCTTTTTGGCAACACTGGTGTAAACAGCTGACGCACGTTTTGTGTTTTGGTTCACTGTCAAACATCTTCAGTTTGGTCTATAATTTAACTGCGAATCGTCCTCCAAACGAACAACGCTTGCAAATTATTGAATTTTATTATCAAAATGCGTGCTCTGTTAAGAAAGTTCATCATTTTTGGCTCAATGGGTACGTAAATAAGCAGAATTGTCGATTTTGGAGTGAATATCAGTAGAAGCATTGCAAGAGCTACCATTGCATCCAGAAAAAGTCACAGTTTGGTACGGTTTATGGGCTGGTGGCATCATTGGACCGTACTTCTTCAAAGATGATGCGAATCGTAACGAATATTTCGTCAACTTGTCATTTTCGCCACTTTCGGTACTCCCAAGCAACATCTGCTTAATAAAGCTCGCAGGTATCTACCGAAACTGAATCCGAGCTTCAATTTCCTCAAACGTTTCAGGTGAAACTTGAATCACCCTTTACCATACACTCTTCAAATTCTTCAGAACGCCTCTCGTAATACATTTGCTATCATGTGCTCTTGCCGAACTCATGTCCCAAATACTTGCTATCCACTTCCTTTTATTCACATTGACAACCTCGCTCGAGAACATCCAAAGACCTCGCAGACACACTCTGTGCTCTATCTGCTTCCTTTGCCTACCAACTTGAATGACACATGGCAAACGACAAAAAAAGAAAAATCAAATATAACAACTTACAAAATGTGTACAAATATCCACAAACATGATAACCACTACTTAGTACTTATTTCTACATCTAACAATTTTATTCAATTTCCCATCTTCATGGCTTATGGCCCTGGTTTCAAATAGTTTACAATTTTTCTTAATGATGGGGTGTCTTATATGTGTAAGAATTAAGTCTTAATTTTGTATTATTTTAAATTTTGAAACATCTACTAAATCTGTCAAAGTTAAACTTTCGTGTTCATGTTTTAGAATATTTTTAATTTCTTTTAAGTTCAAAATAGCACGGTTTAAAATACTGATTTTTGCCAAAGTTATTGTTTGAAGTGTATTTTGCAATTCCGCAATTATTAACTTATTTCTTTCCTGTGTTAATCTTACATCCAAGTTTTTGAAGGAATTAGTTAATTTATTGATTGCATTAAAGATTTCCGAATTCGTAGTGTATTGTTTGTTATTACTGTCTGTCAATTCTGAAATTTTATTGGTTATTCGTACTAAACCGTCATGGTCTGGGGTTCCTGCTAGCCATTTCCATAGGATTCCTAGTTCGTCAATTTCTCTTTTCTGTCTACGGTTTGGAACTTGTAATTGTCATATTAGTAATTTAATTAAGTTAACCTCTGAGTCATTGTTATCATTACTGTCATTGTCATGGTCGGAAATTATGTATCCTGTATTAAAATTGTTCTGTGTTTCTTCTATTAAGTTACTAAGATAAGTTATGATTGTGATATGAAAGAGGTAACCGTAATCCTCATAGATTGCTGTATCGCCTTGTTCAATAAGTACGTAATTTTCCCGAGTGTAGTCGCCTACTTCTGCAGCTACTACCCCATTAATGTCAAAATAATTATCCCGTTAATTTTTCCTGCAATATAAAATGTTAAGTCTTAATATTGTCTTTATGTACTATTCTATTTCTCTGATAGATCCGAACTTTATTTTTTCATAATTATATTGTTTGGAGAAATTTTTTAGTATCCCTTTTTTTAATTTTTTCTAGCATTTTTCCTTGAGCCACTAGAAGTTTTGATTCTAAATCTTTATGTAATGTTTTATTAAATAGAACTTCATACGGGCTTTGATCCGTAACTGAATGGGTAGTTTTATTGTACTGCTTTGTGGCTCTGTAGATTGATTCTAAGGCACTTATTAAATGAAATTCCTGTTTTAAACACCTTGCAATGTCTATTAGTGTCGAGTGCACTCTTTCTACTTGACCATTCGTTGTACTGTGTTTGGGGTCACAAAAATGTGTCTGAATGCATAGTCTCTGCATTAGTGTTTTAAATTGTGCTGTTGAAAATCCTGGTTCGTTGTCGATTGTTATTCTTTTAGCCTCTGGGAAACCTTGTAATAATTCTTATAACTTTTTTATCTAGATTGGTCTGATCTTCAATTAGTTTGATCACTAAAAATTTTGAATACGCATCAATGCGTGTTAAACTTTTCAATTTCTGGGCGAAAAATATGTCAAGATGAACCTGCTCCCCGTCTTTCTTAGGAATTGGAGCCTCTGCAATTGGTATCTTTTGTCTATCATACTTCTTTGTGTTACAAATTTCACAGTTTCTAACATATTCTTTGAATTGCTTATTCATTTCGGGCCAGAAATATGATTTGTAAAATTTTTTCAGGTTTTCCCTGTGATTTCTGTGTGCTCTTGTATGTGTTACATAATCATGCTTTGACCTTCTTTATTTGTAATATATTTGGGAAAATTCATGTACAAAAATTTGTTGTTAAATGTTTCCTTTAATTTTTGTTTGGTTTCATATAAATCTTCCGGTGTACAGTGGATTGCGATAATCCTGGCTCAAGTATTCTTTTATAATTTTTATGATTAAAATAACTTAAACTACCTTGTATATATAATACTATATGCACATATATATATATATGTACTTAAGCTATTTAGTTTATATAAGTACACACATGTACAAATGTGTATACGTAACTTTTTTTTTTTTTGTTTATTTACATATATATAGCACAGTTGAACGGGCGATGTGGAAGAGGAGCGGTACCGCATTTTCATTTTGTATCAGACCGTGTTTGTCTAAATGGAGGAATGCTTCTGGGGGACAAAGCCGTTATGACGTACCCTTTCGTGGTATTGAGGATTGGAGTAGTAAGCCCAAGAGATCAGGTTATTGGCGAGTTCATCGCTCTAGCAGTGTGGCCTCGAATCAACTTCAAGACAAGCCCTCTCAAACACCCGAATCTTTTCCATCAAGCTTGCACTCACGTTGAACCACACGGGACAGCCGTAGGTGAGCATTGGCCGGATGGGAGCCATGTAGCAGATTATCTTCACCCTCGAATCGAGTTGGCTGTTATAAAACAGTCTCTATGTAAGAGCGAAAGCGCCTCGGGCTCGGGCTAGAGCAACATCTACATGTTTGTTAAAATATAGATAATGATCTAGCCAGATCCCCAGGTATCTGACCACAGTCCTTTGCGCCAGTGGTTGCCCGTGACGCCCAAGAATTGAGAACTTTCGCCAATTCTTTTTGTATCCGCCGAAGCCGTATACAACGGGGTCCTGAACAGAATGGTTTCCGACTTCTGAAAGTTTATATTCAACTTCCAGTCATCGCAACTTCTCATGAATGAGTCGAAGTCACCCTGCGCGAGAGTAGTGATGTCCTCGATCTTTTTACCTGATCTGTACACGATCAAGTCGTCGGCGTACGCAATTGCGTGAGGAAGAGAACTTATTACATCGCTCAAGAAAATGTTGAACAGGATCGGCGAATTAACTGCACCCTGTTGGAGACCATTTTTTATTTCAAAAATACCTGCAGAGGTCAGATTGCCATTCTTGACGACGAACCATCTACCAGTAAGCTTGTTACACAGTAGGTACAGCAGTGGTTTACTAATGCCTAGCCCATTGAGCTTGTAAAAAAGTCCTTCTAACCATACGTTGTCGAAGGCCTTCTCCAGGTCAATCAGGCAGGCACCCGTACATTGTTTCTGGCTGTTGTTCCATTGGATCTCCTACTCCAGTTTCGACGCGGCATGAATAGTGTCATTGTTGCTTCTACGTCTGTTATAAATACCGATTTCGTATTTATATTTGCATGAATTGTTTCAACTCCCTTTTTTCATTTTCTCTTCATTATTATTATATTTTTTCTTGTCAACAATTTATTCGATTACTGTTTCACAAGAATGGTATTCACTAAGAATATGTACCTGACAAAGCTTTTCATCCTTTAATGATTCATTTTTTGAAGTAAACATCTTCTCACTTTCACCTCCATTAGTTAAAATTCCTTTCTTAAAATCTAATATTACTCCTGCCTTGCTTATGACATTAAAACGTATTAATAAATCTGCTTCATGATTTGCTATTTCATAAAACCTTGTACGTTTGTTAAAATTTGTTGCTTCATAGTAATGAGTTATAATCGTATAACCATTTATCGTTCGAAAAGGGTTTCTTAATGGGTAGTTCCTACCTATTTAATAATATATATGACCTACAGTAACAACTTGTAGCACCGGTGTCAATTAGTACTTTTATTCTTCTCCCATTTCGGAAGTGCTCTCTGAATATGTAGGGTAGTCTGGGCGATTTTCTAAAAAATAACCTCATTTATATTGTTAAATCTTGGATTTTTTACTTGACGCTGTGAATTACTGAACTGTCCACTCTCATGATGCCTTTTTTCAGGTGTGCGTTGTTATTAAATGTATTTATTACCTTGTCGGTAATTATAGTTTGGTTTTAATTGTGGATTATTAAAAGATTGTCTGGATCTTTGCGAACGCGCTTTGCAAGTCTTCTGGCGATAATGAAAATATTGTATTAGACAATGAACCATTGAGTCCTGTAACGAAAATGCGAAGAGCATTTCATCTGTTAGCATTGTTGAGCATTTTGCTAAGTGCTGTGTCTGTACCGTGCATCATTATTGTTTTGTTAATTAAAAGTGTCAGTTTTTTATTGACTTAATTATAATAGTAGTAGTAAAACACTGAGCCCTTGCCTGTCTCTTGTCGGAATATGCGAAATCTAAACGTGCAATAATTGCATCGAAATTTAGACATGTTCCAGGATTTGTCAAAGTACTGTTAGGATCGTGAGTAACCTTATTACGTAATATGGTTAATGCTGCAAAATACTTGCGACTACCTTTAATGTAGTATAGCCTGATTGAATTGTTAGCGGCTTCTCGCCAGCTAACATATGAATTAGAATTTCCGGAAAATTCTGGTAATGATTTGATCACGTCTAGTGATTCATTACATCCTATACTTTCGTGTACAAACGTTTGGTATCAAACGACTGGTATAAGCCAAGTTTTTAACATTCCGCAAAAAATAATTCATGGAAACGGTATTTACCCTTGTGTGACATCGCAAACAGCATTCATTTTTGAGCAAGAGAAATGTAAGAAATTAGTTGCATTATGTGACTCAAATTCATCGTGTTCGTGTGAAGTAAGTGGCAACGCTATGTTTCTAATTATTTTTCCAATTTCTTGCCTGTTATCTGAGGAATCTTTTTGGTCAGTTTGAACCTTGTACGACATCAGCAAATGCAATATAATCAAAGTTTGTGCAGAGTTTTCAAAATGTATCCGCGTGTTGCCGCCTTCAGATGTTATTTATTACCTTTTCCGGACTATATACTTCCAGAATCCGTTGATACAATTTGCGCTCAGCTGCGCACCCCATACAATTTTTTTTTATGATTTAACATGTACTAATACAAAACATTTTTTAGAAACGTTCAGATGAGTGCGGATACAACAGGCATCAGCATTGAACAAGTTTGCAAACTATGCGAATGAAACAAAAAACATATATCTAGCGCACTATGCATGGTACCACATGCCTGCATGCATACATAAACTTCTCAGTCGTTCACAGACCGTTGAACTGTTCGCAAGTGTTTCGACTTCGGAGAATTAACAAAAAATAACTAAAACAGTGAAATAGAGCTAATGTAGTGAGTGCGTAGAGCTTACAGCCGTGGACCAGAGGGGACTGTGTCGAGACCCAGTGTGGGGAGTGTACTTTTTTTCTTTTTTTTCCCGCTAATCTCACAATTGCACTGGCAAAGTGAGTGAGTACAAATTATGGAGGAGAACGGGCAGTTCGCTCGGTTAGAAACGGACGGCGAGAACAAGCAGCCGGTGGCAGTAAAATTACGCCACCAACCAACGGTGCCCAAAGACGGCACAACGAAGAGGAGGACGAAAAAGCAGACTTCCACCGGTTCAAAGTGACGTAGCAGTTACGCTTCAGCCGAAAATTCCCAAGAGGAAGGGAGTGCAGAGTCCACGTCATCGAACGAGACGTCACACTAGGCCGAAATGAGCAGTATCAGCTTTGAATCGGTGCCCTCCGACACCGAAGAAGAGGCTGAGGCAATAATTCGCGCCAAAGAAGCGAAGGTCTCTGACTTGAAGGAGGAAACTCAAAAACTACTCCATGAGATTAGAAAGCTGACAGAAACTAATCTCGAAAGGAGAATGAAGGAGGACGAGCAAAGGGTCTCACAACTCGGGCAACAACAAACACAGTTGCCCAATTCAAAACAGCTGCAAAAGCAACAACAACAGCTCGCAACAACTAAGTAGCTTCATCAACAGTCAGCAGCTCAGCAACAACAACAGCAAGCCGCAACGCAACAACAGAAACAGCAGCAACATGTAGCAACTCGACAACAACAGCAGCCAGCAGTACACCAGCAAAAAAAGAAAGAAAAAATGCCACCAATCAATTTATACAAGCCGGACGTCGTTCACTCTGCACAGGTATTTAGGACGGCCATAGGTACTGGTAATTTTAGTATTAAAAAAAATAAAGGCCCAGAAAAATACTCAATAAGCTGCGAGACAGTGGAGCATCATGAAGTTCTTTAGAGGTGTCTAAAGCGTTCGATGACGGAGTTCTTCTCCTTCACACCAAAAGAAGGAAAACTCCAGTCAAAACTATTAAAGATCTCCGCACCGCTCGAAGCGGATGAGATTTTCTAACTTCTCGAAGAGCAAGTGTGTGGCCGTCTCGAGTTCGTCGGGATCAAGCCCTTCACCACAGCCAAGGCAAAAAAAAGAAGGATGGAGATTACCGTTTTTCATTGTACAGCTGTCACCCAATAGCAAAGTAGATAAGCTAAATGAGCTGAAAACATTAGCGGACTACGATTGCGTCTGGGAAAATATAACAAGGCGTGACGGCAATATCCAATGTGTTCGCTGCCAAAGGTTTGAGCACGCCGCGTCGTACTGCCAAATGCGGGCTCAATGCGTGAAGTGCAGTGAAAACCACAAGGCGGAGGAATGCCCGCTGGGGAAAGAGGGAGCAGCTGACAAAAGTCAGCTCAAGTGCGTACTCTGCGGAAACGCGAGGCACACCGCTAACTATCAAGGTTGTCCTAAGTTCCAAGAGCGAAAAGCAAAGACGGTGCTGCAGAAGCAGCCCCTAGTGAAAAAATCCACTCAGGGCAGCCATAACCGTCACCCCTCAAGTGACATACGCTCAAATGGCGTCTGGTCAGAGGAGCACAAGAGCACACGACCCAACGCCAGATTGGAAATCCACCATTGAAAGGCGTATGGATCGGTTAGAGGAGCAAGTAAGCCAAATTCTAGCGGTCCTGCATAACCAAGCACGTCACCATGCTTGATGGCTATGCAGACGGAGAGCACATATAAGATCCTTACAGTGAATGCAAATTCATTGATAGGGGTCCCTCGAAAAAACGAGCTCTATAGATTGTTGGACGATCAAACCCCAGAGCTATTTCTGATTAGCCAAGCTAACCCAGAGAGGCGTATTGGAGCACAGTAATTATAATGTTATTACGAGTAGAATATACCGGCCCAACTCCAAAGGTGGAGGCGGTGTTGTGATCTTCATTAAAAATAACATTAAACACAAAGTAGTGTATAGTAGTGAAGTTCAACGGTTTCAGTAGTTGGAGGCCTGTATCGTGTACATTTCTCTCCGCTGTGGAAAGAAGCTGTGGAACGACTATATCAGAGTTCGATTCACTCTTTCTATGACTTAGACTGGACTCGGAGGAGAACTATTTCATTTTGGCCGGGGACTTAAATGTTCGCCACGGATATTGGGGAAGCATAGTTTCTATTAGTAGAGGGGACCAGCTTTACAGCTGGTATTGCGTGCACAGTGTCGAGTATAGACTCGATTTGAAAGCAACAGAGATCTCGTCCTACCCCAGAAGTGGCTCTTATCTGGATCTCCTGCTGTTCGACGCAAGACTGCAGCTGACAGACACAAACTCAAAAACTGTAAACTGTTTGAACACTTTCGTGTATCTCAGTGACCATTGCGGACTCAGTGCCGAAATCAAGATCCCCAACGTTATTGCGGAAATAGGAGAGTTTATTCAAAAGTATCACTACAATTACAGTAGGACACGACTGCGAGAGAAGTCTCCTCGAATGCACTCCACATACCGTCCAATAGAAACTTATCAAACGAGGAGATTGACATATATCTTATACAATTGGACGAGGCAATAAAACGAACAATGGACAGTACTATACCACGGTATACACGAACAAACAACGAAAACTTGTACCGCAATGCGACAATAGACGCACTCCACCAACAAAAAGGTGGGGCCCTGTCAAGATTGAAAACCTTGTAGACTGTTTTACAACAGCCAACTTGATGCGAGGGTGAAGGTAATCTGCTACATGGCCCTCATCCGGCCAATGCTCACCTATGGCTGTCCCGTGTGGTTCAACGTGAGTGCAAGCTCGATGGAAAAGATTCGGGTGTTGGAGAGGGCTTGTCTTAGGGCTTGCCTTCGCCTCTACAGAACACCAGAGTCCCAGTACAAAAAATTCTACTCCAATGAGGTCTTATACAACAGGGCGAATCTGATATGCCAGAGCGATGAACTCAGTCAATAACTTGAGTTCGGGGGCTTACTGCCTCAATACTCACTACCACGGGAGGGTACGTTATAACGGCCTCGTTCCCCCAGAAGCTTTCCTCCATTTCGATAAGCACGGTCTGTACAAAATGAAAATGCGGTACCGCTCCTCTTCCACGTCGCCCGTTCAACTGTGGATGGGCGACTCAAACACGACCGTTCCGTCGCACAACGAGCATAGGATCGAGTCGGGATGCGCGGGATATTGCTATGCAACATCGAAAATTATGGTGGCTGGGAGCGAGGGAACTCCAGCGTCGAGCCCTTTAGACCCGGGGTAGAAAGGGTAGTGCGTATCCCCTTATGGGACGCAGTCGGTCACTGTCTTGCATCATCAGCTGCAACCTATGGCCGACTTCCATATCTTAGGGTAGATTTAAGGTATTTTAGGTTGTAAATAAATGTATATATATACAAAAAAAAATTGACAAATTATGTATTAACTTATACTATATAGAAGATAAATTTATGCATTATAATGGGTATATAAGGATATATGCGTATACATATGTAACATTGTTCGTTCAACTAGAGTTATGCATTTTTGTCTAGTATGTAAGCTTGCTCGAATTAATAAACAAAAATGGATAAAAAAGAAGACGAACGTCTACATTGTAATACATGCGAAGAGCATGCAATAAAATTGATGCGAGAATTGTTTTCGGGCGCATCAATGGACTTCTGCATAATAGATGTAATTAATAAAGCATTTCTCCTACGAAGGGACAGCAAGTGCATTACCAGAAAGTATTCTTTATGACTTTTTACATAGTGAACTGTGACCCAACAAGTTAAGTATAAGAAGATATACATTTAAGTATGGTGAATACGGTGTTCTATTCGATGTGTATAAATTATTATATTTTCACATATCTGGAGAGATAAATAACGTAAGTTAACTTTATACTTTGTAATGTGCTACTTTTCATAACCCTGCATCAACACTTTAATAATCTGACGCAAAAAACTACATATGTACACGCCTAGATAAGAATTCCATGTCAAATGAACAAGAGAAAACAAAACTTGAGCTTATGGTTAAATCGCGCGGTGATTATTAGATAAAGCGACAGATCGAACCACCAAACTGGCTTTGTTATAATAGGAATTCAAGGGTACACTTTCTCATTAGGATAAGGATCGTGAGCGTAAGCACATCATTCAAGAACAAAAGAAGAAAACAGCAAATTTCAGAGAAAAGTAGTTTAGTAAAAGTGAATCGCTTAATTTGATTTATAATTTAATATAAATAAAAAAGTGATCTACGTATGTAAGCCCGTGTGCATTTTGGTGTAACTTAAAACAAAAAGACGCGGATACAATTATTCGGATACATATAAACCTCATCGATTATTCAAGCGTAAACATATTTAAACCTAAAAAGTGGTATGTTATAAAGTGCCATATGCGAACCTCTAGTGTCCATTGCTTTAAACAAGACGTAATTTTTCTTCAGGAAGCGTTCCAACTCCGCTTCGGTGATTTGAGCATATACATACTCGTATATCGCGCTATAATCACAAGGTCAAAAAAAAAAAACACATCATTTAAGCTACCTAAAAATCTATATTTCCATCTACTCTGGATTTCCTGCAAGAATTGCAGATGAGGATAATCTTCACAGGCAATTCGTGATATAAAATATACCCATCTACATATATACTTATAAATACTTTCTTTATCTAACATTATAATAATAATAATAATATGGGTGGCACTAAAGCCCGTAGAGGGCCAGGGCCTAGCTTCTCAGCAACCTCTCGTGTTGCGCTGTTTATCACGAGTGAAAATGACTGACATCAACAGACATTAAATTCTTTAAAATTACTTATCTTTCTAAATTAACATTCGTTTACCTATTTTTGTCTAAATTACTAAGTAATTAAAGTTCTAAATTACTACTTGGACTACTAAAATTCATATTCACACTTTTTGTTAACATACGATAAATTTATTTTGGATTAATGTTATTATTTTATTCTAGTCTAAGTTCATTTTTTTATATATATTAATAAAGCTTTTTGAAGTCAAGCTCTTTGTCTCATCGTAATTCGATTATATACATAACTATATATTTGATGTAACGAAGATAGGTTCAGGGGCATTTACAATATATTCTTCTGGGCATTGCTCTTTGGCAGAAAGTACCTTAGTAGCGTCTTGAGAGCTTCCATGGCTGTGCTGATTCTTGCGATCGCTTCTGCTTGGTTGCTGATTAGGTCTTCCAACATTTAGGGGTAGCTGGCAAGAGTGTTGGCGATTGATCATATTTCATTACAGTGATATCTAAAGTTCTTGCGGCGGCATGGACAATTTTGATAGATTTGGTCAGATGAGTAGGGTAGGGAAAACTCTGCCGATTGCTTGATAAGCAAACGCGTAGACGACACTTGACATTTAACTAACTAACACTTAACTCAAAAAGTTTACCTCCTCTGCTCCGACAAATGGGCCAGCACTCATGAAGTTCAGCAGCGAAATACCTGGGTTCTGCGCAAGCTGCTTAATTGGGCGGGCTCCACAGCGCCTCGTTCGTGGAGAGCAGTCGCTATCCGTGGGATAGATAACTTCATAGCAACGGCTAAGTGATTCCCGGAGTAGGAGTTATTTCTCTCCGAGTGTAATTGGATAACCTTTATTGACTACGAAAGGGAAAGGGAATTTTTCGGTGGTCTATCACTTTTCTTTACTCTCACCAAACACAATTCAATTTAATTTACATATCTATGTAAACTTTCACTGGCAAATCCATTAGTGTACAAATTATCTCTTTGCGTTATCTTAAAGAAAAGTTATAACATTATTACAAAACAAAACATATAGCATTTGCATTGTAGTGCGAATACGATGAGTAGACGAATAGATGAGTAGAATAGGATGAGTTACAAATGCATTATTAGAATAAGTCGAAAGACAAGAAGATCCCCCTAGGTCCAGTAAGTTAGAAGTAGTAACAATGTTCGGCCAACTAGTTTTAAGCATTTTTGTCAAGTATTTGTGTTTGTTATGAATTAAGTAAATAAAAATTAACTAAAATGAAAAATGAATGATGAGTAGAGACCATTTCCACAATCAATGCCTAAGCGGCGTTCGTGTTTATGGGTGTTCATTCTGTGGGTATGCATGCATCCTGTGTAAAAAGTAAACGAACGTTTTCACCCGATGAGATAAGAGAAACTCGAGGCTGTATAGTCGGTAGCCGGAGAGTGGTTAAAAAAGAGTATGTGTATAAGAGCAGAAAGAGTGTGCAGGTAAACATGGTATACGTGTCAATAAAAGTTCTCTTTTATCTGATAGTTAATGGCGTCAGTTCATAAATTTCGAGTGCTACAGCCCGATGCGGACTGGCGCAATCACTACGAAAAATTAAGATAAATGTACAGAGACGCGCTTTTGTCCAAACAAGCAGAGATAACAATATAAAAGGACAACAGCAGAAAACACAACAGCATGGTAGTACTTATGTACGTAAAAAATAAAATAACGTTTTCAACGATGAGACAATGGAAACTCGAGGTTTTATAATCGGTAGCCGGAGAATAGCTCAAAAAGATTATGCAGCAAAGACAATAACACAACGGAGGTAACTGTATCAAAACTAAGGGAACGTTTTCACCTGATGATATAGACTGTAGCCGGAGAATGGCTGAAAAAGGGTATGTACCGAAGAGAATAACACAATGGAGGTAACTGTGCAAAAAGTAAGCGAACGTTTTTACCTGATGATGTAGACGGTAGCCGGAGAATAGCTTAAAAAGAGAATATATGCATATGAGCAGTAAGAGTGTGTACCGCAATGCGACAATAGACGCACTCCACCAACAAAAAGGTGGGGCCCTGTCAAGATTGAAAACCTTGTAGACTGTTTTACAACAGCCAACTTGATGCGAGGGTGAAGGTAATCTGCTACATGGCCCTCATCCGGCCAATGCTCACCTATGGCTGTCCCGTGTGGTTCAACGTGAGTGCAAGCTCGATGGAAAAGATTCGGGTGTTGGAGAGGGCTTGTCTTAGGGCTTGCCTTCGCCTCTACAGAACACCAGAGTCCCAGTACAAAAAATTCTACTCCAATGAGGTCTTATACAACAGGGCGAATCTGATATGCCAGAGCGATGAACTCAGTCAATAACTTGAGTTCGGGGGCTTACTGCCTCAATACTCACTACCACGGGAGGGTACGTTATAACGGCCTCGTTCCCCCAGAAGCTTTCCTCCATTTCGATAAGCACGGTCTGTACAAAATGAAAATGCGGTACCGCTCCTCTTCCACGTCGCCCGTTCAACTGTGGATGGGCGACTCAAACACGACCGTTCCGTCGCACAACGAGCATAGGATCGAGTCGGGATGCGCGGGATATTGCTATGCAACATCGAAAATTATGGTGGCTGGGAGCGAGGGAACTCCAGCGTCGAGCCCTTTAGACCTGGGGTAGAAAGGGTAGTGCGTATCCCCTTATGGGACGCAGTCGGTCACTGTCTTGCATCATCAGCTGCAACCTATGGCCGACTTCCATATCTTAGGGTAGATTTAAGGTATTTTAGGTTGTAAATAAATGTATATATATATAAAAAAAATTGACAAATTATGTATTAACTTATACTATATAGAAGATAAATTTATGCATTATAATGTGTATATAAGGATATATGCGTATACATATGTAACATTGTTCGTTCAACTAGAGTTACGCATTTTTGTCTAGTATGTAAGCTTGCTCGAATTAATAAACAAAAATGGATAAAAAAGAAGAAGAACGTCTACACTGTAATACATGCGAAGAGCATGCAATAAAATTGATGCGAGGTTTGTTTTCGGGCGCATCAATGGACGTCTGCATAATAGATGTAATTAATAAAGCATTTCTCCTACGAAGGGACAGCAAGTGCATTACCAGAAAGTATTCTTTATGACTTTTTACATAGTGAACTGTGACCCAACAAGTTAAGTATAAGAAGATATACATTTAAGTATGGTGAATACGGTGTTCTATTCGATGTGTATAAATTATTATATTTTCACATATCTGGAGAGATATATAACGTAAGTTAACTTTATACTTTGTAATGTGCTACTTTTCATAAACCTGCATCAACACTTTAATAATCTGACGGAAAAAACTACATATGTACACGCCTAGATAAGAATTCCATGTCAAATGAACAAGAGAAAACAAAACTTGAGCTTATGGTTAAATCGCGCGGTGATTATTAGATAAAGCGACAGATCGAACCACCAAACTGGCTTTGTTATAATAGGAATTCAAGGGTACACTTTCTCATTAGGATAAGGATCGTGAGCGTAAGCACATCATTCAAGAACAAAAGAAGAAAACAGCAAATTTCAGAGAAAAGTAGTTTAGTAAAAGTGAATCGCTTAATTTGATTTATAATTTAATATAAATAAAAAAGTGATCTACGTATGTAAGCCCGTGTGCATTTTGGTGTAACTTAAAACAAAAAGACGCGGATACAATTATTCGGATACATATAAACCTCATCGATTATTCAAGCGTAAACATATTTAAACCTAAAAAGTGGTATGTTATAAAGTGCCATATGCGAACCTCTAGTGTCCATTGCTTTAAACAAGACGTAATTTTTCTTCAGGAAGCGTTCCAACTCCGCTTCGGTGATTTGAGCATATACATACTCGTATATCGCGCTATAATCACATGGTCAAAAAAAAAAAAACACATCATTTAAGCTACCTAAAAATCTATATTTCCATCTACTCTGGATTTCCTGCAAGAATTGCAGATGAGGATAATCTTCACAGGCAATTCGTGATATAAAATATACCCATCTACATATATACTTATAAATACTTTCTTTATCTAACATTATAATAATAATAATAATATGGGTGGCACTAAAGCCCGTAGAGGGCCAGGGCCTAGCTTCTCAGCAACCTCTCGTGTTGCGCTTGTTATTGTTTATCACGAGTGAAAATGACTGACATCAACAGACATTAAATTCTTTAAAATTACTTATCTTTCTAAATTAACATTCGTTTACCTATTTTTGTCTAAATTACTAAGTAATTAAAGTTCTAAATTACTACTTGGACTACTAAAATTCATATTCACACTTTTTGTTAACATACGATAAATTTATTTTGGATTAATGTTATTATTTTATTCTAGTCTAAGTTCATTATTTTATATATATTAATAAAGCTTTTTGAAGTCAAGCTCTTTGTCTCATCGTAATTCGATTATATACATAACTATATATTTGATGTAACGAAGATAGGTTCAGGGGCATTTACAATATATTCTTCTGGGCATTGCTCTTTGGCAGAAAGTACCTTAGTAGCGTCTTGAGAGCTTCCATGGCTGTGCTGATTCTTGCGATCGCTTCTGCTTGGTTGCTGATTAGGTCTTCCAACATTTAGGGGTAGCTGGCAAGAGTGTTGGCGATTGATCATATTTCATTACAGTGATATCTAAAGTTCTTGCGGCGGCATGGACAATTTTGATAGATTTGGTCAGATGAGTAGGGTAGGGAAAACTCTGCCGATTGCTTGATAAGCAAATGCGTAGACGACACTTGACATTTAACTAACTAACACTTAACTCAAAAAGTTTACCTCCTCTGCTCCGACAAAGGGGCCAGCACTCATGAAGTTCAGCAGCGAAATACCTGGGTTCTGCGCAAGCTGCTTAATTGGGCAGGCTCCACAGCGCCTCGTTCGTGGAGAGCAGTCGCTATCCGTGGGATAGATAACTTCATAGCAACGGCTAAGTGATTCCCGGAGTAGGAGTTATTTCTCTCCGAGTGTAATTGGATAACCTTTATTGACTACGAAAGGGAAAGGGAATTTTTCGGTGGTCTATCACTTTTCTTTACTCTCACCAAACACAATTCAATTTAATTTACATATCTATGTAAAGTTTCACTGGCAAATCCATTAGTGTACAAATTATCTCTTTGCGTTATCTTAGAGAAAAGTTATAACATTATTACAAAACAAAACATTTTTTTTTTTTTTTTTTTTTTTTTTTTTTTATAATTCATTTCTTACATGCTAGACAAAAATAACTAAAACTAGCTTAACTAACTTAACAATCGTTCTTACATCTAACCTACTGACCCTATACGGGTACTCTAAGCTATTCTGAACTAAATTTAATTGTGCCTTTCGGCTTAAACTATGGTTTTTTTTTTTTATTTTGTCTGAATGTACTTTCTGATTAGTTTGGCCAAGAAAACTGGTAAAAAACTTGACATTATATATCTATCTTAACCTATCTTAAACTTACTTAACATAATATAAAAACTTATAAGCTAACTTAACTATGTCCGTAACAGTACGGCACGTGCACCAGGGCGTATATGTTATGTATATGCCTAACATATAAAATTTATACGCCGTGGTGCACCTTTTTTTTTCTTTTTTTATTTTTTTTTTTTTTTCCTACGCTACCCTAAGATCTATGTAAGTTGGCCACTATGGTCAACTACCGCGTCATTTTGAAAATCCAGAGTTGGGCCGGTATATTCTACTCGTAATTACATTATAATTACTGTGTTCCAATACTCCTCTCTGGGTTAGCTTGGTTTCGCTAATCAGAAATAGCTCTGGGGTTTGATCGTCCAACAATCTATAGACCTCGTTTTTTCGAGGGACCCCTATCAATGAATTTGCATTCACTGTAAGGATATTATATGTGCTCTCCGTCTGCGTAGCCATCAAGCATGGTGACGTGCTTGGTTATGCAGGACCGCTAGAATTTGGCTTACTTGCTCCTCTAACCGATCCATACGCCTTTCAATGGTGGATTTCCAATCTGGCGTTGGGTCGTGTGCTCTTGTGCTCCTCTGACCAGACGCCATTTGAGCGTATGTCACTTGAGGGGTGACGGTTATGGCTGCCCTGAGTGGATTTTTTCACTAGGGGCTGCTTCTGCAGCACCGTCTTTGCTTTTCGCTCTTGGAACTTAGGACAACCTTGATAGTTAGCGGTGTGCCTCGCGTTTCCGCAGAGTACGCACTTGAGCTGACTTTTGTCAGCTGCTCCCTCTTTCCCCAGCGGGCATTCCTCCGCCTTGTGGTTTTCACTGCACTTCACGCATTGAGCCCGCATTTGGCAGTACGACGCGGCGTGCTCAAACCTTTGGCAGCGAACACATTGGATATTGCCGTCACGCCTTGTTATATTTTCCCAGACGCAATCGTAGTCCGCTAATGTTTTCAGCTCATTTAGCTTATCTACTTTGCTATTGGGTGACAGCTGTACAATGAAAAACGGTAATCTCCATCCTTCTTTTTTTTGCCTTGGCTGTGGTGAAGGGCTTGATCCCGACGAACTCGAGACGGCCACACACTTGCTCTTCGAGAAGTTAGAAAATCTCATCCGCTTCGAGCGGTGCGGAGATCTTTAATAGTTTTGACTGGAGTTTTCCTTCTTTTGGTGTGAAGGAGAAGAACTCCGTCATCGAACGCTTTAGACACCTCTAAAGAACTTCATGATGCTCCACTGTCTCGCAGCTTATTGAGTATTTTTCTGGGCCTTTATTTTTTTTAATACTAAAATTACCAGTACCTATGGCCGTCCTAAATACCTGTGCAGAGTGAACGACGTCCGGCTTGTATAAATTGATTGGTGGCATTTTTTCTTTCTTTTTTTGCTGGTGTACTGCTGGCTGCTGTTGTTGTCGAGTTGCTACATGTTGCTGCTGTTTCTGTTGTTGCGTTGCGGCTTGCTGTTGTTGTTGCTGAGCTGCTGACTGTTGATGAAGCTACTTAGTTGTTGCGAGCTGTTGTTGTTGCTTTTGCAGCTGTTTTGAATTGGGCAACTGTGTTTGTTGTTGCCCGAGTTGTGAGACCCTTTGCTCGTCCTCCTTCATTCTCCTTTCGAGATTAGTTTCTGTCAGCTTTCTAATCTCATGGAGTAGTTTTTGAGTTTCCTCCTTCAAGTCAGAGACCTTCGCTTCTTTGGCGCGAATTATTGCCTCAGCCTCTTCTTCGGTGTCGGAGGGCACCGATTCAAAGCTGATACTGCTCATTTCGGCCTAGTGTGACGTCTCGTTCGATGACGTGGACTCTGCACTCCCTTCCTCTTGGGAATTTTCGGCTGAAGCGTAACTGCTACGTCACTTTGAACCGGTGGAAGTCTGCTTTTTCGTCCTCCTCTTCGTTGTGCCGTCTTTGGGCACCGTTGGTTGGTGGCGTAATTTTACTGCCACCGGCTGCTTGTTCTCGCCGTCCGTTTCTAACCGAGCGAACTGCCCGTTCTCCTCCATAATTTGTACTCACTCACTTTGCCAGTGCAATTGTGAGATTAGCGGGAAAAAAAAGAAAAAAAGTACACTCCCCACACTGGGTCTCGACACAGTCCCCTCTGGTCCACGGCTGTAAGCTCTACGCACTCACTACATTAGCTCTATTTCACTGTTTTAGTTATTTTTTGTTAATTCTCCGAAGTCGAAACACTTGCGAACAGTTCAACGGTCTGTGAACGACTGAGAAGTTTATGTATGCATGCAGGCATGTGGTACCATGCATAGTGCGCTAGATATATGTTTTTTGTTTCATTCGCATAGTTTGCAAACTTGTTCAATGCTGATGCCTGTTGTATCCGCACTCATCTGAACGTTTCTAAAAAATGTTTTGTATTAGTACATGTTAAATCATAAAAAATAATTGTATGGGGTGCGCAGCTGAGCGCAAATTGTATCAACGGATTCTGGAAGTATATAGTCCGGAAAAGGTAATAAATAACATCTGAAGGCGGCAACACGCGGATACATTTTGAAAACTCTGCACAAACTTTGATTATATTGCATTTGCTGATGTCGTACAAGGTTCAAACTGACCAAAAAGATTCCTCAGATAACAGGCAAGAAATTGGAAAAATAATTAGAAACAGCGTTGCCACTTATTTCACACGAACACGATGAATTTGAGTCACATAATGCAACTAATTTCTTACATTTCTCTTGCTCAAAAATGAATGCTGTTTGCGATGTCACACAACGGTAAATACCGTTTCCATGAATTATTTTTTGCGGAATGTTAAAAACTTGGCTTATACCAGTCGTTTGATACCAAACGTTTGTACACGAAAGTATAGGATGTAATGAATCACTAGACGTGATCAAATCATTACCAGAATTTTCCGGAAATTCTAATTCATATGTTAGCTGGCGAGAAGCCGCTAACAATTCAATCAGGCTATACTACATTAAAGGTAGTCGCAAGTATTTTGCAGCATTAACCATATTACGTAATAAGGTTACTCACGATCCTAACAGTACTTTGACAAATCCTGGAACATGTCTAAATTTCGATGCAATTATTGCACGTTTAGATTTCGCATATTCCGACAAGAGACAGGCAAGGGCTCAGTGTTTTAATATTACTATTATAATTAAGTCAATAAAAAACTGACACTTTTAATTAACAAAACAATAATGATGCACGGTACAGACACAGCACTTAGCAAAGTGCTCAACAATGCTAACAGATGAAATGCTCTTCGCATTTTCGTTACAGGACTCAATGGTTCATTGTCTAATACAATATTTTCATTATCGCCAGAAGACTTGCAAAGCGCGTTCGCAAAGATCCAGACAATCTTTTAATAATCCACAATTAAAACCAAACTATAATTACCGACAAGGTAATAAATACATTTAATAACAACGCACACCTGAAAAAAGGCATCATGAGAGTGGACAGTTCAGTAATTCACAGCGTCAAGTAAAAAATCCAAGATTTAACAATATAAATGAGGTTATTTTTTAGAAAATCGCCCAGACTACCCTACATATTCAGAGAGCACTTCCGAAATGGGAGAAGAATAAAAGTACTAATTGACACCGGTGCTACAAGTTGTTACTGTAGGTCATATATATTATTAAATAGGTAGGAACTACCCATTAAGAAACCCTTTTCGAACGATAAATGGTTATACGATTATAACTCATTACTATGAAGCAACAAATTTTAACAAACGTACAAGGTTTTATGAAATAGCAAATCATGAAGCAGATTTATTAATACGTTTTAATGTCATAAGCAAGGCAGGAGTAATATTAGATTTTAAGAAAGGAATTTTAACTAATGGAGGTGAAAGTGAGAAGATGTTTACTTCAAAAAATGAATCATTAAAGGATGAAAAGCTTTGTCAGGTACATATTCTTAGTGAATACCATTCTTGTGAAACAGTAATCGAATAAATTGTTGACAAGAAAAAATATAATAATAATGAAGAGAAAATGAAAAAAGGGAGTTGAAACAATTCATGCAAATATAAATACGAAATCGGTATTTATAACAGACGTAGAAGCAACAATGACACTATTCATGCCGCGTCGAAACTGGAGTAGGAGATCCAATGGAACAACAGCCAGAAACAATGTACGGGTGCCTGCCTGATTGACCTGGAGAAGGCCTTCGACAACGTATGGTTAGAAGGACTTTTTTACAAGCTCAATGGGCTAGGCATTAGTAAACCACTGCTGTACCTACTGTGTAACAAGCTTACTGGTAGATGGTTCGTCGTCAAGAATGGCAATCTGACCTCTGCAGGTATTTTTGAAATAAAAAATGGTCTCCAACAGGGTGCAGTTAATTCGCCGATCCTGTTCAACATTTTCTTGAGCGATGTAATAAGTTCTCTTCCTCACGCAATTGCGTACGCCGACGACTTGATCGTGTACAGATCAGGTAAAAAGATCGAGGACATCACTACTCTCGCGCAGGGTGACTTCGACTCATTCATGAGAAGTTGCGATGACTGGAAGTTGAATATAAACTTTCAGAAGTCGGAAACCATTCTGTTCAGGACCCCGTTGTATACGGCTTCGGCGGATACAAAAAGAATTGGCGAAAGTTCTCAATTCTTGGGCGTCACGGGCAACCACTGGCGCAAAGGACTGTGGTCAGATACCTGGGGATCTGGCTAGATCATTATCTATATTTTAACAAACATGTAGATGTTGCTCTAGCCCGAGCCCGAGGCGCTTTCGCTCTTACATAGAGACTGTTTTATAACAGCCAACTCGATTCGAGGGTGAAGATAATCTGCTACATGGCTCCCATCCGGCCAATGCTCACCTACGGCTGTCCCGTGTGGTTCAACGTGAGTGCAAGCTTGATGGAAAAGATTCGGGTGTTTGAGAGGGCTTGTCTTGAAGTTGATTCGAGGCCACACTGCTAGAGCGATGAACTCGCCAATAACCTGATCTCTTGGGCTTACTACTCCAATCCTCAATACCACGAAAGGGTACGTCATAACGGCTTTGTCCCCCAGAAGCATTCCTCCATTTAGACAAACACGGTCTGATACAAAATGAAAATGCGGTACCGCTCCTCTTCCACATCGCCCGTTCAACTGTGCTATATATATGTAAATAAACAAAAAAAAAAAAAGTTACGTATACACATTTGTACATGTGTGTACTTATATAAACTAAATAGCTTAAGTACATATATATATATATGTGCATATAGTATTATATATACAAGGTAGTTTAAGTTATTTTAATCATAAAAATTATAAAAGAATACTTGAGCCAGGATTATCGCAATCCACTGTACACCGGAAGATTTATATGAAACCAAACAAAAATTAAAGGAAACATTTAACAACAAATTTTTGTACATGAATTTTCCCAAATATATTACAAATAAAGAAGGTCAAAGCATGATTATGTAACACATACAAGAGCACACAGAAATCACAGGGAAAACCTGAAAAAATTTTACAAATCATATTTCTGGCCCGAAATGAATAAGCAATTCAAAGAATATGTTAGAAACTGTGAAATTTGTAACACAAAGAAGTATGATAGACAAAAGATACCAATTGCAGAGGCTCCAATTCCTAAGAAAGACGGGGAGCAGGTTCATCTTGACATATTTTTCGCCCAGAAATTGAAAAGTTTAACACGCATTGATGCGTATTCAAAATTTTTAGTGATCAAACTAATTGAAGATCAGACCAATCTAGATAAAAAAGTTATAAGAATTATTACAAGGTTTCCCAGAGGCTAAAAGAATAACAATCGACAACGAACCAGGATTTTCAACAGCACAATTTAAAACACTAATGCAGAGACTATGCATTCAGACACATTTTTCTGACCCCAAACACAGTACAACGAATGGTCAAGTAGAAAGAGTGCACTCGACACTAATAGACATTGCAAGGTGTTTAAAACAGTAATTTCATTTAATAAGTGCCTTAGAATCAATCTACAGAGCCACAAAGCAGTACAATAAAACTACCCATTCAGTTACGGATCAAAGCCCGTATGAAGTTCTATTTAATAAAACATTACATAAAGATTTAGAATCAAAACTTCTAGTGGCTCAAGGAAAAATGCTAGAAAAAATTAAAAAAAGGGATACTAAAAAATTTCTCCAAACAATATAATTATGAAAAAATAAAGTTCGGATCTATCAGAGAAATAGAATAGTACATAAAGACAATATTAAGACTTAACATTTTATATTGCAGGAAAAATTAACGGGATAATTATTTTGACATTAATGGGGTAGTAGCTGCAGAAGTAGGCGACTACACTCGGGAAAATTACGTACTTATTGAACAAGGCGATACAGCAATCTATGAGGATTACGGTTACCTCTTTCATATCACAATCATAACTTATCTTAGTAACTTAATAGAAGAAACACAGAACAATTTTAATACAGGATACATAATTTCCGACCATGACAATGACAGTAATGATAACAATGACTCAGAGGTTAACTTAATTAAATTACTAATATGACAATTACAAGTTCCAAACCGTAGACAGAAAAGAGAAATTGACGAACTAGGAATCCTATGGAAATGGCTAGCAGGAACCCCAGACCATGACGGTTTAGTACGAATAACCAATAAAATTTCAGAACTAACAATACACTACGAATTCGGAAATCTTTAATGCAATCAATAAATTAACTAATTCCTTCAAAAACTTGGAAATGAATTCGCAAGTAAGATTAACAGAGGAAAGAAATAAGTTAATAATTGCGGAATTGCAAAATACACTTCAAACAATAACTTTGGCAAAAATCAGTATTTTAAACCGTGCTATTTTGAACTTAAAAGAAATTAAAAATATTCTAAAACATGAACACGAAAGTTTAACTTTGACAGATTTAGTAGATGTTTCAAAATTTAAAATAATACAAAATTAAGACTTAATTCTTACACATATAAGACACCCCATCATTAAGAAAAATTGTAAACTATTTGAAACCAGGGCCATAAGCCATGAAGATGGGAAATTGAATAAAATTGTTAGATGTAGAAATAAGTACTAAGTAGTGTACTAAGTAGTGGTTATCATGTTTGTGGATATTTGTACACATTTTGTAAGTTGTTATATTTGATTTTTCTTTTTTTGTCGTTTGCCATGTGTCATTCAAGTTGGTAGGCAAAGGAAGCAGATAGAGCACAGAGTGTGTCTGCGAGGTCTTTGGATGTTCTCGAGCGAGGTTGTCAATGTGAATAAAAGGAAGTGGATAGCAAGTATTTGGGACATGAGTTCGGCAAGAGCACATGATAGCAAATGTATTACGAGAGGCGTTCTGAAGAATTTGACGAGTGTATGGTAAAGGGTGATTCAAGTTTCACCTGAAACGTTTGAGGAAATTGAAGCTCGGATTCAGTTTCGGTAGATACCTGCGAGCTTTATTAAGCAGATGTTGCTTGGGAGTACCGAAAGTGGCGAAAATGATCAGTTGACGAAATATTCGTTACGATTCGCATCATCTTTGAAGAAGTACGGTCCAATGATGCCACCAGCCCATAAACCGTACCAAACTGTGACTTTTTCTGGATGCATTGGTAGCTCTTGCAATGCTTCTGGCTGATATTCACTCCAAAATCGACAATTCTGCTTATTTACGTACCCATTGAGCCAAAAATGATGAACTTTCTTAACAGAGCACGCATTTTGATAATAAAATTCAATAATTTGCAAGCGTTGTTCGTTTGGAAGACGATTCGCAGTTAAATTATAGACCAAACTGAAGATGTTTGACAGTGAACCAAAACATAAAACGTGCGTCAGCTGTTTACACCAGTGTTGCCAAAAAGATAACAGCTAAAAAATCACAATTTATTTGCTGTTGCGTACTTGATCACCAGTTTTAAATTTGCCCTTGATAAATACTTTCGTGTGATTGTAGACCGTGCTCAACAGATCATTGGACTTTTTTCTATTTATATGCTTTTTTTTAATTTTTTTTTTTAATTCATTTTTGACAAAAATACTTAACACTAGCTTAACTATCTTAACAATTGTTCTTACATCTAACCTACTGTCCCTATACGGTTACTCTAAGCTATTCTAATATACATTTAGCTTGCCTTTCGGATTAGTCTATGTCTTTTATTTTTTTTTCAGTCTGTATTTGTTTTTCGTTTAGCCAAGAAAACTGGTAAAAAAACTTGTCTTAATTCATCTGTCTTAACCTACCTTAAATTAGCTTAACCTAACATTAAAACTTAAAGAACTATCTTAACTATGTCCGTAACTTTACTTTTTTTTTTCTTTAATGCTGCCCTATAATCTATGTAAGTTGGCCACCATGGTCAACCATCGCGTCATCATCTTGAAAAGCCAGCGGCGGCAAAGACTGGTTTTGGTGTAACCATAAGTAAAATTGCCGCCTCGAGCAGAGATCGCTCTGCTGAACCGGAGGAGATCCTCGTGACTGCGAGCGACATCCCGTTCGTTTGGAGTCGCCTGTCCACTGTTCAACGTACGACGTGGAAGATGACAGGACATACTTCTCGATCCTGTATTAGGCCAATTGTGTCGAGATAGAGGAACGCTTCAGGAGGAATAAAGCCGGTGAGGCGCACTCTCTCATGGTACATAACATTGGTGTATTAAGCCCTTAAAGATCAGACTGTTGAAAGAAGTCATAGCTCGTGCAATATGCCTTCCTGTTCAAGTTTGTCTCGTTAGTATAGAACTTCTTGTACTCAGACTCGGGTGTACGATACAACCGGAGACAAGTGCGAAGACACTGTCTCTCGAACAACCTCATCTTTTCCATCTGGGAAGGACTCACATTGAACCACAGTGGGCAATCGTAGGCCATAACTGGCCGGATGAGGGCCATGTAGCAGATTACCTTTACTCTGGTGTCAAGTTGGCTGCTGTTAAACAACCCCCTTGCCACAGCAAAGGCCTTATTACTTTCGCCAGAGCAATATCTATATACAGATATTGGTCCAACCAAATGGCTATGCCGAACTTACGCCAGTTTGTGCGCATATCCCATGCCATGTACAGCGGGGTCCTGCTATGGATAGTTTCGCACTTCAGAAAGCTGATAATCAACTTCCAATCGTCGCAAAATCGCTGAATTTGTTCGAAGTCACATTGCAACAAGTTATTTATTACTTCGACCTTCGGACCTGATCTGTACGCTACTAGATCGTCGGCGTACGCAATTAAGTGCGGCATGGAACCTATAAGATCTGCAGTGAATATTGAGAACAAGATCGGCGAACCAACAGCTCCCTGTTGCAGACCATTTTTGATGTCAAAGACCATGGTAGAAGTTACGTCGCCACTTTTCACGACGAACTTTCTGCCTATTATCATGTCATAGATCGTGTATAGCAATGGTTTACTTATGCCGAGCCTGACCAGCTTGAGGAAGAGACCTTCTAACCAAACGGTGTCGAACGCTTTCTCCAAGTCAATCAGACATGCACCCGTGCATTGTTTTTTATCTTTGTTCCACTGAATGTCGGATACCAGTTTGGACGCGGCATGTATAGTTTCATGCCCCGCCCTGAATCCGAACTGGTTGTCCGGTATGATTTTATTTTCCTCAACCCATTGTTTCAGAACTCGAATGACTATCTTTTCAAAAACCTTGCTTATGCAAGGGAGAAGACTGATCGACCGAAGATTTATCGGGATAGATTTGTCTTTGTCCCGTTTATGGATTGGTTGCACTACAGCTGTTTTCCAGTGTGCCGGGTAATAAGTATTACTCAGCGCATTATTGAACAGTGTTGTGTAAATCTGCACGGCTTCGGGAGGAAGATAGCGAAGCACAATATTTGGTATACCATCGATTCCCGCCGACTTTTTCTTCTTCAGCGAGTTAAAGATCTTCTTGAGAGATCAAGATGTGATTTCCATCATTGGCGACGGCATTATTTGCCATGTTATCGTCACTGAATCTGGTAAAACCAGGATTCTCAGATCGCCATTGACTTATCTCGTTTCGAAGCTCGAAGTGGTTTTGCGAGGCGCTATGCTCCAGGTCATGATTCGGCCTACGAACCTCGTTGACCGTATACACTCGCTGAAACACAGCACCAATTGCTTTCACCTTCTCCTGGGGATCTTCAACCACGAAGAAGTCGTTGTCTAGCACTGCCCCATCTGGATCGATGCCAACTGAAGTCAGTAGTTGTTGGTTATTTGTCGTCCTGGGAAGTCTAACGGCCTGAATGTCGTTTTGATCTTTCCTCCGAAATATTTTATTTACTTGTGGGAACATACCCGGGTTGTTAGAACGTACAGCCCGGATCTTATTGCCCCAGTGCAAGCTTATGGCCAAACTATAATTGATACGTATTAACTGGTGGAGGTTCTTGATCTCCGATTTCAATGCCCTAACTTCCGCGTTTTGTGGGTCTGTAAACCGCCTGTGCAAGAGTTTGAGTCTTGACAGCAGCCTACTTTTGTGCACGTGAAGTGCATCGATGGTAGCATTTCGATAAACATCGCTGTCATCGATTTGTACCACCTTCGGAATAGTCTTGTCCATGGTACGTTTAATTACGTCGTCCATTTGTATGAGGTACCTGTCAACCTCTTCGTTCTTTAGGTTTCTGTTTGATGGAGGATTGATCCCACTCGAACGTAGTTCTGTGGATAACGTCCTGGAGAAGCGAGGCCAGCGGGTCTTATTGTAATTATAAGGATTCCTCTGGACATACTCCTCCAGTTCTTCCACCTCGTTCGGGAGCTGAATAGCCGCGAAGAGTCCGCAGTGATCACTCTCGTACTCAACCGCAGTTAAACAGTTCCGCGTGCGTCTCTCCACGTCTAGTATCGTCAGTCGTCTGTCGGTCAGCAACAGATCCAGATAGGACCCGGATCTGGGGTACGATGGCCTATCAGTTGCAAGCAAATCTAGCTTGAACTCAATATTGTGCTCTGCCAACCAGTTATACAGTGGGGTCCCCCTGTCGTTGTGCACTCTATTGCCCCATTCTCTATGCTTGGAGTTCAAATCTCCAGCAATTATATAATAGTTTTCCTCCGAGCTCAGTCGAAGGCTAGTGAAAAGAGTATCGAGTTCTGAAATAAAGTTGCGATTGAGTGCTGGATTGTCAGCTGCGTAGATCGCGATCACATATAACCGCTTTCCACCCTGGAGAGAAATGCGTGCAATACACGTTTCTAGCACTTGAAATCTTCGCACTTCACTGCTATACATGACCTTATGACAAAGGCCTTTTTTGATTAAGAGAGCGACCCCGCCCCCTCGCAAGGATTGGGGCCGGTCTCTTCGAACTACGTGGTAATTCTTGTACCAGAGTGTGCGCGTCTGGTTCAGCTTAGTTTCGCTGGCCATCAGCACGTCTGGATTGTGAGTTTGCATAAGGTTGCCGAGCGTTAATTTGCGTTCTGTCCTAATCAGTGAATTCACATTCACTGCTAGGATCTTAAGGTTACTAGCTGCGTGCGCAGCCATTAGACCGATGATGCGTTTGGCACGGCAAACACCGTCGAGTATATTAATTCTACTCGCGCTGCTTGCTCTTGGAACTGTTTCTCGAGCTGAGCGATCTGCCCCTGGATAGAGAGCAGTACCGCCATCATATCCAGATTCGCTTCAGGTTGCCTGGCCACTGGGACCGGGGTTACCTTCGGCACTGTCTGTTGTACCGGTTGCCTTCCTGATGCCATTTGGGCGTAGGAGACGGCCGGCGTAACAGTGGTAGCTGGAACACGGGGCCACACACGGCCTCGATTCTACCATATTGAGTTGTTTCTTTGCCTCTACACTCTTTCTGATTTCCTGGACTTTAGGACATCCCCGATAATTTGCAGGGTGCCCATTGGTCTTACAGAGTACGCATGTGAGCATAGTCATGTCCTCGACTTTTTCTTTCCCTAAACGACATTCCCCTGGATTGTGGGTTTCTGCGCATTTGACGCAGCGAGACTCCATGTTGCAGTTCGCCGCGGCATGCCCAAACCTCTGACAGCGAGCACATTGGAGTATGTGCTTCGTCTTTATTAATGTGTCCCATTTCACAGACAAGGAGCCTAAACGAGTCATTCGCTTTAGGCTCTCTATTCTACTGTCTGGGGTGACCTGAACAAGGAAGAAAGGAAGTTTCCTGTTCTCCTTTCTCGTTACCGCAGTGATGAAGGGCTTAACCCCAACGAACGTGACATCGTCGCTCTGCGCCTGGCGCAGCATAGCGAGGATATCCTCGGGATCAGTAGCGGGATCCACATTCTTGGGGAGCATTGTCTTAACTTTTTCCCCTTTTGGGGTATACGAGAAAAACTCGGCCCCCGCCGCCGCTAGCTTTTCTTTTATGATGCGGAAATCTGCCACCTCGGAGCAGTGGACCGAAAGCCTTAAGGGCCCTTTATACCTTAAATAATAAGAATTTTTTGTGGCCAACTTACATAATTTGTCCACCTCTTTCGTCTCCAGTCCGAAGACGTTGATGGGCGGACACCTCTCCTTCTTGGCTGCTGCTGCTGGTTGCTGCTGCTGCTGCTGCTGCTGTTGCTGCTGCTGCTTTTCTTTTTGCTGTTGTTGTTGTCGCTGCTGTTGCGTTTCCTTGGCCGCTTTCCTTGCCTTGAGCTTAGTTTGAAGTGCCAGGATGTGGGCGTCTAGTTCCTCTCTCTCCCTCTGCTTCCTCACCAGCTCTTCGCGTTCATCCTCCTCTTCATCATCAGATTCGGATGATGTAAGGTCACGGTAGGGGTTTCCGCTACCGCCGTACGAGAATCTCCCTCACCCTCTGCCGATTCGTACTGGACGTTGTCCAGAGGTTTTTTGCGTAGCGCAGCTGTAGCTGCGATTAAGGCTGTTTCTGCTGCTGCAGCAGCTTTTGTTGTTGTTATAGCTGCTGCTGTTGTTGTTGCTTCTTCTTCCGCAACTTTCGTATCGCCTGAGGCGACAGTGGAACGGCGCTTTACCACATTAGGTTGTGGGTGAAGCTTCTTCCTCCGTTTCTTCCTCTCCTCCGGCTGCGATGGCTGGTGGCCTGATGTGCCAGCCTGGTGGTCTGATGTATCAGGCACCGCTTCTTCACATTTGCCCGCTTTTAAGAGAGCGGACCGCTCTTTCGATGACATTCGTTTTCTTTTATTTTACTATTTATTAAAAAAAAAAAAAAACGACGACTGCGTTTCTGGTTTTCGAACCCACACCGCGGGGTTCACTAACTCCGCGGTCTAGCACCACTTCCTCTGAGCCACACTATTGGCTTGCAACTCGCTGTGTTTTTATATATAGTAAGTACTTGCCGAATTCGCACTAAGTCGAAACACGTCTGTATCGGTTGAAGGTCTGTGAACGACTGACAAAACAAAACATATAGCATTTGCATTGTAGTGCGAATACGATGAGTAGACGAATAGATGAGTAGAATAGGATGAGTTACAAATGCATTATTAGAATAAGTCGAAAGACAAGAAGATCCCCCTAGGTCCAGTAAGTTAGAAGTAGTAACAATGTTCGGCCAACTAGTTTTAAGCATTTTTGTCAAGTATTTGTGTTTGTTATGAATTAAGTAAATAAAAATTAACTAAAATGAAAAATGAATGATGAGTAGAGACCATTTCCACAATCAATGCCTAAGCGGCGTTCGTGTTTATGGGTGTTCATTCTATGGGTATGCATGTATCCTGTGTAAAAAATAAACGAACGTTTACACCCGATGAGACAAGAGAAACTCGAGGCTGTATGCCGGAGAGTGGTTAAAAAAGAGTATGTGTATAAGAGCAGAAAGAGTGTGCAGGTAAACATGGTATGCGTGTCAATAAAAGTTCTCTTTTATCTGATAGTTAATGGCGTCAGTTCATAAATTTCGAGTGCTACAGCCCGATGCGGACTGGCGCAACCACAACGAAAAATTAAGATAAATGTACAGAGACGCGCTTTTGTCCAAACAAGCAGAGATAACAATATAAAAAGACAACAGCAGAAAACACAACAGCATGGTAGTACTTATGTACGTAAAAAATAAAATAACGTTTTCAACGATGAGACAATGGAAACTCGAGGTTTTATAGTCGGTAGCCGGAGAATAGCTCAAAAAGATTGTGCAGCAAAGACAATAACACAACGGAGGTAACTGTATCAAAACTAAGGGAACGTTTTCACCTGATGATATAGACGGTAGCCGGAGAATGGCTGAAAAAGGGTATGTACCGAAGAGAATAACACAATGGAGGTAACTGTGCAAAAAGTAAGCGAACGTTTTTACCTGATGATGTAGACGGTAGCCGGAGAATAGCTTAAAAAGAGAATATATGCATATGAGCAGTAAGAGTGTGTACAGGTAAACATGGTATGAGTATCAATTTAATGTTTTCACTTCCTATAGAAATATTAGCAAAATCGCAAATTAGACAACAAAATGAGTTAATTAAATCTTCTAGATGGCTATATGGTACACACGAAGAGTACGCAATAAAACTGATGATAGGGGTTGCTTCGAACGCAATAATGTAATGGACTTTTTCTTAAGAGATTCAATTAATAAAGCATTACTCTTGAATTCAAAAGGGATATTGGATGCATTGAAAAAATTCTCTATGACTATGCTTATTTCCAATCAGTCTTGAAGCAGTTTTGAAACTGCAACGAGTAATTGTCAGTGTAAAATTCTCTGAGTTTCATAGTGCACTGTGTTTTGTGGCCCAACAGTATAAAGTATAAAGGTATAAAAGTACAAAAGAGAAGAAGTATAGAAGAAAGCTTTAAACAAAACAAAATACAAAAAAGAAATTAGAATTGAAAATTCGTCCGCAAAAAAGGTACGCGACATTTAAAAAAAAGAAGCAAAACGATTTTGTACAATGAAATTAACACATTGTTACTCCACGTCTTTTGTGTATAACTTCTTTTAAACGATTGGACATGTACTTGGACTGTCTGTGTATATTCTGTATCAGTATTTAACCATTCTTCTTGTGAGCTATTTTTAATTGATTTTTGTTGCTAAAACTACGATCACTGTACTTCTATAAAAGAGAAATCAGATTCAATGTATACATGTATCTGCTACGAAATTTCCAAATCTACCTAAGGCATTTGAGTGGCTTATCTCTACTTGTAAATTTTATTTACATATCAATGTCGAACTTTCATCGACAAATCCATTGGTGTATATTTTATCTCTGTACGTTATCTTAGAGAAAAGGTATAAAATTATTACAACACAACATCGCCTTGTATTGCGAATACGATGAGTGGATCCCATTGCCCCTATCGGTGCCCAAGAGGCGTTCGGATTTACGCATGTTCATTCTGTAGGTATACATGTATACATATATGTACGATTGTATTCATACTACTTGAGCTATTCTATACTTGAACAGTAAGTTTATGAAAAACGAATCCAGCTACTTAGTTGGCACTTAGTTTTTTTTAAAAGTAGGAGTGCCAATGGTTTTGCTTGGAAATTTATGTCCTGTAAAGCAGCTCAGCAGAACAAGCTTACTGGCTAAATCTTTAAGACCTAATGTTATTGAAGCGATTTGTACAACAGGACCAAGCAAAGATGAGAATGCATTAATTCAACGAATACCGATAATACCGTCGGACCTATGTTTTGATATAACTATCAAAAAGGCTCAAAATGAAACTGCCATTGATTTAAGTAATGAGTGCTTTTCGCATGGACAGTTTTACGTAGTCTGTTCACGAGCAAATAGGCAGAGAAATTTACCTTGCATCGTACAACCGCAAATGTTGTATACAAAGAACTACTTAAGCTGCAAAAATATTATTATGTAGGTACCTAGGTATTACTGAAGTACGCAAATGCATAAATAGGTAGATAGTTAGGTGGGTAGGTTGGGTGACTGCATGACTGATATGGAAGTCATGCTCACTTAGATCATCCGGTCCAATGTGCTGTCACGTTCGGGTTAGTGTCCAAAACCTTTTTACACCTTGACCTTGTAGTACCCCAATCTTGGGATTTTGTATTTCTCTTGGGATTTGTTGGCCATGTGTGATTTCTTCAGACCTCTTTTATAGCCATTTAGATGCTTTCAGAAAATGCAAAAATGCATATATAACTTACTACTTTTTACTCGCCGATATGATCATATGTAATAGCACAGATAATAGTCTAAATAGTACATATCACTGATCAAAGATTTTGAATTACATTTAATGGATGTAAATATGTATGTGTACATTTATGTAGTAATAATAATTAATTTATGTAAAGAAGAATGTTCGACGTACACTTTTTCCAAAGTTTGGCAAAGAGAGGTGGTTGTAGTGGATCATCGCATATAAGTAAAGCAATTAAACCCATTTTTTTATACTTCAATTCATGGAAGGTAAAATTTACAATGAACCTAATATAACACTAAAAATTACTTTAAGTTACGCATCGCAATTTGCGTCATAACTCAATTTTTGAAACAGAAATAATCCAAGAGATATATATAGATACTATGTTTGTGCGTAGACCAGAAGAATTATTGGTAACATTGGTTGCTTCCGTGTGCAATTGTAGGAAGCACACAATTACACAATTATTATGTTTATATGCACATATTAAGATTCATGTTTCTAGTTATATGATACATTATCGAAAAGTAGAATTTTAAAAAGTAACCCGGTAGGAATCTGCTTATATGGACGCCACGCCAAAGGTGGATACTTCAACTATTTGTTACTATGCAGAAACAATATTCATACATTCATTTAAAGTTTCGTACAAGGAAAAATTGCCCGATGTTACGAATTTTTCGATTTAAGGCGGGCGAAGCGAGGCGAGTATGGGTCAGATGGCTTATATATAAATAGGTGTCTCCGATTTTTGTGGTACGCTTATACGCCGTTCTACTCAACAGAATGGCATAATACTTACACCATTGGAAAGGTAAGTATCATGGCGTAACTATATATTAATTTTCAATGTAAATTAGTCTCTCATTCCTACTAATAATAAAATTTGCTCTCAACTTTTACTCTAATTGTGAAATCCGACATAATGAACAACTTTCAGTTGTAATTGCGTGGTTAGGCTTGAATATTCATGGTTGTTGTTTTAGCCTCTTCAGTGCTTCCATATCTGAGTTGATTCACACAGGAATACACAATCACGCCACGCAACACACCTTCTATCTCGGACGAGTGCGGGTGCTGGTGATAATGGGACCAGCCAAGCAGATTGGGAGTATCAATTTCAATGGAATCACAATTGCGTAAAAAGTAAACGAACGTATTCACTCTATGAGAGACGGAAAGTGGATTCTGTATAGTCGGTAGCTGCAGAATGGCTTAATTGAGAAAAGCTATCGACGAAAACTTAGGCAAGTTCGTTTGCATTTTGGTTATTAGTTTTATTTTTGCTCTATTATATTTTGACTTCGTCGCTTGGCGGGTACCTGACATAACGTTTGACATCTGCTGGGGAGGCAAGCGAGGGTTGACGATTGATGTCCAGTTGACATGTGCAATTATTTGCAGTTATTTAAGTCCACTAGATGACAATGGGCTATATAATACTTGCAAAGAGCATACAATGAAATTGATGCGAGGGACAATAAGTCCTGAAGGACAATAAGTGCATTACCACCAAGTATTCTCTATCCTTGCAATCTGCAATAAGTAATAGTCAGTGTAAAATTCCCTAAGTGTTGAGGACATATTCAATCTCAGTTCAAAAAACAAAATATTGTCGGCCTCCCCTTTTGCATAGTGAACTGTGGCCCAACAAGTTCAATATAAAAAGGAATACATTGTTATTATACTTTATTCATTTATTCATATAGTTTTCTATATACTTGATACTTAGATATGGATTTATGTAGACCTTCGTACTCACAAACATATGGTTTATGATATAATAGTTTGAGAGTGAGCTCCAAATCAAGTTGTAAAGACGTGGGTAGGCTTTGAATATGGTTGTTCTTTCATTTGTTGAGTCCGTTTTGAGAGCTTCCATCGCTGTGCTGATTCTTGCGATCGCTTCTACTTGGTTACGGATTAGGTCTTTCAATATTTAGGGGTAGCTTATGTGGCTGGCAAGAGTGTTGGCGATTGATGATACTTCATTACAGCGATATCTAAAGTACTAGAGGCGGGGACAATTTTGACAGATTTGGTCGGATGAGTAGGGCAGGGATTTTGCTTGATAAGTCTACAGATTTTGGAGCATTTGCTGTTTTTTTTTTGCAAATGCTTATATGGCACCACGTACACTTGACACTTATTTAGCTAACACTTAACTTAAAAAGTTTACTTCGTCTGCTCCGGCAAAGGGACCAACACTCAGAAAGTCCAGCAGCTTAATAACTGGGTTGTAAGCAAGCTGCATAGATTGGAAGGAGGAGGATGCCACACAGCGCCTCGTGGAACGCAAGCATACTTCGGGGGTCATTAATGCAAAAATTTGAGTGACTCAAATGGTGCCATTGCACCATCTAAATAACTTTGTAGTAACGGCTAACTAGTTCCCGGAGTGGAAGTTATTACTTTCCGAGTGGGACCCGAAGTTCTTGATTGGATAACCTTGATTGACTGCGAAAGGGAAGTACAGATATTCCGTCCTAATTTCTGAACCCAGTCGAGCTTCTAATCCAAAAAAACCATCTGCTGCAAGTTCCTCACATGAACACCTACGATATGACAGGAAGGAGACCACGCAACGCCGTACATTTTCGATGATGCGGGTACGGGTGACAATAGGGCAGGCAGGCAGAGTGGGTGTATCACTTTGAATGGAATAATTCAAATTATACAATAAATGGGCTGTAGCGCCACCCTTATTATTATTATTATGGCTTACTTCTAAGAAAGAGAAATCAGATGCGATATACATATATAAATAGATCTGCCACGAAATTTCCGAATCTACCTAACGGATTTGAGTGCGGACTTTTAGCTTACTACAACTTAAGTTTCTTTTACAAAAAAAAACCTTTTAAATAAACAAAAAACTATTATCTCTGCACGTTATCTTAGAGAAAAGTTATAACATTATTACAACACAAAACATATATTATTTGCACTGTAGTGCGAATACGATATGTGAAGACCATTCCCACTATCGGTGCCCAAGCGGCGTTCGTGTTTAGCGTGTTCTTTCTGTGGGTATGCATGCATACATAAATGTACGCGTGTATTCATACTACTTGAGCTATTCTATACTTGAACAAGGTGGTACCATGAACATTTTTTAGGTCGAATTGGGAATCGAACCCAGACACCGAGGTTCAAGTGCGTGATGGGTGATGGCGTCAGTTCATAAATTCCTAGTGCCACAGACAGATGCTTACTGGCGCAACCACGAGGAAAAATGGTAGAGAGTTGTACAGAGACGCGCCTTTGTGCGTACAAACAGAGATAGTAAAGACAATAACGCAACAACAAAAATCGCGACAGCACGATAGTACATGTGTAAAAAATAAACGAACGTTTTCACCCGATGATACAATAGATACTCCAGGTTGTATAGTCGGTATTTGGAGAGTCACTCAAAACGAGTATGTACATATGAGCAGAAAGAGTGTGCAGGTAAACTAGTATAAGTGTCCATAAAAGTTCTCTTTCAAGTGCCACAGCCCGATGCGGACTTGCGGAACCACGACAATATATGGAAGAGAATTGTACAGACCGCGTCTTTGTCCACACAGCACGGTAGTACATATGTAAAAAAAAATAAAATAACGTTTTCACCCGATGAGACAATGGAAATTCGAGGTTGAATAGTTGGTAGCCGGAGAATGGCTCAAAAAGACTATGTAGCGAAGAGAATAACGCAACGGAGGTAACTGTGTAAAAAGTAAGCGAACGTTTTTACCTGATGATGTAGATGGTAGCCGGAGAATAGCTTAAAAAGAGAATATGAGCAAAACGAGTGTGTAAAAGTTAACATGGTATGAATGTCAATTTAATGTTTTGACTTTGAATATTAGCAAAATGAGTTAATTAAGTCCTCTACGTAGTACGTGCGAAGAGCCCGCAGTAAAATTGATGCGAGGGTTGTTTCCAGCGCAATAATGTAATTGACTTTTTCTTAAGAGATTCAATAAATAAAGCATTAGTCTTGCATGCGAAAGGGATAATAAGTGTAAAGTATTCTCTATGACTATGCTTCCTTCCAATCAGGCTTGAAGCATTTTTGAAACTGCAATGAGTAATAGTCAGTGTACAATTTTATAAGCCAGCGGTTGCATTTTAAACCCAGTTAAAAAAAATTATCGCCCTTTCCTTTTCATAGTGAACTGTGTTTTGAAGCGCAACAGTTCAGAATATAGGTATGAAAGTATAAAAGAGAGAGTGTTTTGTTATATACATAACAAAATTACATCAATTATAATCTTTGTATAAAAAAAACGTTCCCAATAATACCAAATATAATTGTCACGGCTTTTTCACCTCTTTCGAGTCAATAACAATGCTGCAAGAGTTTAACTGTCTAGAAAAAACTTCATAAATTTTGACGTTTGGAGTCGACATAAAACTGTAGATCCCTTCCACTCGTGGGAGAACAATCTACGGGAATGTGTTGAGAAAATTTGTCAGGGAAAAATTACGTTTTTTATGAGAAGAGGCTTTGGCTACTGTATAACTGTTCCAATGTTCTTAAAACGCTTGCCCAATCACCGGATCTTAATCGCATTGCGCGTGTTTGGAATCATTTAGAGATAAAATAGAAACTACGTTTTTGCAACAAAAAACAATTAAAAATAGCTCACAAGCAGAATTGGTAAATATAGATCCAAAATATACACAGACAGTCCAAGTCCATGCCCAATCACTTAAAAGAAGTTATACACCAAAGAGGAAGAGTAACAAGTTGTTAATTTGACTGAACAACATCGTTATTCTTTTCTTTTTTTTAAATGTCTCATATTTTTTTTGCGGACGAATTTTCCCCTCTGCTTTTTTATCACTGTACTTCTGTAAAAGAGAAGTCAGATTCGATGTATACATGTATCTGCCAATAAAAATTTCCGAATCTACCAAACGGAAAATTTAACACAAACACATTATTATGCAGACAAATAGAGACTATAACTAAGTAGATACAGAGTCATACTAAAAGTAAATACAGTATTCAGTTCAAAAGTAAATACGAAAATTTTTTTTCTATTTTGTTCTCAAAACAATTGATAATTTTTATTTTACTTAATTTTTTTTAACGATTGATTTCAGTTTCACGTGTCTTACATAATAGGTACATAATAAGCAACATCAAGGTATGAATTAAATTGCTACAAATGTTGAAATAAGCATATATGTATATATCCTAAAGAACAAATTCTAGAATCAGTGGATTACATATAAATGATTCATATAAACTATGTTAGACTGTAAATAATATCTATAATAATATTGGTTGCCTAAGAGAATTAAAACTGATTGTATGAGGACTGAGAAAGGAATATTAAAATAGAAATATGTTAAATAAATCAAGCAAATGGCTAGTTAACTGAGAATCCGTCTAACAAGTATCAGGAACAAACACAGCATGAGAATCAGCCAACTTAGCTCTTCGGGCTACCCTATGTCTAGGTCTTGGTACAGGATTTCTATTCAATTTTCTTTTTTCGTATGTAGACGATCACGAGGGCTATAATGCCGGCTAGTAGTACATAGCTGAAGGTATAGTGATGATAATCGTGGTTGTTAGCGGAATTGGCAAAATTATTCGACCGTGCGAGTTATAGTATTACCCCAATATAATGACAAAGAAAGCATACCAAGCGTATTTGCTATCGTCATTCGGTATAGTTTACAATCAAAAACCTTTGTCATCACAAAATTCGATTTCAATCATAAAAGTTCTATGTAAACAAAATTTGATCGCGATCATAAGAGTTCTATGTAAACAAACTCAGCTCTTGTTCATTTAATTGTAATGATTCAATATAAACAATGAATCATGTGTGATGCGTTCCATAGGGAATGATCATAAACACTTTGAAATTATTGAATCGAAACTTGTTAGATATTAAGCTTATAGAGAGGGATCTCTCCACCCTAACTAGTTTAATTGTTCTGTTGGTGTCACTGCGTATGGTTGAAGATTTTTCCCAACCAGTGGTAAGGGATCGAAAGCTTTTTAAATGTATATGAAACAACGTTTTTAAAGAATTATAAAAGGAAATTGTTGTTTTTATTTTAACTTAAAAATTTCATTGTCAAATTTGGTGCAGTCGGTAGGATCTCACTAAAATATTAAACGCAAATTAATTGAGAGATGAAGTCCAGTGATACGAACTAACATTTTTTATTGTGAAAACTAATAACACCGAAGTTTTTTAGCGAACAATTTAAAAATTCATGTTTTTTTTTTCTAAAGTGTTCAAGTAATAATTCACGAATTCTCGTAGAGAGATTAGAAAATGAAAATATATAGAATATGTATAGAAAGTGTCTACGAAAAAGGCTATAAAGGAAAAATTAGTGGATAAATAATAGAAGAACATACTTTAAAAAAGGTAATAATAAAAATTACTCAACCAGCAGTAGATCAAAATGCGCCATTGGCGAGATTGGAAAAACATCCAACATTCTCGGGTCGTCCAGATGAAGACGTCATCTCGTTCGTCGAATATATAGATTATGTGGTTGCATGCATAATTGTGAAAAATCAGCCGTTGGCAATTCTAACAAGCAAAACAAAATCCAAGGAGCGGCGATTAATACATTGCGGAGAATTATAACGTATAACAACCTGGCCAACTATAAAAGAAGCATTAATCCAGGATTTCTGAGTTCATGAAACATATGAAAAAATTCTGCAAGACCTTCATATGATCAATAGCAGTGATGCTCTATTTAAACTCAATAAAAAAAGTCCAATTTATATTCCTCTAAATAATTAAAACATTGTAAGGAACAAATTTTTAAACAATCTTAATGCCAATCAAGTATCGGTTACTAAAGCACAAAATATGCAAAATAATAGCGTTATCTTTTGCGTCGTCGTTCGGCTAGACTCGTTGCAAATCTATTATCAACATAATAATGTTTTCTATGAGCTCGCCGATGGGTACCTATTATTTTATTTTCCTGGTCATTTTCATTTATTACATCCTTAACTTGCGTTCTCGTAAATCTTATTTGATAGTTACTGAAATGTGATGGGTAAATTCCTGAATCATTCCTATAATTCTTTCAGGAGTTAGGATTGCTTTTATTACAGAAGGGTTTAAACGTTTTTTTTGTTGTGCACTATGAACTGTTGGTGTTAGCGAGTGTTAGCGAGACCTGAGTTTCTTTTGGTGGGCGTGATAATGCATCTGCAACTATACTGCATTTACCTGGTTTGTACTTGAGTTGATAATTGTATTCTTCTAAGATGGCCTTCCATCTTTTCCGCTTACTGTTATTGTTTTTGTTACTAAGAGCAAACGTAAGAGACTGATGGTTGGTGAAAATTTGAATATGAGCAGAACCGTTAAGGCAGTTTCTTAATTAATTTAGAACCCAAATAATCGCACTCATTTCTTTTTCATTTCCGGCGTAATGTTCTTCAGTCTTGCTAAATTTCCGGGAAATGAATGTTATCGGCCTGTTGTCCTGAGCAAGTACTGCGCCAATTGCATAACCAGAGGCATCTGTGGTTAACTCAAAATGTTTACTGTAGTCGTTTTAATTTTGTCTAGGGCTTCAAGTGCTTCGGGGCTTAAATCTATTGATTTTTTGCCGATTGATCTTCGCCGCGAAGTAGAACCTTTAAGGGTTTTGCGAGTTTCGCATAATCTTTTACAAATCGACGGTAATAACCGACGAGTCCAAGAAAAGATCGAAGATCTTTCAAGGTTCGTGGGAGCGGAAAATTCTTAATAGCTTCTATTTTTTTAGCACATGTTTTAATTCCGTTTTTGGATATTATGAAGCCTAATTACTGTACCTGTTCTTTGAAAGTGTTACATTTGTCCAGTCGGACTTTCATGTTGGCTTCATTTAACGTATGGAAGATCATTCTCAAATGATTCACATGTTCGAACTCACTTTTACTAAAGACGACATTGTTATCGATATATACGTAGCATATTTTCCCATTACGCGCGAAGGATGTCGTCCAAAAGGAAGTCGTCTAAATTCACACTTCCCGTTGTTAATGGAAAAAGCTGTCTTCTCTATAGCTTTCTCCTTTAAAGGTATTTGGTGGAATCCACTTTTTAAATCAAATACAGAAAAAAAGCATTTTCACCTAACTGGGATAAAACTTCGTTTATCTCTGGAATTGTGTATCGATCCCCGATCTGAGTTAAGCTTCCGGTAGTAGTAGTTCTTCCTATCATGTACTGCTTATTTCCCAAAGAATCGGTTTTTTTTGGCACAACCCATACTGGTGAGTTGTATAGTGAGTGGGATGGTCTAATGATTCCATCTTCGAGAAGTTTGTGGAACTGCTTTTCCACTTCTACTTTGAGAGTCTGTGGATATGACTTTTCATTATCTACCACAATTACTTTTGGGATGCCGAAAGAAGATAAAATTTTCCTGAGTCGCTGCTTGATATGTTCTACTGCTCTTGCCTTTATGACTCTGGTCTCAGGCGGTCAGAACAAGTTTGCCTTCGGTTAAAAAAATGTCAATGAGAACTATTTTACCGGGATATTGAGGGATGTCCGTCTATGACTAGCATGTGCTGCTTATTTCCCAAAGAATCGTGTTTCTTTGGCACAACCCATACTGGTGAGTTGTATAGTGAGCGGGATGGTCTAATGATTCCATCTTCCAGAAGTTTGTGGAATTGCTTTTCCACTTCCACTTTAAGAGCCTGTGGGTATGGGTAACATTTAGTGTAAACCTGCGAATCAGTATTTGTTCTTATTTCACCGAACACTTTGGTGGTATAAGTAAGTTTCTCATCAGGATCCAAAAACAAACTGATAAACTTATTTATTAAAGATACTTTTTGGGTATTATAGATTCTTTACGTCACCCTGATCGATATAGTTGACGCCAGTGACCAGACCGCTTCGTGTTTCCGGCATATTTATTATTATTAATTTTTGTTTTACTTTCTTAAAAACTACGTAATTTTTCTGTTCACTATGTGTAAATATTCTCTAAATTTACTTGAAATTAATTAATTCTGTTTTCTTTTAAATGTAGTTTAAATTTCTTACATTTTGTTCTTAAAATATAATTCTTAAATTCGATTTACAACATTTCTTATAGATGAATGCAACACCAGACTATTCTTTATTTTAAAACTAGGTAGTTTTTTTTTACTGTGTTTGGTAAATTTTTTTTTTTATTGTTGCACTGTAGAAATGTTTTACTCTTGGGCTGTTGCTGGAGTTAGTTTTTTTTTCTTCTTCCTCGAGGCTTTTCTTCTGGATCGGGTGGTGCGGTACTATGATTCAATATTTCAGTGGGCTACTCCGGGACCCTGAAATTTCACCAGAACACGATAATTAGACCGGCAGTGGAAAATTCGAATTAAAATACGCACGGTGGCTACTTAAGGCGACAGGCAGTATTTTTACATTCAAGAATGCGGGGGCTGCTTGAGGCGCACAAAAGCAAAACTTCCACGAAAACTGTTTTTCACGTCTGGGTGTTGATTTCAGATCGAGATGTTGGTCGTTGGGTTGCGGAGTGAAACGATTGTTTATTGGATGTGGAGAAATATTACATGGAATCGTTGGGAATCGTTCTGCATCCGGCGTATAAGTTGATGTTATTCCAAATAAGCATGTTTGTCTTTAACTTATAATAACTCTAAAATAAATCTGGTGCAACACTACACAAATAACAGTAATAGAGGAACAAACTATAATCCAAAAGTTGTTAATTATAACGTTAGATCACCATTTCAAAATAATTTTAATAATAGACCACAGAATTCAAAACAGTTCCGAAATTACAATAACTTAAATAATAACAATCAGGGACATTTTAAGCATTTCAGCAACAATCAAAAAGATCTAATTCAGTACAATATAGAAATAATAATTATAGCAATTATAATAACAATAGGAATCCAAGGCCAGAACCTATGGATGTAAATAATACTGAATTAAAACGTGAAGAGATATACTTGAACGTGGCCGGGAAGCAGAAACAATTCCAATAATAAAAGTTACAATAAATAATAAAAAGAAGACAAAGACACTGTTTCAACAACAAATATACTTAACGAGTCACAACTAATAGAAATCCCAAGAACTTTATTGAAAGTTCCAATTAAAGTCAAATCATTAAATAGTGAAAATATAATTAAAACTCAAATTATATTAGAAATGCGAGTAGAATTCAATGAAGATGAAGCTACTATGGCATGGAAATTAATAAAAATAAAAACTAATAAATTTGTAGGAATTATCGGTCAGAATTTATTAAAACCTATAGGAGCTGAATTGAACTTAAAATAAGTATATACAGAAATAAAAAACGAAAAACATTTTTTGGAAACTGTAATAAGGAGAAAACAGAAACAACATGCTTATATAAGTATGATGAAATCCACACTCTAGAATATTGTAATTCAACGCAAATAAATCAAGTAATAGATGCGAATAGTGTGGCTTATTGTAAGCAGTGCAGCACATGAGAATCCTGGGTTCGATCCCTAGCCGTATCCGATATTTTTTCTCAGAAAACTCGCGTGATGAGTGAAACGGCTCAGATTCCGAAAGGTGTGGCCGTGAAACAATCAATCTAAAAAATCCCTAGAACAACAACAATCCCAACATCAATCCATCCAACAACAGCAACCACAGCAGCAAATTCAACAAACACACAAAAAGCTGCAACAACAACATCAGTCACAGCAGCAGGACTAATCGACGAAGGAACGTGTACCTCCAATCAACACTTATAAAATAGACTTTAAGTAAACGTTAGAACTACGTAAGTCGGCCATAGGCAAATTTTAAAAAAGAATTAAAAGATTTAGCAACATTAGGCATTCGATCCAATGTAATACTGTGGAACAATACCATAAAATTAAGAAATTGTTAAGGGACTCGACGACGGAGTTCTATAGTTTCACCCCGAAAGGGGAAAAGTTGCAATCAATGCTCTTAAAAGGGCTGGACCCGTCAACTGAACCGGAGGAACTCCTTAAGATGAAGTGCAGTATCCTCTCATTCGTAGGAGTCAAGCGCTTCACCACGGCAAGTGTCAAATAGGAGACCTGGAACTCGCCATTTTTCCTTGTTCAGATGTCGCCCGATAGCAAACTTGGTAATCTGAATAATATAGACCTCATAGATTGCCAGCTTGTTTCATGGCACACATTAGACCGCAGCGGAAGCATAATCCAATGCCTACGTTGCCTAAGGTTCGGACACACCGCGTCGAACTGCGACATGCAGCCTCGATATAGAGAACCACAAAACAGATGAATGCCCTCTTGGTATGGAGAAGATGACAGATAAAAGGCAGCTGACATGTGTACTATGCAAAAACAAGGGTCACACTGCAAGTTATCGGGGTTGTCCTGAGTTTCAAATTCTGAAACAAGCAAATCTGGCTCGCAAGCAGAAGAGTGTAGTGGGAGTCATACCAGCCCAATTCCAAAAAAGAACCGTAAACCCCCAAATATCCTACTCCCAAGTGGTGTCAGCAAGGGGTAAATCGGGACAGCAACAGCCGAAGGTAGCTGCGCAGGCCGCACGACCTAATGCACCTGAGGCTCAAGGCGCAGTTCTGACCGTACTGCTCAAGATTCAAGAGCAGATTGGGCAGATACAGAGTCAGTTACAGGAGCAGATTGGGCGTGTAGACCATATCTATACGATTTTATCGAGTATAGCGCATTGTCAATCATGATGGGTACGCAGGTGTCTGAAAACTCCTTGAAGATCCTAGCCCTGAATGTAAATTCATTGATTGGGATCGATCGTAGAGAATCGTTGTATAAGTTTCTTGACGACCAAACTCCTGATGTCTTACTGGTTTGCGAAACTAAGCTCACACAGAAATAAAGTTTAGGGCATAAAACTACAATGTAGAAAGAAGAGACCGGTTCAACTCTATTCGAGCAGGTGGGGTAGCGATCTTCATTAACAAACAATTTAATTATAAGGCGATGCACAGCGGTGTAGTTCGAAAGTTTCAGGGAATAGAAGCGTGCATTGCATACATCCTTCTCCGTAGTGGAAAGAAGATGTATATCGTCGCGCTCTACGCCAATGATGGAATCAGAGGAGAACTATTATCTTATGGCCGGAGATCTCAATGCCAGACACAGAGATTGGGGAAACTATTCGCCAAACCATAGAGGGACCTCACTACTCAATTGGTGGGTCCAAAACAACATTGATTTTCGACTCGATATGAAGGCTACAGATAGCCCATCATTTCCCAGAAGCGGCTGCTATCTGGATCTATTGCTGTTCGACGAACGATTACAACTGCCTGACGTTGACCGACGAACAATAAATTGCCTGCGCACCTTTATGCACGACAGTGACCATTGTGGAATTAGTGCCGAATTGACGATTTCTAATGAAATTGCGGAATTCGAAGAGTTCAGTCCAACGTACTCCTATAATTACAGGAGGACTCGTTGGACTCGGTGCTCTCGCGGCTAGACAAAAGCCCTCTCCTTGAATTTGCACTATCCACCGTCCAATAGGAAACTAGCAAACGAAGAGGTTGATGGTACCTGAAACGAATGGAAGATACAATCAAACACACAATGGACAGACCGATTCCGAGGTATCAACAAACTGACAGCACTTACCGCAATCCGCCTATAGACGCATTACACGCTCAGAAAAGCAGGTTACTTACAAGCCAAAAGAACTTGTATAGGCAGTTCGTTGACAGACAAAACGCTGAGATACGGACACTGAAGTCGTTGATAAAGAATCTCCAAATATTGATTAAGGCAAATTATAGGCAGTCAGCTAATTTATACTGGGGAAATAAGATTCGGGCTAACAGATCTGATAACCCGAGTATGTTCCCCCAGATTAATAAAATATTCCGGAGAAACGATGCCAACGAACTTCCGTGTCTCAAAATACCGCAAACAACAAATCACGAACGATTACTCACAGCAGCAGGAAGAGATCCTGGGGATGCTGCCGATGGTAACAACTTCTTTGCGATCGAGGATCCACAAAAGAAAGTTGAGGTCATAGGGTCTATTTTTGAGGATGTGTACAAAGTGAATATCAGCATTCGCCCGAATCATGACGTAGAGAATAGAGTCCGTGTGCACAATACCAGCCTTCGAAACGACATAGAGCACTGGCGATCTGAGAACACTGGCTTTACCAGGTTCGATGATGAAAACCTGCCATTCAATCCCATCGCCAATGAAGAATTGCATTCCGTGTTCGTATCGAAGGCAGAACTTCAAAGGATCATCGTGTCACTAAAGAAGAAAAAATCAGCGCGAATCGATGGAATATCAAATATTGTTCTTCGTCACTTGCCCCTAGTAGCGGTGGAAATTTACGCCATTCTATTCAATAATATTCTGAATAATGCACACTATCCTGAGCATTGGAAAACAGCTGTTGTACAGCCGATTCCTAAAAGGGGAAAAGACAGCACCAATCCCAGGAATCTTCGGTCTATAAGGGCCATTTGCTTTGCTGATACTACACCTAAATCTGCATCATAGCCAAGTTACACTTAAATCTTAAGTTCGATTTTACCTATTCTTCGTTGCTCGTAAATATTTAAGTCGTACTTTACTACGACCCGGTATTTTTCAAATGCAACCAAGTTCACTTTGATTTCAAATGTGGACTTCGTAGATGGCGCTAATCGCGAATGGAAACAAAGCTATTCGGGGGAAATTATTTATTGACAATTGCAATTTCGATAGATGTCTTCGATAATTTTATGTTGGTTTAAAAGGAACGCTTTTTGTCCTTCGAACCTGCAAAACCATCCTGTATGCACTCGAAACGTGAATTGCCCCGAAAACAGCAATGCTCTGAAAATAATTTAAATCTTAATGTGATAAGTACATAGTTCAGTGATATGTAGGTGCAATCGAATTATGTCTTGGAAATATATCTTCAAGGGAATGTTTAAATAAATATGTAAAATCGTACCCATTAAATTTCAAATTTGATTCTGCTGTAATCAAGGACATAACTTTCATTGCTGGTTATGTCCTTGATTTGCCGAAAACTTTTATAAACCGAAGTTCGTCAAGGCTATAAAATCATTAATTTCTGTTGAAGACACGACGAGGCACACCAAATTGTTAAATGTATATCACAATAAAACAAGTAATTCAAACTCCATACTCAAAATTCGCCACGATTTTATGTCACTGTCAGTATTAAAGTACAACTTAAAGTCTTCTGATCTACTATTTCTTCAACTTAGTTTAAGTCTTAACTTGTTAAGTGGAACTTAAATCCTTAAGTACAGTGTCAGCAAACGGCCCTAAGTCTCCTACCGAGTATTAGCAAGGTATTCGAAAAAGTTATCAATAGAGCTTTGATAAAATGGGTTGAGGACAATAAAATAGTTCCGGACAAGCAATTCGGTTTCAAGGCAGGACATGATGCAATACATGCCTTTGATACAGTCTGGCTGGAAAGGCTCTTTTACAAATTGAACGGGCTAGGCATTAGTAAACCACTATTGTACATGTTGCTTAATATGCTCACCAACAGAAAGTTCTTGCTTAAAAATAACAACGTGACTTCTGTTGGTACATTTAAAATTAATATTAAATACAACCTTACTTCTTCCGGGCTTGTATTGCAATTCATGATTATATTCGTCAAGAATTGCTTTGCAGCGTTTCATCTTACTGTTATTGTTTTTGGTACTTAACAAGTAAGTTAAAAAACAAAAGCATATACCCATATAGAAAAACTACACTGTGAGCTTAAGGCTAACATTTGTTTCTCGTTAGCTGCTTAGTTTTCCTCAGTAGAACTAAGTCTTCGTGAAATAAACGTTATTGTTAGCCCTTCTTGTGACACAACGGCTCCGAGGGCATAGGTAGCTGCATCTGTATTAAGTTCAAATGGCTTATTAAAATTCAGGTATGTGAGTATTAAGTCTCTGGAAATCAAAGAATTTTTAACTTTGTTAAACAAATTAATTGCGATTGGGTAGAGAAAAATTAGTTTTTTGGAGGACTGTCAAGGGCTTGACAAGCTTAGCACAGTCTTGGATAAAGCGGCGATAATATCCTGACAGACCGAGAAATTACTGTAGGTCTTTTAAAGTTCTTGGTATAAGAAAGTTTTGAATACCTTTAACCTTCGCTGGGTTAGTTTTAATTCAATCAGAGGATATGAATCCTAAAAACTCAACTTCCTGTTTGAAAAAATGACATTTCTCAAGCTGTATCTACTCGAACGCCTCTTATGAATGTATGTTGAGCCTTATCCATGTACGTTTGAGTAAGCAGGCACAAGGACTCATTGCTGATTTCCATGCATGACATCTTATTCAGCACAATTGACAAATGCATGTAGACTTTGCTATAAGAGTATTAGGTGTTCTTTTGGTCCCAACAAGTGCTGAGTAATGCTTATTACCCGGCACACTGGAAAACAACTGTGGTGCAACCAATCCCTAAACGGGACAAAGACTAATCTATCCCCACAAATCTCCTGTCGATCAGTCTTCTTCCTTGCATAAACAAGGCTTTTGAAAAGATAGTCATTCGAGTTCTGAAACAATGGGTTGAGGAAAATAAAATCATACTGGACAACCAGTGCGGATTCAGGGCGGGCATGAAACCATATATGCCGCGACTAAACTATATCTGACTTTCAATGGAACAAAAACAAGAAACAATGCACGGGTGTCTATCTGAATGACTTGGAAAAAAAGTTCGACACCGTTTGGTTGGAGAGACTCTTCCTTAAGCTGGTCAGGATCGGCATAAGTAAACCATTGCATTAATTTTTTTCATTTTTAATTCACTTTTATTTCAGATTCCATAACAATTAATTAAATACTATACAAAAGTGGTTAAAACCAGTTGGACGTACAATGTAACTTATTCTAACTTATTGGTAATCGGTGGGCACTCTATGCTAAACCTAATCTTACACTATGTCTTTCGACTTAACCTAACATTCCATTTAAATAACTCTAACTGTGCAATGTAAAATTAAGAAAAAAATTAAAAATAGCACTTAATGTATACAACTTATCACTATCTTAACAACTACCCTAAGCTATGTAAGTCGGCTGAGTATGACTGCGTTCATCGCTCTGGCAGTATGGCCTCGAATCAACTTCAACAAAAAATTGTCCGCTCGTATCAGCTTCGCCCTGTTGTATAAGACCACATTGGAGTAGAATTTTTTGTACTGGGACTCTGGTGTCCTGTAAAGGCGAAGGCAAGCCTTAAGACAAGCCCTCTCAAACACCCGAATCTTTTCCATCAAGCTTGCACTCACGTTGAACCACACGGGACAGCCATTGGTGAGCATTGGCCTTATGACAGCCATGTAGCAGATTACGTTCACCATCGCATCGAGTTGGCTGTTGTAAAACAGTCTCTTTGTAAGAATTTGAATTTAATTGAATTGAATTTATTTGTAACTAGCTACCTCTAGAGCTATTGATATTCAGTTTTTACAATTTTACAATTTTAGTACTTAAGTCTAGCGAATTCTACAGAAAGTTTTTTAAAACATACCAAATTTGATTAATTTTTTATGTTGTTGGGAAGTTCGTTAAACAATTTGAAGCCTTTATAGATCAAGGAGTTTTGTGTGTTTGCACTTAACATATTTGGTAGTCTAAAATCATTACTATTTCTCAATGCATATGGTTGTAGATCTCTAATATATTGTACATAATCCGATAAATATTTTGGCAATAGATTATTTTTAATTTTGAATAAAAACACAAGAACATTCATTACAATTCTTTGCTTGACAGATAACCACTTTAACGAGTTCAACATAACATTAATTGATACAAATCTATTACACTTTAAAATACAACGCATTGCTCTATTTTGTAACAATTGCAATCTTTTAATCACAGTATAAGTAAAGAGAAACAAAAAGGTGGAACAATATTCAAAATGTGGTTTTAAAATTACATTGTATATATTTCTTGCACTTAAAATTGAACATTGTTTTTTATTCTCCTTAAAAATTCAAGCTTTTTGTCACTTTTTTACATATATAGTCAATGTGATTTGTAAAATTTATTGAATTATCAATATGTATTCCTAAATATTTAACTTCTACTACAACTTACCGTCAATTTCCAGTATTATGTCATCTCCTAATCTCTCCATTAAATATCATGCTTTGCGTTTTCTTAACATTCATTTTAAGTCTATTTTGTTTTAGCCAGTCTCCAAGTCTTCCTTCATATTCCGATGACATTGAGAGAACTCGTCTCCTATGGCATATATCACAGCATCGTCCGCGAAGAGCGCCAGTCTACACCTTCTTACGACTTTTTTTAAATCATTTATGTATATTGAGAATAGTAATGTTCCCAATACAGATCCTTGCGGAACACCATACCGTACTTCTTTTTCTTTGGATAACACCCCGTTCACTTTCACCACCTGTGTTCGATTTTCCAAGTATGAATCAAACCAACTTAATTCCGTGTCATGAATCATGTATTTCTCAAGTTTTTTTAGTAGCAAATTCTTGTCAATTGTCTCAAATGCCCTTTTGGGCTACTCTTCACATTTTTTGGTATTTAGCACTTTCTCTATAGGAGTTATTGTTGCCTGTTTCCACGATTCTGGGAATATACCCGTCTCCATTGATTATTCATTATAATTAATAATGCTGGACCAATACAATTTTAAAATTATCTAGATATGTGTTTGGACACAAACTTTCGAAATCTTTTTTATTTTTTATTTGGTTCAGCGCTGTTATTACTTCGGGCATCGTTTTTTTTTTTTGAATTAAAAATAAATGGAAATCACTCACATAATTTGTATATTGCACATATTGGATAGAGTTATTAATGCAAACAATACTTTCCACAAAAAAATCATTAAATTTTTCAACTATATCTTTCGAGTCTTTGTATACTTTTTTATCAAATAATATATCACTAATATCACAGTTCGTTTTTGATTTTAACACATATTTTTTTAAATTACGTCACATATCTTTTTGGTTGTCAGATCCTTGAATTTTCTGCATTATAAATTTGCTTTTACACTTTTGTATTTGCGATTTGTATTTATTTTTATGAACTCTGTATTGAACCCAGTCATTTTCAGTGTTCGTTATAACCGCTCTTTTGAAGCTGTTAATTTTTTTCTTTTTTATTTCCACTAGTGACCTATCATACTATTCATTTGTTCACTCATTTGTATTCACTTGTAAATTGGTTAACCACTTTTTTTATAGATTCATGGAAGATTTCACCCATTAGACTACCATCCATATTGTCCGTAATTGACCTTATTCCACTGTTCATTAGAGTGTTTTTAAAATGCATGTTACCCGCATTCACCCACTTAATCCATTTACCCACATTTTCCCGTTTCTTTTTACATTTACTTTTAACGGTCACAGCTATTGTTTGATGGTCGCTTATTATTAAATTACTGTCGATTAAGGTCCTCCACTCTTTTCGAGTGACAAGAATAACTTGTTGGTGTATCTATTAATTGTTGTCATATTGAAATCCCCCATTATCACAAAATCTTTCTTCCTTTCCAAGAGGTCCTCCATCAAGTCAGTAAATTCTTCACAAAATTGTTTTTTCGAAGATTTAGGAGATCTATAAACACCAACTACATTAAATGAGAGAGCACCCACACACACACAATTGACTAACCACCGCATGTTCATACTCTTTGCGTAATTTATAATGCTCTCAGTCTGTATGCCTATTTTTGTGTAAATAACAACACCACCGGTTCGACTTGACACGCTATTACACCTTTGCATATTATAATTTGATACACTTATTTCTTCATCTGAGACATTTACGGTCACATCAGTTTCTGACAATACCATTATATCACAGTCCTGGTTTATTAAAAGATCTTGCACTTCATCAAAGTTATTCACTAAGCCTTCTACATTTAAATAGATTACACGAATATTAGCGGGTTACTAGTATGCTATCCTGTTTCTCTGGCTTTCCAGTTTTTTGACGAACACTTCACATAGATAGCTTCGACAGTCATGACACACATCCAGCTTTAAGCCTAAATTCCTATTTGCCATCACAAAATTATTGCACTTAAATTAGCTTTTATTACAGCTCCTAGTTTCGTGATTTCCACCACAACTTGCACACACTATTTGATTTTTGCATATAGCAGTATTATGGTTAAAACCGTAATAATCGTTAACAAAACATCTGTCCCATCCGACACACGGTCTTCCTCTCTCCATGGCCCTTTTGTAATCATCCTTATCTACCTCAAGTATTGCTTTATATGTCATAATGTTATTTTTGTCAACTTTAATAATTTTAAATTATTAATTATTTCATTCTGGTTTTTGATTGCAGCTTCCAAATTTTCTCTTTCCCATTCTTCTCTCATTCCACTCACCACTAGACAGGGTTTTTTTAGTTCAGGTACTGTGACTTCATATTCTTTTCCCAATTTCTCTTTAGCTTCTTTCACTCGTACATTTCGCGATTCCTTGTCCTCGCAGTTGGTAATGACCATACCCTCTTTTTTGTTTATTACCCCCTTCACTTTTACTGCCAATGTTGCAGGTTTTATCTTTTCTTTAATGTCTTCATTGGTTTTATTATTGTTTTGTGACGTTTTTGGTCTGACTATAATTGGTGGTTGGTGTTTTAATAGGTCAGCATATGAAACCTCCTTCTTCTTCGAACAAACCTTCTTTATTTCGCTTAGTACTTCATGTTTCTCCTTATTCAATTTTTTTACACCCACCAGAATTTCCTCAATGTTTTGATTTTGTTTTTTCATTTAATTGTTTACCATCCTATCTGTATTTTCTTCATTATTCCCATTTTCACATTCTTTTCCTATTTTTTCGACTACTTCTTTAATATCTCTGCAGATTTTAGTATTATCCACTTTGTATTGCTCCATGCATTCGTAAATTTTTTTAATTTGACCTTCTTGGGAAGTTTTTCGGGTTACGTATTCTCTCCATATATTCTGATTCTATTGCTTCCAATAGATTTTTTAGCTCATTCTCGTTTTGTTTCAGAGATTCTTCAAAACCAATCTTGTATTGCCTTAGATGATTCGTATTTTGCTTTGTTGTTTACTGAATATCTTTAAGGACGTCGTCCACATTTTGCATATATTGAATACAATCGTCACAAACAAAAACGAAGTTATTCGTTCCGAGCATGAGTAGTTGTCTATTCCACTACATTTTGTCCCGGTATGGTAATGCTTGCCACAAACGCCTTGGCATTTTAGGCCAGACTCCCCCCCTAATTGGCACTTTGCAATGGCAACACTGTTCCGGCATGTTGCATCAATAATTTTGCACCTCTACTGCTTGTTTAATGAACTGCCCATGCAGCTCCCGCTTAATTATAAACTGTCAATTGACAGCTCTACCATTTAAAATTCAGCCGTCACTGTTTACCTAATATATATATGTATATCTTTGTTCTTATTTAATTCAAAAATAAACACTTATTGAAGAAATTTTTCCTGTATCCGGGTTTCCGCGCAGAATATAAATTACTTCAATGATTTAAAATCACTATCTCACACTATAATTTCGTTTCATTCGCCACAACTTTGGATCGCGTCCGCTCGATTTGACGTTTTTAACGGCGAAAACGCCGCGGGCTCGGGCTCGGGCAGCATCTACATGTTTGTTAAAATGTAGATAATGATCTGGCCAGATTCCCAGGTATCTGACTACAGTCCTTTGCACCAGCGGTTGCCCGTGACAATTGAGAACTTTCGCCAATTCTTTTTTGTATCCGCCGAAGCCTTATACAACGTGGCCCTGAACAGTATGGTTTCCGACTTCTGAAAGTTGATATTCAACTTCCAGTCACCGCAATTTCTCATGAATGCGTCGAAGTCACCCTGCGCGAGAGTGGTAATATCCTCGATCTTTGAAAGAAAGAGAAAAGAAAATGAGAACAGGATCGACGAATTAACGGCAACCTGTTGGAGACCATTTTTTACTCAAATGCGGTACCTGCAGAGGTCACATCGTCGAACGCTATAGCCATCTTTTCAATATTTTTCTAAACCCTTATTTTTTTAATTTTAAAATGACCAGTGCCTACATACCTCTGCAGTTTGTACTATGTCCGGCTTGTACAGGTTGATCGGTGGCACTTTTTCCTTCTTTGTTTGTTGTTGTTGCTGCTGGTGTACTGCTGGATGCTGTTTTTGCTCACTTGATGCATATTGCTGCTGTTTCGTTGCGAATTGCTGTTGTTGCAGGGCTGCTTTCGTTGGTGGCTAATTCTGCTGATGTTCCTTTTTTTTATTGCTGGCTTCTTTAGTATTGTTGCAAATGGCTGTATTTGTTGCTGCATCTGATTTAACGGTTGACTCGGTTCAGGCAACTGTTGTTGTCGTTGAGCGAGTTGTAGGTCTGCTTGCTCCTCCACCTTTCTTCTCCTTTCGAGAGTTCTTCTGCGAAGCTCTCTAATCTCTTGGAGGAGTTTGTCAGTCTCCTCCTTCAGATTGGAGACTCTTGTCTGCTTCGAGCGGATAATATCATTCACTTCTTCTTTGGTGTCGGAGGGCATCGATTCGAAGATGATGCTGCTCGTTGTCCTCCATACATTGCACTCACTTCTCAGTTAGTGCAATTATGCGTTTGGTTGAATCCATCAGCTGCAATCTATGGCCGACTTCCATAGCGTAGGGTAGGTTTAAGGTAGTATTTAAGATGTATATATTTACACAAATAAAAAAAAATGGACAAAAGATGCATAGATGTTATACAAGAAGATACATATATGCATTTATGTATATAGGGATATATGCGTATACATATTTGTATATATGTATACACATATGTATATGCATATATATGTAGATTAGTTTAAGTTAGTTGTTTAAGTTTATTTTAAGATAGAAAGTAAGGTAGTTTGTAGTTTTTAAATAAAAAAAAGTTAAGTTATTATGTTTTTTAAATTTTTTCATAATATACATTTGTCCTTAAATATTAGTATATATTTTATTTATTGTTAGGTTAGGTCGAAAGACATAGTTTAAGGTTAAGTTTAGCTCAGAGTGCTCGCCGAGAGCCAGTAAGTTAGAAATAGTACAATTGTTCGTCCAACTAGCTTTAAGCATTTTTGTCTAGTATGTTAGCTGAATTAATAAAAAAAATGAATAAAAAAAAAACGTATGCGTTTGGTTGAATAACAAGAAAAAAAAGGATGCATTCTTAAAAAAAAATACAAAAAAAAATTAATAAATCAGAAAAATGCAAAAAAAAGAAAGGTTCAATTTAAATTGTTCTTATTTTTCAATATAATCTCCCCTAAAATCAATGCATTTGTTACATCTTGAGATAAGCTTTATTTTAATAAATTGTCTCTTTCTCTGCAAAATACCCATTTATTGCCGACTTGAGTTCTTCATCATCCGAAAATATTTTTCCACGAAGACATTTTTTCAAATCCGAAAACAGGAAATAATCACTAGGGGCAAGGTCTGGACTATAGGGTGGGTGTTGTATTTCTTCGAAACCACAATCTCGCGCAGCAGCCTTGAAAACTCGCGCCGTGTGAACAGAAGCTTTGTCATGAAGATGCAACACAACCGCTGCGAGTTTACCCCGTCTTTTCTTTTTAATTTCTTCCCGCAAATTATGCAAAGTGAAGCGTAGGATGTGGCGTTGATGGTTTCACCTTTTTTTTTTGCACTCAATGAGCAAGATTGCCTTTGAGTCCCAAAAAGTGTGGCCATGAGCTTCCCGGCACACGGAGTGACTTTGAACTTCTTCGGGGGGTCTGTTCCTTTTGTATGCCACTGCATGGACTCTTGTTTGCTTTCAGGTTTATAGTGGTGGACCCATGCTTCGTCACCAGTAACAATTCGATCCATAACACCGTCCGCGTTCTCACTACACATCTCCAAAAGCTCTCTACAGCATGCGATTCTCACTTTTTTCTGAGGCGCTGTGAGCATTCGTGGCACCCACCTGCACTGACCTGTGAAAGGTTAAGATGGTCATGAAGAATGGTGTGAATGTTACCAATTGAAAGCTTTGTGATCTCTGCCATCATTTTCATCTTTATTCGGGCATCCTCAAGAACAAGTTTTTCGACTTCTTTGATGCTTTCTCTGCCTCTCTTGATCTCACTTGACCACTTTTGCACAGTTGATAATGAAGGTGCGGAACCCTGGTAAACAGCCACCATCATTTTTTTTTTTCATTTTCAATTCATTTTTATTAATAGAAATTTATAACATAACTTAAATACTAGACAAAAATGCTTAAAACTAGTTGAACGAACAGTGTTACTACTTCTAACTTACTGGCCATAGGCGGGTACTTTAAGCTAAACTTAATCTTATACTATGTCTTTCGACTTAACCTAACCTAACAATGCATATGCATGCGCTTAATATTATATGACTTTAACTGAACGATTTAAAATTAAGAAAACTTTCAGAAAACTTAATAGCAGAACTGATTTTATTTAAAACCTATTGCTAACTTATACCTAAACTATTTACTTATGTGTACACACATGTACAAATGTGTATACGAAAGTTTTTTTTTTATTTACATATCTACAGCTTACAAACTACCCTAAAATACGTAGGTCGGCCATAGGTTGCAGCTGAACTAAGAAATAATCCACTGCAAGACAGAGACGGACTGCACCCCGTAAGGGGATCTAACCAGGGTGTAAAGTGTTCGACGATGGAGTTCAATCGCTACACAGCCACCAGATTTTCGATGCTGCATTGCAACATCCGGAACATCCCGCTTAGATATCGCCGTACTGAAGCGGAGGAGACCTTCCTCAGCTCGTTGTGCGACGGAATGGTCGTGTTTGAGTTGCCCATCCACAGTTGAACAGGCGATGTGGAAGAGGAGCGGTACCGCATTTTCAGTTTGTATCAGACCGTGTTTGTCTAAATGGAGGAATGCTTCTGGGAGGACGAAGCCGTTATGACGTACCCTTTCGTGGTATTGAGGATTGGGGTAGTAAGCCCCCGAGATCAGGTTATTGGCCGAGTTTATCGCTCTAGCAGTGTGGCGTCGAATCAATTTCAACAGGAAATTGTCCACTCGTATCAGATTCGCCCCGTTGTATAAAACCTCATTGGAGTAGAATTTTCTGTACTGGGACTCTGGTGTTCTGTAAAGGCGTAGGCAAGCCCTAAGACAAGCCTCACGTTGAACCACACGGGACAGCCATAGGTGAGCATTGGCCGGATGAGGGCCATCTAGCAGATTACCTTCACCCTCGCATCGAGTTGGCTGTTGTAAAACAGTCTCTATGTAAGAGCGAAAGCGCCTCGGGCTCGGGCTAGAGCAACATCTACATGTTTGTTAAAATATAGATTATGATCTAGCCAGATCCCCAGGTATCTGACCACAGTCCTTTGCGCCAGTGGTTGCCCGTGACGACCAACAATTGAGAACTTTCGCCAATTCTTTTTTGTATCCGCCGACGCCTTATACAACGGGGTCCTGAACAGTATGGTTTCCGACTTCTGAAAGTTGATATTCAACTTCCAGTCATCGCAACTTCTCATGAATGAGTCGAAGTCACCCTGCGCGAGAGTAGTGATGTCCTCCATCTTTTTACCTGAGCTGGACACGATCAAGTCGTCGGCGTACGCAATTGCGTGAGGAAGAAAACTTATTAGATCGCTCAAGAAAATGTTGAACAGGATCGGCGAATTAACGGCACCCTGTTGGAGACCATTTTTTACTTCAAAAATACCTGCAGAGGTCACATTGCCATTCTTGACGACGAACCTTCTACCAGTAAGCATGTTACACAGTAGGTACAACAGTGGTTTACTAATGCCTAGCCCATTGAGCTTGTAAAAAAGTCCTTCTAACCATACGGTGTCGAAAGCCTTCTCCAGGTCAATCAGTCAGGCACCCGTACATTGTTTCTGGCTCTTGTTCCATTGGATATCCGACACCAGTTTCGACGCGGCATGAATAGTGTCATGCCCCGCTTTGAAACCGAATTGGTTATCCGAAATAATATGTTTGTTCTCTGTCCAGTTGGTCAGAGCTCTATTTATCACCTTCTCGAATACCTTGCTGATGTTCGGAAGGAGACTAATTAACCGGAGGTTGCACGGATTCGAAGAATCTTTACCTCGCTTGGATATGGGTTGCACAATCGCAGTTTTCCAATGTTCCGGATAATGTACATTACTTAGAGCATTGTTAAACAGGATAGTGTACATATTTAACCACATCTAGGGGGAGATGTCTTAGCACAATGTTCGAGATCCCGTCGATTCCAACTGACTTTTTCTTCTTTAGTGATTCAAAGACCGCTTGGAGCTCTGTCTTCGCTATGAACGGGGAAAGAACCCCTTCGTCGGCGATGACATTATCTGCCATGTTATCTTCATTGAACACGACAAAGCCGAAGTTCTCAGATCGCCATTGCTGCATGTCTTCTCGAAGTTGCGAGTTGCTAGATTGTACGTAGTTCGCCAGGTCGTGGTTTGGGCGAACACTCGCATTCACCTTATACACTTCCTGAAAGACCGCGCCTAGTACCTCCATTTTTTCTTGAGGGTCTTCGACCACAAAGAAGTTATCGTCGAGTACTGCGTTGTCTGGATCAATACCTGCTGTAGTCAGTAGTTGTTCGTTGTCCGTCTTTCTGGGGAGCTTAAGACACGGAAGATCGCTATGCTTACTGCGAAAGATTTTATTTATTTGCGGAAACATGCTCGGGTTGTTGGATCTTACAGCCCGAATCTTATTGTTCCAATGCATGTTAACAGAAAGTCTGTAGTTCTGAACAATTAATGTTTGAATGTTTGCGATTTGAGCGATTTCAGTGTCCTAATTTCCTCATCGCGTCTATCAGTAAACCGCCTGTACAAGGTTTTTAATCTTGACAGCAGTCTACTTTTTTGTTGGTGGAGTGCGTCTATTGTCGCATTGCGGTAGAAGTTTTCGTTGTTTGTGCGTGTATACCGTGGTATCGTACTGTCCATTGTTCGTTTTATTGTCTCGTCCAATTGTATAAGATACATGTCAATCTCCTCGTTTAACAAGTTTCTATTGGACGGTATGTGGAGCGCATTCGAGGAGACTGTTCTCGTCATTTGTCTGGAGAAGCGTGTTCAGCGTGTCCTACTATAATTGTAGGGATACGTTTGAACAAACTCTCCTAATTCCGCAATATCGTTGGGGATCTTGATTTCGGCACAGAGTCCGCAATGGTCACTGAGATACACGAAAGTGTTCAAACAGTTTACCGTTTGTGAGTATGTGTCTGTCAGCTGCAGTCTTGCGTCAAATAGCAGGAGATCCAGATAAGATCCGCTTCTGGGGAAGGACGAGATCTCTGTTGCTTTCAACTCGAGTCTATATTCGACACAGTGCAAGCAATACCAGCTGTAAAGCTGGTCCCCTCTCTAATTGGAAACTATGTTTCCCCAATATCCATGTCGGGCATTTAAGTCCCCGGCCAAAATGAAATAGTTCTCCTCCGAGTCCAGTCTTAGACATCGAAAGAGTGAATCGAGCTCTGATATCGTGGTCTAGGGAGGCCGGAGGAGTAGACCGACACCGCATACACCTTCTTTCCACTGCGGAGAGAAATGCACACGATGCGGGCGTCCAACTCCTGAAACCGTCGTACTTCACTGCTATACACTACTTTGTGTTTAATGTTATTTTTAATGAAGATCGCAACACCGCCTCCACCATTGGAGTTGCGCCGGTCTCTTCTAATAACATTATAATTACTGTGCTCCAGTGTGCCTCTCTGGGTTAGCTTGGTTTCGCTAATCAGAAATAGCTCTGGGCTTTGATCGTCCAACAATCTATAGTGCTCGTTTTTTCGCGGGATCCTTATCAATGAATTTGCACTCACTGCAAGGATCTTATATGTGCTCTCCGTCTGCGCAGCCATCAAGACTGGTGACGTGCTTGGTTCTGCAGGAGCGCCAGAATTTGGCTTACCTGCTCCTCTAACCGATCCATACGCCTGTCAATGGAGGATTTCTAATCGGGCGTTGGATCGTGTGCTCTTGGCACTGAAGGCTGCGGCACTACCTTCGGTAGCTCCTTTCCCGTGCTCCTCTGACCAGACGCCATTTGGGCGTAAGTCACTTGAGGGGTGACGGTTACGGCTGCCCCGAGTGGATTTTTTCCCGCAGAGAACGCACTTGAGCTGACTTTTGTCAGCTGCTCCCTCTTTCCCCAGCGGGCATTCCACCGCCTTGTGGTTTTTGCTGCACTTCACGCATCGAGGCTGCATTTGGCAGTTCGACGCGGCGTGCCCAAACCTTTGACAGCGAACGCATTGAATAATGCCGTCGCACCTTCTTATGTTTTCCCAGACGCAATCGTAGTCAGCTAATGTTCGCAAATCATTTAGCTTATCTACTTTGCTGTTGGGTGACAGCTGTACCATGAAGAACGGTAACTTCCGTCCCTCTCGTTTTGCCTTAGCTGTGGTGAAGGTCTTGACCCCGACGAACTCAAGACCATCGCACACTTGCTCTTTGAGCAGTTGGAAGACCTCCTCCGCTTCGAGCGGTGCGGCGATCTTTACACACATACCTCTGCAGTCTGTATGATGTCCGGCTTGTATAAGTTGATTGGTGGCACTTTTTCCTTCTTAGTTTGTTTTTGTTGCTGCTGGTGTACTGCTGGATGCTGTTGCTGCTCACTCGATGCATGTTGCTGCTGCTTCTGCTGTTTCGTTGCTGCTTGCTGTTGTTGCAGGGCTGCTTTCTTCGACGGCTGCTTCTGCTGATGTTGCTGAGCCGCTTTCTTTTGTTGCTGGATGCAGACGGCTGTATTTGTTGCTGCATCTGCTTTTGCGGTTGACTTGGCTTAGGCAACTGTTGTTGTTGTTGAGCGAGTTGTAGTTTAGCTTGCTCCTCCTCCTTTCTTCTCCTTTCGAGAGTTCTTCTTCGAAGCTCTCTAATCACTCGGAGGAGTTTGTCAGTCTCCTCCTTCAGACTGGAGACTTTCGTCTGCTTCGAGCGGATTATGTCTTCCACTTCTTCTTCGGTGTCGGAGGGCATCGATTCGAAGCTGTTACTGCTTACTGCGAATCGCCCCTCCCGTCTGACACATACGAGTATTCATCGTCCTCGTGAGATGTTTCGTTCGATGACGTAGACGTAGCTGGACTCTCTTCCTCTTGAGTTTTGTGGGTTGACGCGATAATTTGGCGTCGGTTAGAACTGGCGAAGGTCTGCCTCTTCTTCCTCGTCTTCGTTGTGCCTTCATTAGGCACCGTTGGGTGTTGGCGTGACATTTCTGCCACCGGTATACTTTCTTCGCCGACCGCTTCTAGCCAGCCACCATCTCTTCATGAATAGTTTTTTTTTACTTTTTCCTTGCTTAGTGAGAAATTTAATTACAGCGCGATGCTCAATTTTCACCATCATCGTCTCAGTTGCCATTATGATCCTGTTTAACTAGAGATAAAACGCGAATTAATGATTACATTTATATGAAATTTTACATAAATGCACTAAAATAATAGTATTACTTGATAAATATATACAACCACAGCTTCACCCCGATACAGAGAATATATTGAACGCCCCTCATATGTTAGCCATGTACATAACATATACGCCCTGGTATACATGTCCGTACTGTTACGGACATAGTAAAGATATATTATAAGTTTTTATTTTAGGTTAAGTTAGTTTATGGTAGGTTAAGATAGATAAATTAAGCCAATTTTTTTACTAGTTTTCTTGGTCAAATAAATCAAACAAATAAGAAAGTCCATTCAAGCAAAATAAAAAACGAACATAGTCTAAGAAGGTACAATTAAATTTAGATTAGAATAGCTGAGAGTAGCCGTATAGGGCAGTAAGTTGATTGTTAACTTAGTTAAGCTAGTTCTAATTATTTTTTGTAAGCATGTAAGGAAAATGAATTATAAAAAAAAGATAATGGTAGCAACATCCCCCTTGTCGGCGTAGTATAATGCCATGTATTTACAAATGTTTTCTCATTTGAGATATATTGTATGCGATGTTCGCTTGTAGCAGAATTTTTTTTTCAATTTCGTTTTTTATTTCTACAATTCATAACAGACTTATATACTAGACAAAAATGCTTAAAACTAGTTGACGAACAATGTTTATATTTATATTTCTAACTTACTGGCCCTAGGCGGGCACTCCAAACTAAACTAAATCTTAAAATATGTCTTTCGACCTAACCTACATCATTAAATAAAAGTAAATTTAGCGTGAACAAATTAAGAAATTTGCAAAAAAAAAACTTAATATCAGAACTGTATTTATTTTAAACTTACATGCTACCTTAAAATAACTTAAAACTACCTTAAACTAATCATACCATATTAAAATATATATGTATGGCCTTTAAATATTTACATTTGTATACACATCGGTACACATCAGTGTACAGATGTATATATCTATAGATATGTATATATATATATACATTATTTTTTTTTGTCAATTATATACAACTTACGACTACCTTAAAAACTACCCTAAGCTACGTAAGTCGGCCATGGGCTGCCGCTGATAGAGTACCACCTACCGCCGCAAGACGGTGACCGACTACCGGTACTACCCTTACTACCCCGGGTCTAAAGGGTTCGACGATGGAGTTCCCTCGCTATCCAGCCACCAGAATTTTCGATGCTGCATTGCAACATCCCGAACATACCGCCTAGATATCGCCGTACTGAAGCGGAGGAGACGTTCCTCAGCTCGTTGTGCGACGGAACGGTCGTGGTTGAGTCGCCCATCCACAGTTGAACGGGCGATGTGGAAGAGGAGCGGTACCGCATTTTCATTTTGAATCAGACCGTGCTTACCAAAATTGAGGAAAGCTTCTGGGGGGACGAAGCCATTATAACGTACCCTCTCGTGGTACTGAGGATTGGGGTAGTAAGCCAACGAGGTCAAGTTATTAACAGAGTTCATCGCTCTGGCAGTGTGGCCTCGAATCAATTTCAACAGGAAATTGTCCACTCGTATCAGATTCGCCCCGTTGTATAAAACCTCATTGGAGTAGAATTTTCTGTACTGTGACTCTGGTGTTCTGTAAAGGCGTAGGCAAGCCCTAAGACAAGCCTCACGTTGAACCACACGGGACAGCCATAGGTGAGCATTGGCCGGATGAGGGCCATGTAGCGGATTACCTTCACCCTCGCATCGAGTTGGCTGTTATAAAACAGTCTCTTTGTAAGAGAGAAAGCGCCTCGGGCTCGGGCCAGAGCAGCATCTACATGTTTGTTAAAATATAGATAATGGTCTAGCCAGATCCCCAGGTATCTGACAACAGTCCTTTGCGCCAGTGGTTGCCCGTGTCGCCCAACAGTTGAGAACTTTCGCCAATTCTTTTTCGTATCCGCCGAAGCCTTATACAACGGGGTCCTGAACAGTATGGTTTCCGACTTCTGAAAGTTGATATTCAACTTCCAGTCATCGCAACTTCTCATGAATAAGTCGAAGTCACCCTGCGCGAGAGTGGTGATGTCCTCCATCTTTTTACCTGATTTGTACACGATCAAGTCGTCGGCATACGCAATTACGTGAGGAAGAGAACTTATCAGATCGCTCAAGAAAATGTTGAACAGGATCGGCGAATTAACGGCACCCTGTTGGAGACCATTTTTTACTTCAAAAATACCTGCAGAGGTCACATTGCCATTCTTGACGACGAACCTTCTACCAGTAAGCATGTTACATTGTAGATACAGCAGTGGTTTACTAATGCCTATAATGTGCATTACTCAGAGCATTGTTAAACAGGTTAGTGTACATATTAACCACATCTAGGGGGAGATGTCCCGTCGATTCCAACTGACTTTTTCTTCTTTAGTGATTCGAAGACCGCTTGGAGCTCTGTCTTCGCTATGAACGGGGAAAGAACCCCTTCGTCGGCGATGACATTATCTGCCATGTTATCTTCATTGAACACGGCAAAGCCGAAGTTCTCAGATCGCCATTGCTGCATGTCTTCTCGAAGTTGCGAGTTGCTAGATTGTACGATTCTCCAGGTTGTGGTTTGGGCGAACACTCACATTCACCTTATACACTTCCTGAAAGACCGCGCCTAGTACCTCCACTTTTTCTTGCGGGTCTTCGACCACAAAGAAGTTATCGTCGAGTACTGCGTTGTCTGGATCAATACCTGCTGTAGTCAGTATTTGTTCGTTGTCCGTCGTTCTGGGGAGCTTAAGACACGGAAGATCGCTTTGCTTACTGCGAAAGATTTTATTTATTTGCGGAAACATGCTCGGGTTGTTGGATCTTACAGCCCGAATCTTATTGATCCAATGCATGTTAACAGAAACACTGTAATTTTGGACAATTAGTGTTTGAATGTTCTTAATGAGCGATTTCAGTGTCCTAATTTCATCATCTCGTCTGTCAGTAAACCGTCTATACAAGGTTTTTAATCTTGACAGCAGTCTACTTTTTTGTTGGTGGAGTGCGTCTATTGTCGCATTGCGGTAGAAGTTTTCGTTGTTTGTGCGTGTATACCGTGGTATCGTACTGTACATTGTTCGTTTTATTGTCTCGTCCAATTGTATAAGATACATGTCAATCTCCTCGTTTAACAAGTTTCTATTGGACGGTATGTGGAGCGCATTCGAGGAGACTGTTCTCGTCATTTGTCTGGAGAACCGTGTCCAGCGTGTCCTACTGTAATTGTAGGGATACGTTTGAACAAACTCTCCTAATTCCGCAGTATGGTTGGGGATCTTGATTTCGGCACTGAGTCCGCAATGGTCACTGAGATACACGAAAGTGTTCAAACAGTTTACCGTTTGTGAGTTTGTGTCTGTCAGCTGCAGTCTTGCGTCAAATAGCAGGAGATCCAGATAAGATCCGCTTCTGGGGAAGGACGAGATCTCTGTTGCTTTCAACTCGAGTCTATATTCGACACAGTGCAAGCAATACCAGCTGTAAAGCTGGTCCCCTCTCTAATTGGAAACTATGTTTCCCCAATATCCATGTCGGGCATTTAAGTCCCCGGCCGAAATAAAATAGTTCTCCTCCGAGTCCAGTCTTAGTCATCGAAAGAGTGAATCGAGCTCTGATATCGTAGTTCTTCTAGCTTCTTTCCACTGCGGAGAGAAATGCACACGATGCAGGCCTCAGACTCCTGAAACCGTCGTACTTCACTGCTATACACTACTTTGTGTTTAATGTTATTTTTAATGAAGATCGCAACACCGCCTCAACCACCGGAGTTGGGTCGGTCTCTTCTAATAACATTATAATTACTGTGCTCCAATGTGCCTCTCTGGGTTAGCTTGGTTTCGCTAATCAGAAATAGCTCTGGGCTTTGATCGTCCAGCAACCTGTAGAGCTCGTTTTTTTCGAGGGATCCCTATCAATGAGTTTTCATTCACTGCGAGGATAATGTAAGTGCTCTCCGTTTGCGCAGACATCAGGACTGATGACGTGCTTGGTTCTGCAGGAGCGTCAGAATTTGGCTTACCTGCTCCTCTAACCGATCCATACGCCTTTCAATGGAGGATTTCCAATAGGGCGTTGGATCGTGTTCTCTTGGCACTGAAGGCTGCTGTACTACCTTTGGTAGCTGCTGCTCTCCCACTTGAGGAGTGACGGTTATGGCTGCCCCGAGTGGATTTTTCACGGGGGCTGCTTCTGCAGAACCATTTTTGCTTTACGCTCCTGGAATTTAGAGCAACCCCGATAGTTAGCGGTGTGCCCCGCGTTCCCGCAGAGAACGCATTTGAGCTGACTTTTGTCAGCTGCTCCGTCTTTCCCCAGGGGGCATTCCTCCGCCTTGTGGTCATCCCTGCACTTCACACATCGAGGCTGCATTTAGCAGTTCGACGCGGCGTGCCCAAACCTTTGGCAGCAAACGCATTGAAGAATGCCATCGCGCCTTCTAATACTTTCCCAGACGCAGTCCAGATAATCTAATGACTTGGTTTTCTTTAGATCGTCTGTTTTGCTTGTGGGTGACAGCTGAACAATATATATGGGTAATTTGCGCCCTTCTCTCCTTGCCTTAGCTGTGGTGAAGGGCTTGACCCCTACGATCTCGACACCGTCACAGACTTGCTCTTTGAGCATTTGGAAAACCCTATCCGCTTCAAGCGGCGCGGCGAGCTTTAAGAGCATTGACTGACATTTTTCACTTTTTGGAGTGTAGGAGAAGAACTCCATCATAGAAATCTTTAAACAACCTATAATTTTGTTGTACTGATCCACCGTCTTGCAGTGGATTGAGTACTTTTCATAACCTTTATTTTTTTTTATAATGAAATTGCCACAACCTACGGCCTCCTTACATACCATAGCGGTTTGCTCTACGTCTGGCTTGTAGAGATTTATGGGTGGTACCTTCTCCTTTTTTTGTGGCCGCTGCTGTTGCTGATGAATTGCTGGATGCTGCTGTTTCTGTTGCTGATCCACTGTCTTGTGCTTCTGCTTCTGCTTCTGCTGTGTTGCTGGCTGTTGCTGCTGTTGCTCAGCTGGTTGTTGCTGTGCTGCTGGCTGCTGCTGTATTGGTGTCTGTTGTTGTTGCTGAACAGCTGGCCGCTTTTGTTGCTGGGCTGCTTTCAGTTGTTGTTTCTCCTCTGCTGTCCTCTTTTGTCCTCTTTTGCGGAGCTGGCTCTAGTTGGCGTTTTTGTTGTTTCTGGCTCTCAGCACTCTTATCTCTGCGAGGAGACGACTCTTTTTCTCCTCAATGTCTTGCACTTTATTTTCTTTGGAACGAAATACTCGCTCCACTTCATCTTCTGTGTCCGATGCCAACGATTCGAAGCTGTTGCTGCTGATTGCAAACAGGCCTTCCCCTCCGTCGGACACATAGTGCAAATTGTCGTCTTCCTCTGTCTCGGCTGCTGCTGCTTCGGACGTCGCCGCCTCTGACCTCATCTCTACCCCCTGCAAACCCTGAGGGGACGCCTTGATATTGCGGCGTTTCGCACTTTTGGAGTTGTTGTTTTTTTTCTCCTTCTTTTAGGTTGTTGTTGTTCTTTGTCCGCATTAAAGAGCGCGGACAGCTCTTGGGAATCCATTTTCCTGCACTTACTCACTTATATGAGTATTTCCTTTGCGATTTGACAAAAAAAGGATCGTTCTTTCTTTGGCGTTGTCCCCACCGGGGATCTAGCACTTGTGGAGCCTAGAGCACTGACTACCAACTCGGTTGATCGCCTAATGAAAAAAGCTGCGGCACTTGTCGTACTAAGCTACTGCGAATGCCATTCGCTTTTATTTCGTGGAAGTCGACGCACTCACGCACTATCACTGCACTACTCGAAGGTCTGTGAACGATTGAGATTTGGATTACGCTCAAAGTTCCGAAATATTGGAGTGTTTCCTTTATTGGCTCATACATTTGTAATACACGACTAACGTTATTTTTCCATGATGAAAATTTGACTGGGTCGCCTGAAAAAGTTCTCAAACAACGAACCACATCCGGTATCCTGTCTAAGTCATCGAACCTATCGCTGAATTCAGGATTTATTGGCTGGTCTATAACAAAGGTTTCGGAGTTGGGGTTGAGTATGCTTTGGATTATCATTCTAGTATAGACATCGAAAGAGTGAATCGAGCTCTGATACAGTCGTTCTGGAACGAGGGGAGCCGGAGGAGTAGACCGACACAGCATACAACTTCCTTCCACTGCGGGGAGAAATGCATACGATGCAGGCCTCCAACTCCTGAAACCGTACTTTACTACTATACACTACTTTGTGTTTAGCTCTTGTGTGACCAGACGCCATTTGAGCGTAAGTCACTTGAGGGGTGACGGTTATGGCTGCCCTGAGTGGATTTTTTCACTAGGGGCTGCTTCTGCAGGACCGTCTTTGCTTTTCGCTCTTGGAACTTAGGACAACCCTGATAGTTAGCGGTGTGCCCCGCATTCCCGCAGAGTACGCACTTGAGCTGACTTTTGTCAGCTGCTCCCTCTCTCTTCAGCGGGCATTCCTCCGCCTTGTGGTATTTACTGCACTTCATGCATCGAGGCTGCACTTGGCAGTTCGCCGTGGCGTGCCCAAACCTTTGACAGCGAACGCATTGGATAATGGCGTTGCGCCTTGTTATATTTTCCCGGACGCAATCGTAGTCCGCTAATGTTTTCAGCTCATTTAGCTTATTTTTTTTTGCTATTGGGTGACAGCTGTACAATGAAGAACGGTAATTTCCGCCCCTCTCGTTTTGCCTTAGCTGTGGTGAATGGCTTGACCCCGATGAACTCGAGATCATCGCACACTTGCTCTTTGAGCACTTAGAAGATCTCCTCCGCTTCGAGCGGTGCGGCGATCTTTAATAATTTAGATTGGATATTTTCTCCTTTCGATGTGAAGGAGAAGAACTCAATCATCGAACGCTTTAGACATCTTTTCAGAGTAGCGTGATTATCAACTGTCTTGCAGCTGATTGAATATTTTTCTAAACCCTTATTGTTTTTAATTTTAAAATGACCAGTACCTACATACCTCTGCAGTTTGTATTATGTCCGGCTTGTACATGTTGATCTATGGCACTTTTTCCTTCTTCTTTTGTTGCTGTTGGTGCTGGTGTACTGCTGGATGCTGTTGGTGCTCACTTGATGGATATTGCTGCTGCTTCTGCTGTTTCGTTGCTACTTGCTGTTGTTGCAGGGCTGCTTTCGTTGGTGGCTGCTCTGCTGATGTTGCTTTCTTTTGTTGCTGGCTTCTTTTGTATTGTTGCAGATGGATGTATTTGTTGCTGCATATGATTTTGCGGTTGACTCTGTTCAGGCAACTGTTGTTGTTGTTGAGCGAGTTGTAGGTCTGCTTGCTCCTCCACCTTTCTTCTCCTTTCGAGAGTTCTTCTGCGAAGCTCTCTAATCTCTTGGAGGAGTTTGTTAATCTCCTCCTTTAGATTGGAGACTTTTGTCTGCTTCGAGCGGATAATATCTTCCACTTCTTCTTCGGTATTGCGACCCACCTCTCTCCAGTCTGATACATACGAGTATCGGGAGATGTCTCGTTCGATGACGTAGACGTAGCTGCACTCTCTTCCTCTTGCGTTTTGTGTATTAACGCGTTAAAATTGCGTCGCTTAGAACTGGTGGAGGTCAAGCCCTCTTCCTCCTCCTCTTCGTCGTGCCGTCATTACGCACCGTTGGGTGTTGGCGTGACATTTCTCCAGTCGTTCACAGACCTCTGAAAAGTGTGAGTTTCGAGTGTGTCGGCTTTTCACAAAATAACAAGCGTTAATAGCAACAATCAACTAGTGCAAGTACCGCGAGTGTTTTAAAAGCATTAGTCAGCCGATTCGGTAGAGCCATTGCTGTTGACTCGACGGGAGCCAGGTTCGATCCCAATTGGGGACACAACCAGATATTTTCTTCTTTTTTTTCCGTGGCTCACACACTACCATAAGTGTGAGTGCGGAAAATGAATGACCACGAGCGGTCCGCCAGCGAAGAAGCGGTCAATGACGCAAAACGCCGCAATACCAATGCCTCACCCGAAGGGCTGCAGGGGGAAGAGCAGAGTAAGGCGGCGTCTTCGAGTATATCAGCAGCTGAGTCATTGGAAGAAGGAGAAGAGACGGTGCAGTACGTCTCCGATGGAGGGGAAGGCCTGTTCGCTGTTAGCAGCAACAGCTACGATTCTCTTCCCTCTGATACAGAAGATGAAATCGAGCGCGTACTTCATATGAACCAAACGCTTGCTGAAGATATGCAGGGGAAAGTTCAGCGACTCTTGCATGAAATCAGAGAGCTGAAAGCAAGAACCATTGCGAGGAGAATGCTGGATCAGCAGAAGCAGCAAACAACAACAAGTGGCAAAGAAGCCGCAGCAACAGAAGAGGGCTACAGTGCAGCAACAACAACCACCACCAGCTGAACTCCAACAGCAGCTGCTAGCATCTCAGCAACATCAAAGGCCAGCTACGCAGCAGCAACAGCCGCCAGCAACAAAGAAACTGCCAGCAGCACATCCACAACACCTGCCATCAGTTCACCAACAACAGCGACCAGCAACAACACAGCGTTCAGCAACACAGCGTTCAGCAACACAACGTTCAGCAAACCAACAGCAGCAGCCAGCAACTCATCAGCAGCAGACACAGAAGAAAAATAAAGTTCCGCCAATCAACATCTACAAGGCGGATGTTGAACAAACTGCCAAGTTGTGCAGGGAGGCCATAGGTTCAGGTAAATTTCTCATTAGGAAATACAAAGGCGTGGATAAACACGCAATCCACTGCAAGACAGTGGATGATTTCAATGTGGTGAAGGAATATCTGAAGATGTCGGAGCTCGAGTTCTTTTCCTTCACCCCAAAAAGCGAAAAATGCCAGTCCTGGCTGTTGAAGCTTACTTGGCCGCTCGAAGCGGAGAAGGTCCTCCAACTGCTCAAAGAGCATGTGTGTGACGGCATTGAGTTCGTCGGGGTCAAGCCCTTCACCACAGTTAAGGCAAAGAGAGAGGGGCGGAAATTGCCCTTTTATATTGTACAGATAACACCAACAAGCAAAGTGGAGTCCTTAGATTACCACGAATGCATCTGGGAGAGTATACGAAGGCGCGATGGCATTGCACAATGCTTTCGCTGCCAAAGGTTCGGGCACGACGCGTCGAACTGCCAAATGCAGCCTCGATGCGTTAAGAGCGGAGAAAATCACAATGCGGATAATTGTTCTCTGTGGCAAGAAGGAGCAGCTGACAAGAGTCAGCTCAAATGCGTACTCTGCGGGAACGCGGGGCACACCGCTAACTACCGAGGTTGCCCTAAATTAAAGGAGCGCAAAGCAAAAATGGTTCCGCAGAAGCAGCCTCCAGTGAAAAATCCACTCGGGGCAGCCATAACCGTCACTCCTCAAGTGACCTATGCTCAAATAGCGTCTGGTCAGAGGAACGCGGAAGAGCAACAGCTACCGAAGGTAGTGCAGCAGCCTTCAGTGCCAAGAGCACACGATCCTACGTCCGATTGGAAATCCTCCATTGAAGGGGGTATGGATCGGTTAGAGGAGCAGGTAGGCCAAATTCTGGTGCTCCTGCAGAACCAAGCACGTCACCAGTCTTAGTGGCTGCGCAGACGGAGATCACATATAAGATCCTTGCAGTGAATGCAAATTCATTGATAGGGATCCCGCGAAAAAACGAGCTCTATAGATTGTTGGACGATCAAAGCCCAGAGCTATTTCTGATTAGCGAAACTAAGCTAACTCAGAGAGGCACATTGGAGCACAGTAATTATAATGTTATTAGGAGCGACCGGCCCAACTCCAATGGTGGAGACGGTGTTGCGATCTTCATTAAAAATAACATTAAACACAAAGTAGTGTATAGTAGTGAAGTTCGACGGTTTCAGGAGTTGGAGGCCTGCATCGTGTGCATTTCTCTCCGCAGTGGAAAGAAGCTGTATGCAGTGTCGGTCTACTCCCCCGGCTGCCCTAGTTCCAGAACGACTATATCAGGGCTCGATTCACTCTTTCGATGTCTAAGACTGGACTCGGAGGAGAACTATTTCATTTTGGCCGGGGACTTAAATGCCCGACATGGATATTGGGGAAACATAGTTTCCAATTATAGAGGGGACCAGCTTTACAACTGGTATTGCTTACACAGTGCCGAGGATAGATTCGATTTGAAAGCAACAGAGATCTCGTCATATCCTAGAAGCGGTTCTTACTTGGATATCCTGCTCTTTGACGCAAGACTGCAGCTGACAGACACAAACTCACAAACGGTAAACTGTTTGAACACTTTCGCGTATCTCAGTGACCATTGCGGACTCAGTGCCGAAATCAAGATCCCCAACAATATTGCGGAATTAGGAGAGTTTGTTCAAACGTATCCCTGCAATTACAGTAGGACACGCTGGACACGCTTCTCTAGACAAATGACGAGAGCAGTTTCCTCAAATGCGCTCCACAAGTAAATAGAAACTTGTCAAACGAGGAGATTGACATGTATCTAATACAATTGGATGAGACAATAAAACGAACGATGGATAGTACGATACCACGGTATACACGAACAAATAACGAAAACTTGTACCGCAATGCGACTATTGACGCACTACATCAACGGAAAAGTAGACTCCTGTCAAGATTAAAAACCTTGTACAGGCGGTTTACTGATAGACGCGATGAGGAAATTAGGACACTGAAATCGCTCAAATCGCAAACATTCAAACATTAATTGTTGAGAACTACAGACTTTCTGTTAACATGCATTGGAACAATAAGATTCGGGCTGTAAGATCCAACAACCCGAGCATGTTTCCGCAAATAAATAAAATCTTTCGCAGTAAGCATAGCGATCTTCCGTGTCTTAAGCTCCCCAGAACGACGGACAACGAACAAATACTGACTACAGCAGGTATTGATCCAGACAACGCAGTACTCGACGATAACTTCTTTGTGGTCGAAGACCCTCAAGAAAAAATGGAGGTACTAGGCGCGGTCTTTCAGGAAGTGTATAAGGTGAATGTGAGTGTTCGCCCAAACCACGACCTGGCGAACTACGTACAATCTAGCAACTCGCAACTTCGAGAAGACATGCAGCAATGGCAATCTGAGAACTTCGGCTTTGTCGTGTTCAATGAAGATAACATGGCAGATAATGTCATCGCCGACGAAGGGGTTCTTTCCCCGTTCATAGCGAAGACAGAGCTCCAAGCGGTCTTTGAATCACTAAAGAAGAAAAAGTCAGTTGGAATCGACGGGATCTCGAACATTGTGCTAAGACATCTCGCCCTAGATGTGGTTAAATATGTACACTATCCTGTTTAACAATGCTCTAAGTAATGCACATTATCCGGAACATTGGAAAACTGCGATTGTGCAACCCATATCCAAGCGAGGTAAAGATTCTTCGAATCCGTGCAACCTGCGGTTAATTAGTCTCCTTCCGAACATCAGCAAGGTATTCGAGAAGGTGATAAATAGAGCTCTGACCAACTGGACAGAGGACAAACATATTATTTCGGATAACCAATTCGGTTTTAAAGCGGGGCATGACACTATTCATGCCGCGTCGAAACTGGTGTCGGATATCCAATGGAACAAGAGCCAGAAACAAGGTACGGGTGCCTGACTGATTGACCTGGAGAAGGCTTTCGACACCGTATGGTTAGAAGGACTTTTTTACAAGCTCAATGGGCTAGGCATTAGAAAACCACTGTTGTACCTACTGTGTAACATGCTTACTGGTAGAAGGTTCGTCGTCAAGAATGGCAATGTGACCTCTGCAGGTATTTTTGAAGTAAAAAATGGTCTCCAACAGGGTGCCGTTAATTCGCCGATCCTGTTCAACATTTTCTTGAGCGATCTGATAAGTTCTCTTCCTCACGTAATTGCGTATGCCGACGACTTGATCGTGTACAAATCAGGTAAAAAGATGGAGGACATCACCACTCTCGCGCTGGGTGACTTCGACTTATTCATGAGAAGTTGCGATGACTGGAAGTTGAATATCAACTTTCAGAAGTCGGAAACCATACTGTTCAGGACCCCGGTGTATAAGGCGTCGGCGGATACAAAAAAGAATTGGCGAAAGTTCTCAATTGTTGGTCGTCACGGGCAACCACTTGCGCAAAGAACTGTAGTCAGATACCTGGGGATCTGGCTAGATCATTATCTATATTTTAACAAACATGTAGATGCTGCTCTAGCCCGAGCCCGAGGCGCTTTCGCTCTTACAAATAGACTGTTTTATAACAGCCAACGCGAGGGTGAAGGTAATATAATATAATACATGGCCCTCATCCGGCCAATGCTCACCTATGGCTGTTCCGTGTGGTTCAACGTGAGTGCAAGCTTGATGGAAAAGATTCGGGTGTTTGAAAGGGATTGTTTTAGAGCTTGCCTTCGCCTTTACAGGACACCAGAGTCCCAGTACAGAAAATTCTACTCCAATGAGGTTTTATACAACAGGGCGAACCTGATACGAGTGGACAATTTCCTGTTGAAATTGATTCGAGGCCATACTGCCAGAGCGATGAACCCAGTCAATAACTTTATCTCTGGGGCTTACTACCCCAATCTTCAGTACCATGAAAGGGTACGTCACAGTGTCTTTGTCCCCCCAGAAGCTTTTCTCCATTTAGACATGTACGGTCTGTTACAAGACATAAATGCGGTACCGCTCATCTTTCACATAGCCCGTTCAACTGTGGATGGTCGACTCAACCACGACCGTTCCGTCGCACAACGAGCTGAGGAGGGTCTCCTCCGGTTCAGTACAGCGGTATCGCGTCGGGATGTGCGGGATGTTGGTATGCAACATCGAAAGTTCTGGTGGCTGGGGAGCGAGGGAACTCCAGCTTCGAACCCTTTAGACCCGGGGTAGATAGGGTACCGCGTATCCCCTTATGGGGCGCAGTCGGTCACTGTCTTGCAGTGGATAACTTCAAAATCCATCAGCTGCAACCTATGGCCGACTTCCATAGCGTAGGGTAGGTTTAAGGTAGTATTTAAGGTAGTATTTAAGATGTACATAAATAAAAAAACAAAAATAAACAAAAATACAAAAAGAAGCATATATGCATTTATGTATATAGGGATATATGCTTATACATATTTGTATATGGGTATACACATATGTATATGCATATATATGTAGATTAGTTTAAGTTTATTTTAAGATAGAATGTAAGGTAATTTGCAGTTTTTAAATAAAAAAAGTTAAGTTATTATGTTTTTTTTAAATTTTTTCATAATATACATTTGTCATTAAATATTAGTATATATTTTATTCATTGTTAGGTTAGGTCGAAAGACATAGTTTAAGGTTAAGTTTAGCTTAGAGTGCTCGCCGAGAGCCAGTAAGTTAGAAATAGTAAAATTGCTCGTCCAACTAGCTTTAAGCATTTTTGTCTAGTATGTAAGCTTATACTGAATTAATAAAAAAATGCATAAAAAAAAAATAAAAAATATGCGTTTGGTTGAATAACAAGAAAAAAAGGATGCATTCTTAAAAAAAATACAAGAAAAAAATTAATAGAACAGAAAAATGCAAAAAAAAGAAAGGTTAAAATAGAAAAAGGTGCGCCACGGCGTATAGATTATATACGAGGGGCGTTCAATATATTCGGTATCGATATGAAGAAAAATGCGAATTCAATTTAAATTGTTTTTCTTTTTCAATATAATCTCTCCTAACATCAATGCATTTGTTACATCTTGAGATACGCTTTTTTAAACCCTCAAAAAAATAAATTTCCTCTTTCTCTGCAAAATACCCATTTATTGCCGACTTGAGTTCTTCATCATCCGAAACTCTTTTTCCACGAAGACTTTTTTTCAAATCCGAAAACAGGAAATAATCACTAGCGGCAAGGTCTGGACTATAGGGTCTTCCCGGCACACGGAGTGACTTTGAACTTCTTCGGGAGGTCTGTTGCTTTTGTATGCCACTGCATGGACTCTTGTTGGCTTTCAGGTTCATAGTGGTGGACCCATGCTTCGGCACCCACCTGCACTGACCTTTGAAAGGTTAAGATGGTCATGAAGAATGGTGTGAATGTTACCAATTGAAAGCTTTGTGATCTCTGCCATCATTTTCATCTTTATTCGGGCATCCTCTAGAACAAGTTTTTCGACTTCTTTGATGCTTTCTCCCGTAGAAGCAGTGGCCGGAGCGCCGGAGCGAGGATCGTCTTCAATGCTCTCTCTGCCTCTCTTGAACTCACTTGACCACTTTTGCACAGTTGATAATGAAGGTGCGGAACCCTGGTAAATAGCCACCATCTCTTCATGAATAGTTTTTTTACTTTTTCCTTGCTTAGTGAGTAAATTTAATTACAGCGCGATGCTCAATTTTCACCATCATCGTCTCAGTTGCCATTATGATCCTGTTTAACTAGAGATAAAACGCGAATTAATAATCACATTAATATGAAATTTTACATGAATGCACTAATGTATTATTAATGTATTACTTGATAAATATATATACAACCACAGCTTCACCCCGATACAGAGAATATATTGAACGCCCCTCATATGTTAGCCATGTACATAACATATACGCCCTGGTGTACATGTCCGTACTGTTACGGACATAGTAAAGATATATTATAGGTTTTTATTTTAGGTTAAGTTAGTTTATGGTAGGTTAAGATAGATAAATTAAGCCAATTTTTTTACTAGTTTTCTTGGTTAAATAAATCAAACAAATAAGAAAGTCCAGTCAAGCAAAATAAAAAACGAACATAGTCTAAGCCGAAAGGTACAACTAAATTTAGATTAGACTAGCTGAGAGTAGCGGTATAGGGTCAGTAAGTTAAGTCAGTCAGTAAGCTAGTTTTAATAATTTTTTGTCAGCATGTAAGAAAAATGAATTATAAAAAAAAGATAATGGTAGCAACATCCCCCTTGTTGGCGTAGTGTAATGCCATGTATTTACAAATGTTTTCTCATTTGAGCGGTATATTGTATGCGATGTCCGCTTGTAGCAGAGTTTTATTTTGGATTACGCTCAAAATTCCGAAATATTGGCGTGTTTCCCTTATTGGCTCATACATTTGTAACACACGACTAACGTTCTTTTTCCGTGATGAAAATTTGACTGGGTCGCCTGAAAAAGTTCTCAAACAACGGACCACATCCGGTATCCTGTCTAAGTCATCGAACCTATCGCTGAATTCAGGATTTATTGGCTGGTCTACAACAAAGGTTTCGGAGTTGGGTTTGAGTATGCTTTGGATTATCATTCTAGTATAGACATCGAAAGAGTGAATCGAGCTCTGATATCGTAGTTCTGGAACGAGGGGAGCCGGAGGAGTAGACCGACACAGCATACAACTTCCTTCCACTGCGGGGAGAAATGCATACGATGCAGGCCTCCAACTCCTGAAACCGTACTTTACTACTATACACTACTTTGTGTTTAATGTTATTTTTAATGAAGATCGCAACACCGCTTCCACCTTTGGAGTTGGGCCGGTATATTCTACTTGTAATAACATTATAATTACTGTGCTCCTCTCTGGGTTAGCTTAGCTCTGGGGTTTGATCGTCCAACAATCTATAGAGCTCGTTTTTTCGAGGGACCTCTATCAATGAATTTGCATTCACTGTAAGGATCTTATATGTGCTCTCCGTCTGCGCAGCCATCAAGACTGGTGACGTGCTTGGTTCTGCAGGAGCGCTAGAATTTGGCTTACCTGCTCCTCTAACCGATCCATACGCCTTTCAATGGAGGATTTCCAATCGGGCGTTGGGTCGTCTGCTCTTGTGCTCCTCTGACCAGACGCCATTTGAGCGTAAGTCACTTGAGGGGTGACGGTTATGGCTGCCCTGAGTGGATTTTTTCACTAGGGGCTGCTTCTGCAGGACCGTCTTTGCTTTTCGCTCTCGGAACTTAGGACAACCCTGATAGTTAGCGGTGTGCCCCGCGTTCCCGCAGAGTACGCACTTGAGCTGACTTTTGTCAGCTGCTCCCTCTCTCTTTAGCGGGCATTCCTCCGCCTTGTGGTATTTACTGCACTTCATGCATCGAGGCTGCACTTGGCAGTTCGCCGTGGCGTTCCCAAACCTATGACAGCGAACGCATTGGATAATGGCGTTGCGCCTTGTTATATTTTTCCGGACGCAATCGTAGTCCGCTAATGTTTTCAGCTCATTTAGCTTATTTTTTTTTTGCTATTGGGTGACAGCTGTACAATGAAGAACGGTAATTTCCGCCCCTCTCGTTTTGCCTTAGCTGCGGTGAATGGCTTGACCCCGATAAACTCGAGACAATCGCACACTTGCTCTTTGAGCACTTAGAAAATCTCCTCTGCTTTGAGCGGTGCGCACAGTTATCTGCAAGACATGCAATATCAAAGGAGTTACCCCCGTTCAACGGTGACGCCGACGATTGGCCGCTTTTTGTCAATAGCTGCAGTGGATTGTCTTGCAGTGGATTGCGTGCTGTTCGGCACTTTCATTTTTACATATAAAAAAATTACCTGAACCTATGGCCTCCTTGCACAACTTTGCAGTTTGCTCAATATCTGCCTTGTAGATGTTGATGAGTCATTTTGTCATTTTTCAGTATCTGCTGCTGCTGCGGTTGAGTATCAGGGACTTGTCGCTGCTGTGTTGCTGACCGCTTTTGTGTTGCGGGTCGAAGTTGTTGCTGAGCTGCTGGTCGCTGTTGTGTGTGTGTTGCTGGCAGTTTCTCTGCTTCCTGCCGCTGTTGTTGCTGGGTTATTTAAGGTTGCTGTTGTTGTACAGCTGCTTGTGGCTGTTGAACAGCTGCTTGTTGCTGGAGTGCAGGTCGCTTTTGTTGCTGCTTGTTTTGTTCCGGCTTCTTTGTCACTTCTTTTTGGTGTTGTTGGCCCTTTAACTCTTGGTCCAGGAGCAGACCTCTGTCCAGTCGCTCCCAGATCTCGTCATGTAGCGTACGAGTTCCTCCGGGGTTGGCAAGTTCGCTCTGTCTTCGGCGAAGCGTGTGCAGTAGAACTCTCCGCTCCGCGTCTTCATTCACGTCTGGACATTCGGGCCACATAGGTGAGTTACAGTGTAAGATGGAAATTACAGTTCCCTATTTTTCTTTGCGTCCATAATTCAATCGTGGGAATGAGCCTATGGGTCCACCTGCCCTTTGCGGAGCCATCCCAACTGTCATCGATGCCGATCTTTCCTCCGTCTTTACTCTTCTTGCCTCTTGGCGATTCAGGGGCCGCCGAATTTACACTCTCTGGCTTTCGTTTGCGAGTATGCCAATGGGGATCATTCCGGCTAGAACACATGCTGCATCGACAGAGATGGTTCGGAAGCCCCTGATGTCTGATTGCGCAGAGCCTGTACTGCGGCGACAACTTTCTCCTGCACTCAGTAATTCCCAGTGCACCAGCCCATATCGGGGCGGCGTACAGCAGGACTGAGCTGACCACCGCCGATATTTGGGAGCATTCAGGGGAGTGCCGCTTGCATCGTCGATGCCTTCTTGCTTGCGTACTCATTGTGGGGTTTGAAGCGAAGTCTATTGTCGATCATGACACCGAGATACTTCAATGATTCCTTTGATCTAATTGTCTGATTTCCGATCCGGAAGTTTGAGTACTCCACTTTCTTGCGGCTGGTTATTTAGACAGCCTCAGTCTTGTGGGCGGCTAGTTCCAGACCGGCAGACTCCAACCAGTCCTTTATTTTCTCAATCGCCTCGTCAGTAGCAGACTCCACCTCGTGGACGTGCTTGGCAACCGTAACCACTGCGATGTCATCAGCGAAGCCTATTACTTTCACACCATCTGGTAGCGACAGACGTACCTTAGATTCCTGTTCCTGAGGTATTCAGAGACTATCCTCCGCAGGTAGTACGGTGTTTTCTTTCTGGCCAGGCCTCTCCTAATAGATGACCAGTTCGCCGAGTTGAATGCGTTTTTGACATCAAGCGTCATCATTGCGCCGTCTATGGTTTTGGGGCACGCGCGTTGTTGTGGTTTGAACTTTCGTGGAGGTTGTTGTGTGGTAGGTCAGTGAATAAATGATAGTGGATAGCAAGTATTTGGGTATACGTAAGATGAGCGTTGAAAAGTTCGGAAGAGGTTTCAATCGGGTTCAAGCTTCAGCAGGTGGTTTGCAAGGTCCTCCTGGAGAGGGGTTTACGCTATTACCCACGGGTGATTTTGATCTGGAAGGAAAATGTTTGAGTAATGTTGGCAAGCCAAAGCGGTTACATCAGGCCGTCAACATGGAGTACCTGAATGATAGATATTCATAATAAATCCATACTGATACTTCAGCAGTGTGTAGACAATATGGGGGAAAACTTACAGAACGAACAAGAAAGAACAAACTTCACTTTAGTGGATACTTTGATGGTGATCATAAGACATTGAAGAATGTGAAAGAACCAACTGATGCCAATGATATCAGTACAAAGGGCTATGTTGATAATTGTATAAGTGAGGCGTATAAAAGGTTTCTTCGCGGTCTGGATGCAAAAATTGAAAATCATGAGAAAATATTGCGTGCGTATATTGATGATCAAAACGCCCTTCTCTTGGATATATATGAGAGTTATGAAGCCAACAAAGATAATAAGGAAGAAGATACCTCAACTAAACTTTATAAAGAGCTATTAGAAAGGAATGGTGATATTATTAAGAAACCAAAATCATTTTCACCCATATAAATTCAGGCGACTGTGGTATCAGCTGGGTTAGTTAGTAAAATAACTTAGCAGTGAGCAGAAATGTTTTCGCGGGAGAATCTAAGAGAAGCGGATAAACTTTGTACATGCGAAGTTGGATGGACTGAAATCAAATTTTCTGATATGAAGGTGTATCGAGATAATTATGAAATTTGCACTACTCCAGATGATGGAGCTACTTGTTTATTATTTTGAATGCGGGATGGTGAATCTTCATCATAAACATTAAGTGAAATAAGATTGCAGGTTCCACTTCAGCATGTTAAATTACAAGTGTTTGGAGGCGAGGTGACGATGGAAAGGTTTTACCAAATACGAAAGCAAGGTAAAAGTCTAATCGCTATCCAGATAATTGGTGATTTTGTGTTATCGAAACGTTAACGCCTGAGAAAATTAAAGCATCTGAAAGACAACAGATCCCTTAGGAGGAACTAAAACAAATTTCAGTCATTTATTTTTATAATGCCCCCATGCAAGGGTGCTTATTCCATCGCTTAAATAATCTTTTGGTATCATCATAACTTAGGGCTAACTTTCTTATTTTTTGTGTATACATGTTATGTAATTTGGTTTTAAAAATAAACATTGATTTATAATGATATTGTTTCTTAACTAAACATGTATGATAGTCTCTTACATTTAATGCGTTTGTTACGGATTTTCTTATTCCCTTTGCTTTCTTCACTTCTTTATTAGTATCACTTCAATATTAGTACATTTTAGCTCGTAGTCCAACAAACTCCAACATTTTGTTAGATTTGTTTTCATCTTTGAACGTACCCAGTACCTTACTATTAGTGAGGGGAAAATTATGAGGATTGTCTTCGGGATACTCCGAGGTATCAAATCTCGAAAGGTTGGGATTAATGATATCATTATAAATATCAGCGTAGAAATCATCGCTCTTAAATGAATAAATGAATGAATCTGTATCCATATAGTTCAATTAAACAGAATCATTCAATTTATCCTTGATATAATCATCATGAAAGTCATACATTAACCACTTTGAGAGTTCCAAGCGTGGTTCATTTGAACTGCATACATGTCTGGTGAGAAAATCGATATGCTATGAAAACTGGGATGAACAATAAATTTTCGTGTAGAATGCACATTTCGTTCGCCATCCCATTTTGTCACTAACTTAACAGACCTTCTCTTTTCGACATTTTTCATTGTCTTGCCATAGCCACTATTATTCATAAGTTTGAAAAAATTCTTCGGTACTCAGTATTGAGTGAAACATATTTTTGAAGCTATCTGAATTGATTAAAAGTCAGAACCCTACGCACTTTTGTAAGAGCGAGACCGTTTTTCATGCATTGTTGTAAATTTTGAATGGAAATTATGTACTTTGTTTTTGGATGTAAATTGGCAGTGAGTTTGGTATATTTACTTCCCGGAGTAATCATGTTTTCTGGTACATTGAAATGTCGCCATACTTCTTGAGCATGGTTGTAATCCTCTTCTGAGCATACTTTTCCTGTAAGTTTATTGAAAAATGAAACAATCTTTGGAAGTGACATTTCTTCAAAGCGTGACCATGTTTCTACATAATCACATGGAAATATGTTCCTAGTCATAAAGGAGTCTTCATTTTGAAAAATGCTTATAGTATTCTTCAAATTATTAATTGCTAAATTTGCTGCCAATAAATCTAAGCTAGATTGAAGAAATCTGTTCGAATCCAAGAACCTCAATTCAATAGTTTGCTGTGTTTGCTCATCTATAAATATGCGTTTCGAGAGTGAAATGTAATTTTCTTTAGTTTGCGGGATTACTGTAATACGATCATTAACTTTGGCAAGACTTTTAACAAAAAGATAATAGTCGTACCCAGTCAAATTATGCAATAAAATTGGGAAAAAATTTGGGTACACGAAACCGAAACGCACTTTTTCGTGTACCAAAATTGTTTCCCAATTTTATTGCATAATTTGTCATTTTTGATGAGCAGGTCCTCTATATTGTCCAGTCAAATGACAATGATCCCTCTTACATCGGTTATCTTGAATCTATTCTTACTGCAAACACGCATAGAGTTGAAAAAGTAGGTTTCCAAGTCAGTCAATGGAATTATTGGTTGTGGTTTCTGTATAACTTCTGTGCACAAATATTTTACGTCGTTCACCAACATTTCCACAAAACGATCCGAGCGTTTTCACCTAATAAAACAGTAATATTATATTAATTTTTTTAAACTGTACTTACCAAAAAATGTTCTGTGTTTATCATATTTGTTGTCAAATAAACACTCGATGTAATAACCGGAAGCACATGGGATATGAAGTTGAATATCTGCTGTTGATGGTGATTCTCTTTCTGGATTAGTTTCGCACTGATGGATTGGTTTGAGGATTGACTCAAAATCTGAGTATATTGCGAATGGTACTTTCAACATTCTCTCGAAGTGTTCAAAATAGATGTTATTGTTCTCCTCCGTTGGCATACTTGTTTTAATTTTGCGGCAAGAGTCGTCACTTTGATGTTCATTCAATTTCTCAAGGGTGGTGAAATTTAAAAGACATCCATTGCATAAATGTAATTGAATGCAATTTTTTGTCATTTGGTTTCTTATTAGTCGAGAAATGTTTTTAATGTACACGTAATGTGTATTTCCGGCTTACTTGTTCAAGAAAAGTAGGTTGCTATGACTGTTCTTCTCCACTTGTGTACGATAATATGGTCCAACGATGTTGTCGTTTTCGTAACCAAAGATATTGACGCTAATGCTTGGATTGTTGCTCTCAAAGATTTTCACATCTATAATCTTTACCGGAAATCCAGGTTACCAAAATTAAAGGGCACATTATTAATCAGAATTATCTCCGCTGTTATATCCGATATTTTGTATGATGATGTTCTTTGGGGATGCATGGTTATTGTTTCGTTTAGAGCCGAAATAACAGCCTATTTGAAGCAACACCCATCACTGTTTTCCACATACATGCATGACTTTTTGTTACTTAGTTTTCTTGGTAGCTTGGTAGCTAACCCTTCAATGGTTGATAGTTGATGACATTTACTTCGATTCTTGTTAATGACAGTAAAGCCCATCCACTTTCCTTTGCTTGCATCGTCGATGCCTTCTTGCTTGCGTACTCATTGTGGGGTTTGAAGCGAAGTCTATTGTCGATCATGACACCGAGATACTTCAATGATTCCTTTGATCTAATTGTCTGATTTCCGATCCGGAAGTTTGAGTACTCCACTTTCTTGCGGCTGGTTATTAAGACAGCCTCAGTCTTGTGGGCGGCTAGTTCCAGACCGGCAGACTCCAACCAGTCCTTTATTTTCTCAATCGCCTCGTCAGTAGCAGACTCCACCTCGTGGACGTGCTTGGCAACCGTAACCACTGCGATGTCATCAGCGAAGCCTATTACTTTCACACCATCTGGTAGCGACAGACGTACCTTAGATTCCTGTTCCTGAGGTATTCAGAGACTATCCTCCGTAGGTAGTACGGTGTTTTCTTTCTGGCCAGGCCTCTCCTAATAGATGACCAGTTCGCCGAGTTGAATGCGTTTTTGACATCAAGCGTCATCACTGCGCCGTCTATGGTTTTGGGGCACGCGCGTTGTTGTGGTTTGAACTTTCGTGGAGGTTGTTGTGTGGTAGGTCAGTGAATAAATGATAGTGGATAGCAAGTATTTGGGTATACGTAAGATGAGCGTTGAAAAGTTCGGAAGAGGTTTCAATCGGGTTCAAGCTTCAGCAGGTGGTTTGCAAGGTCCTCCTGGAGAGGGGTTTACGCTATTACCCACGGGTGATTTTGATCTGGAAGGAAAATGTTTGAGTAATGTTGGCAAGCCAAAGCGGTTACATCAGGCCGTCAACATGGAGTACCTGAATGATAGATATTCATAATAAATCCATACTGATACTTCAGCAGTGTGTAGACAATATGGGGGAAAACTTACAGAACGAACAAGAAAGAACAAACTTCACTTTAGTGGATACTTTGATGGTGATCATAAGACATTGAAGAATGTGAAACAACCAACTGATGCCAATGATGTCAGTACAAAGGGCTATGTTGATAATTGTATAAGTGAGGCGTATAAAAGATTTCTTCGCGGTCTGGATGCAAAAATTGAAAATCATGAGAAAATATTGCGTGCGTATATTGATGATCAAAACGCCCGTCTCTTGGATATATATGAGAGTTATGAAGCCAACAAAGATAATAAGGAAGAAGATACCTCAACTAAACTTTATAAAGAGCTATTAGAAAGGAATGGTGATATTATTAAGAAACCAAAATCATTTTCACCCATATAAATTCAGGCGACTGTGGTATCAGCTGGGTTAGTTAGTAAAATAACTTAGCAGTGAGCAGAAATGTTTTCGCGGGAGAATCTAAGAGAAGCGGATAAACTTTGTACATGCGAAGTTGGATGGACTGAAATCAAATTTTCTGATAAGAAGGTGTATCGAGATAATTATGAAATCTGCGCTACTCCAGATGATGGAGCTACTTGTTTATTATTTTGAATGCGGAATGGTGAATCTTCATCATAAACATTAAGTGAAATAAGATTGCAGGTTCCACTTCAGCATGTTAAATTGCAAGTGTTTGGAGGCGAGGTGACGATGGAAAGGTTTTACCAAATACGAAAGCAAGGTAAAAGTCTAATCGCTATCCAGATAATTGGTGATTTTGTGTTATCGAAACGTTAACGCTTGAGAAAATTAAAGCATCTGAAAGACAACAGATCCCTTAGGAGGAACTAAAACAAATTTCAGTCATTTATTTTTATAATGCCCCCATGCAAGGGTGCTTATTCCATCGCTTAAATAATCTTTTGGTATCATCATAACTTAGGGCTAACTTTTTTATTTTTTGTGTATACATGTTATGTAATTTGGTTTTAAAAATAAACATTGATTTATAATGATATTGTTTCTTAACTAAACATGTATGATAGTCTCTTACATTTAATGCGTTTGTTACGGATTTTCTTATTCCCTTTGCTTTCTTCACTTCTTTATTAGTATCACTTCAATATTAGTACATTTTAGCTCGTAGTCCAACAAACTCCAACATTTTGTTAGATTTGTTTTCATCTTTGAACGTACCCAGTACCTTACTATTAGTGAGGGGAAAATTATGAGGATTGTCTTCGGGATACTCCGAGGTATCAAATCTCGAAAGGTTGGGATTAATGATATCATTATAAATATCAGCGTAGAAATCATCGCTCTTAAATGAATAAATGAATGAATCTGTATCCATATAGTTCAATTAAACAGAATCATTCAATTTATCCTTGATATAATCATCATGAAAGTCATACATTAACCACTTTGAGAGTTCCAAGCGTGGTTCATTTGAACTGCATACATGTCTGGTGAGAAAATCGATATGCTATGAAAACTGGGATGAACAATAAATTTTCGTGTAGAATGCACATTTCGTTCGCCATCCCATTTTGTCACTAACTTAACAGACCTTCTCTTTTCGACATTTTTCATTGTCTTGCCATAGCCACTATTATTCATAAGTTTGAAAAAATTCTTCGGTACTCAGTATTGAGTGAAACATATTTTTGAAGCTATCTGAATTGATTAAAAGTCAGAACCCTACGCACTTTTGTAAGAGCGAGACCGTTTTTCATGCATTGTTGTAAATTTTGAATGGAAATTATGTAGTTTGTTTTTGGATGTAAATTGGCAGTGAGTTTGGTATATTTACTTCCCGGAGTAATCATGTTTTCTGGTACATTGAAATGTCGCCATACTTCTTGAGCATGGTTGTAATCCTCTTCTGAGCATACTTTTCCTGTAAGTTTATTGAAAAATTAAACAATCTTTGGAAATGACATTTCTTCAAAGCGTGACCATATTTCTACATAATCACATGGAAATATGTTCCTAGTCATAAAGGAGTCTTCATTTTGAAAAATGCTTATAGTATTCTTCAAATTATTAATTGCTAAATTTGCTGCCAATAAATCTAAGCTAGATTGAAGAAACCTGTTCGAATCCAAGAACCTCAATTCAATAGTTTGCTGTGTTTGCTCATCTATAAATATGCGTTTCGAGAGTGAAATGTAATTTTCTTTAGTTTGTGGGATTACTGTAATACGATCATTAACTTTGGCAAGACTTTTAACAAAAAGATAATAGTCGTACCCAGTCAAATTATGCAATAAAATTGGGAAAAAATTTGGGTACACGAAACCGAAACGCACTTTTTCGTGTACCAAAATTGTTTCCCAATTTTATTGCATAATTTGTCATTTTTGATGAGCAGGTCCTCTATATTGTCCAGTCAAATGACAATGATCCCTCTTACATCGGTTATCTTGAATCTATTCTTACTGCAAACACGCATAGAGTTGAAAAAGTAGGTTTCCAAGTCAGTCAATGGAATTATTGGTTGTGGTTTCTGTATAACTTCTGTGCACAAATATTTTACGTCTTTCACCAACATTTCCACAAAACGATCCGAGCGTTTTCACCTAATAAAACAGTAATAATATATTAATTTTTTTAAACTGTACTTACCAAAAAATGTTCTGTGTTTATCATATTTGTTGTCAAATAAACACTCGATGTAATAACCGGAAGCACATGGGATATGAAGTTGAATATCTGCTGTTGATGGTGATTCTCTTTCTGGATTAGTTTCGCACTGATGGATTGGTTTGAGGATTGACTCAAAATCTGCGTATATTGCGAATGGTACTTTCAACATTCTCTCGAAATGTTCAAAATAGAAAAAAAAAGTTTATTTTTTTTTATTTTTTTTTATTTTGTTTGCTTAATCATTCATTTTAAGAACAATAAGCTGTGTTTAAAGATAAGCAAAAGAAGTGTGTACAAAACAGTGGGACAAAACTGTGGAAAAAAGGACGCAAAAATAAAAAGGATAATCAATAATAATTCTTAATATTTTTTTTTACATGTTTACATGTTTGGCCATTATCGTCCAATACGGGTCGGATGTCCTCCATGGCCATCTGATCCATGGTTCGCTATGGTTTCTATTGTTCTGTCGCTCATTGTTTGGTAATACTGCGGCAAGCAGAACTGAACAAAAAAAAATAAAAATATATATATAATAATTAAAATAAATAAAGGCAAAAAGAAGAGACATACATTGTAGTCGCCAATATCTGGCATGATTCTTGGCCCGTTCTTATTCTCCGAATCCCCATTATGGGAAACTCCCTTTTTTCCGGGAGCCTCTTTATGCCTTTTATCGGCTTGGTTGCATTCAGAGCATTAAGCTCAATTGCCGCTGCCTTTACTGCTGAAGGATCCATATTGTAGCTGACTGATGCCGAATTTGATAGTCATTTTATACAAATTTATCATGCAAAAAAAATGCGTGTTCTTATCTTTTGCTGCCGAATATATTGGAGTGCCAAAGACTTTGCGGTTTTCGAATTTCAAGTTGAGCACACTTCCCTTTATTAAAAAAACAAACAGTGGAGGTTTACAACACATGCCAATCTCTAGTTTTTGGTTACAATTGCGAATGCGAACTTCTGTTCAGTAAAATAACAAACAGTGGAAGCTTACACCACAAGCTACGCTGCGTTTACTGCTGATGGATCCATAATGTAGCTGACTGATGTCGAATTAAAATTTTATCGTGATACACAAATTTATCGTGCAAAAAAAGTGCGTGCTCTTATCTTTTGCTGCCGAACATATTGTAGTGCCAAACACTTTGCGGTATTCGAATTTCAAGTTGAGTATACTTCCCTTTAGTAAAATAACAAACAGTGGAAGTTTAAACCACAAGCATATGTTTATTGTTCTAATCGTTTGTACAGTAAGTGATACTCCTCCAAGTTGTGTTGGGTGAATGAACCTGATCTAGGTTTTCTATTGAAAATTAATTTGTAAAGACCATTTGTACGAGTAAAAGGTTCGCCATCAATGTAGAAATTTTGTAAATCATCGGTAAAAGTTGATCTACCCAATTCCATCGAATTTGATTCGTCATCTATATACGGATCTGAATTCATGATCTGAATCAGAGTTCAGAGTTACTGTCAGAGTTACTGTGTGATACTGGTGGGGTCAGACGCATTGTGAACTTCATCCAAATAATATATCCTTTAAAAATAGTTTTCAAACACTTTAAAAATTCTGAATCCATTTTTGTACATCCATAAGAGATTGCTAATCTGATTATCAAAATAAAATGTGTAACGTGTAATCTAAAAGTAAAAGAAATGAGCAAAAAATTCTGTGCGGTGATTGCTTGCAATATTTTCATGCAATGTGCGAAACTTCAAGAAAGAGAAATTGAGTATTTCGAAAAGAGCAAACAAAGCTACAAGTGCAACGGGTGTCTTTCCCAGCTGAGAAAATCTCTTTTGGTGGGTAATTCGCCCCCCCACTCCATCGCATTCAACTAATCCATCATCCAGTGTTCCACTTGTCACCGAATTTCCCAATAGTTCTCCTTTGTCTTCATTCTCTTCTAATATCACCAATAATTCTCATGAAGTAACACTTCAAACGCTACACTGTGATATAATGAAAGTGCGCCAGCTTCTCGCTGAAGCATTGACAAAAATAAACTATTGGGAAGATACCAATGCATCTACAAATATGAAGTATATCGCTCAGGAAATGAGAATAAATCTGCTTGAGCAGAGAGAAAAAAAGAGTTGTGTGGACATCATTGGTATTCCTGATGTAAACAATTCCAACGCGAAAGAGAAAGTAATTGGTCTTATGAGAGCGGGTGTGGGAGAAGAGATCGTCGCTGACGATATTGAGTACTGCTACGTCAAGAACAGAAATCATGTACACCGAGATAGTCGTCTTTCCTTTCAGCCACAGCCAAACCTGATGAAGCGCCGTTCCAGCCTTGGATCAGGCGACGCGAAAATTGCGGCAATAGCCGCAAATACAACAGCAGCAGCAAGAACAACAACAACTGTACCCACAACTACAGCAGCAGCAGCCAGAATGCAGCAACATATAGTCGACGACGTGGAATACGAGTCGATAGAAGCCGAGGGGAGATTCTCCTACAGCGGTAGAGAGAACCCCTTCAATGCTCTAACGTCGTCCGAATCCGAGGACGAAGAGGAAGAGGACCGGGAGCAATCGATAAAGAGCCAGAGGGAGAGGGAGGTGCTGGATGCCCACATTCAAGCCCTCCAAATCAAATTAAGGACCAGGAGAACGGCCAAAGAGGCTGCACAAAAAAAACAGCAGCCAAAAGAGCAGCAACAACAAGAACAGTCCCATTAGTTGACAAAGCAGCAGCAATAACAGCCAAAGCAGCAGTAACAACAACAGCAACAAAAACAGCAGCAGCAGAAGAAGCAGCAGCATCAGCAGAAGCAGCAACAACAACAACAGCGGAAGCAACAACAGCAGCAGCCAGCCAAAAAGGAGAGATGCCCTCCAATCAACGTCTTCGGACTGGAGACGAAGGACGTCGACACCTTATGTAAGTTGGTCACCAAAGAGTCTTATTATATTAAGTATAAGGGTCCATTGCGAGTATCTGTCCATTGCTTATCAATGGCAGACTATCATGTAGTTAAAGACAGGCTAGCGGTGTCGGAGGCCGAGTTTTTTCTTACACCCCAAAAGGGAAAAAAGCGCAGACCATGCCCCTTAAGGACGTGGATCCTGACACTGATCCGGAGCAGAGCCTCGCTAAGCTGCGCCAGTGCCGAAGGTGGCCCCGGTCTCAGTGGCCAGGCAACCTGAAGCTGATCTGGATCTGAAGACGGTCCTGCTCTCCATCCAGGGGCAGATCGCTCAGCTTCAAAAGCAGTTCCTTGAGCAAGCAGCGCGAGTAGACCTCATCTACTCGACGCTGTTTCGAAAAGGGAGAACAGGAAACTTCCGTTCTTCCTAGTCCAGGTCACCCCAGACAGCAAATTAGATAGTCTAAAACGAATACATCGTCTAGGCTCTATTGATGTCAAATGGGACACATTAAACAAGACAAAGCGCACACTCCAGTGTGCTCGTTGTCAGAGGTTTGGGCATGCCGCGGCGAATTGCAACATGCAGTCTCGCTGCGTCAAATGCGCAGGAACCCACAATCGAGGGGAATGCCCCTTAGGGCCGGAGAAACTTGAGGATAGGAGCAAACTAAAATGTGTACTCTGTAAGACCAGCGGGCACCCTGCCAACTATCGGGGATGCCCTAAGGTCCAAGAGATCAGCAAAATAATAGAGGCCAAAAGGAAAGGAAAAATGGTAGAAGCGAGGCCAGTGCCCCGTGCTCCAGCTACCACTGTTACTCCTGCAGTCTCCTATGCCCAAATGGCATAGGGTAGGCGACCGGTTCAACAGACAGTGCCGAAGGTGGCCCCGGTCTCAGTGGCCAGGCAACCTGAAGCTGATCTGGATCTGAAGACGGTCCTGCTCTCCATCCAGGGGCAGATCGCTCAGCTTCAAAAGCAGTTCCTTGAGCAAGCAGCGCGAGTAGACCTCATCTACTCGACGCTGTTTGGAGAGCCAAACGCAACATCGGTTTAATGGCTGCGCAGGCAGCCTGTAACCTTAAAATCCTAGCAGTGAATGTTAATTCACTGATCAGGCCTGAACGTCAACTAAACTTCGGTAACTTGTTGCAAATCCATAATCCTGACGTGTTGATGATTAGCGAAACTAGGCTAAACCAGACGCTTACCCTCGGGTACCTGAAGCTGATCTGGATCTGAAGACGGTCCTGCTCTCCATCCAGGGGCAGATCGCTCAGCTTCAAAAGCAGTTCCTTGAGCAAGCAGCGCGAGTAGACCTCATCTACTCGACGCTGTTTGGAGAGCCAAACGCAACATCGGTTTAATGGCTGCGCAGGCAGCCCGTAACCTTAAAATCCTAGCAGTGAATGTGAATTCACTAATCAGGCCTGAACGTCAACTAAACTTCGGTAACTTGTTGCAAATCCATCATCCTGACGTGTTGATGATTAGCGAAACTAGGCTAAACCAGACGCTTACCCTCAGGTACAAGAATTATCATATCAAAGAGACCGAGCCTACCTAGCTGGTGGGGTCGCTCTCTTAATCAAAAAAGGCCTTTGTCATAAGGTCGTGTATAGCGGTGAAGTGCGAAAATTCCAGGCGATAGAAGCGTGTATCGCACGCATCCCCCTTCGGGGTGGTAAGCGGTTATATGTGATCGCGATCTATGCGTCTGACAAGGCACGTATCAATCCCCATTTCATTTCAGAGCTCGATACTCTATTTAGTAGCCTTCGACTGAGCTCGGAAGAGAACTACTATGTCATAGCCGGGGATTTGAACTCAAGGCATATGGATTGGGGCAACGTGGTGCATAACGCCAGGGGGACCTCATTGTATAAGTGGTTGCTAGAGCACAATAGTGAGTTCAAGCTAGATTTGCTTGCAACCGATAGGCCATCCTTTCTGGTCCACCATCCTTTGGATATGATGCTGATAGACAAACGACTGACTATACTGGACGTGGAAAGACGTACACGGAACTGTTTAACTGCGGTTGAGTACGAGAGTGACCACTGCGGGCTCTTCGCGGCTATTCAACTCCCGAACGAGGTGGAAGAACTGGAGGAATATGTTCAGAGGCACCCTTATAATTACAATAAGGTCCGGTGGCCACGTTTCTCCAGAGCTTTATCCACAGAACTACGTTCGAGTGGGATCAATCCTCTGACAAACAGAAACCTGACGAACGAAGAGGTTGACAGGTACCTCATACAAATGGACGACGTAATAAAACGAACCATATAGAAAATCATTTCGAAGGTAGTACAAATCGATGACATCGATGTTTATCGAAATGCTACCATCGATGCACTTCACGTGCACAAAAGTAGTCTGCTGTCAAGACTCAAACTCCTGCACAGACGGTTTACAGATCCACAAAACGCGGAAGTCCGGGCACTAAAGTCTGAGATCAAGAACCTCCAACAGTTAATTCGAATAAATTACAGCTTGGCTATACGCTTGCACTGGGGCAATAAAAGCCGGGCTGTACGATCCAACAACCCGGGTATGTTCCCGCAAGTAAATAAAATATACATTCAGGTCGTTAGACTTCCCAGGACGACAAATGACGAACAATTACTGACTTCAGTTGGCATTGATCCAGATGGAGCAGTGCTACACAACGACTTCTTCGTGGTTGAAGATCCCCAGGAGAAGGTGAAAGCAATTGGTGCTGTGTTCCAGCGAGTGTATACGGTCAACGAGGTTAGTAGGCCGAACCACGATCTGGAGAACAGAGCCTTGCTAAACCACTTCTATCTCCGCAACGAGATAAGTCAACGGGGATCCGAGAATCCAGGTTTCACGAGGTTCAGTGACGATAATATGGCACATAGTGCCGTCGCCTACTGTAAATCACATCTTGATTTCCCAAGAAGATCTTCAGGGTATCTTTAACTCGCTGAAAAAGAAAAAGTCAGTGGGAATCGATGGAATACCGAATATTGTGCTTCGCCATCTTCCCCCCGAAGCGGTCCAAATTTACACAACATTGTTCAACAACGCGCTGTGTAATGCACATTACCCGGCGCACTGGAAAACAGCTGTAGTGCAATCGATCCCTAAACGGGACAAAGACAAATCCATCCCGACAAATCTCCGGTTGATCAGTCTTCTTCTCTGCATAAGCAAGGTTTTTGAAGAGATAGTCATAGGAGTTCTGAAACAATGGGCTGATGAAAATAAAATCATACCGGATTTAGGGCCTGGCATGATACCATACATGCCGCGTCAAAGCTGGTATCCGACATTCAATGGAATAAAAGCAAAAATCAGTGCACAGGTGCCTGTCTGATTGACTTGGAGAAGGCGTTCGACACCGTTTGGTTGGAGGGTCTCTTCCTCAAGCTGGTCAGGCTCGGCATAAGTAAACCATTGCTATATACGATCTATGACATGATACCAGGTAGAAAGTTCGTCGTGAAAAGTAACGGCGTAACTTCTACCACGGTCTTTGACATTAAAAATGGTCTTCAACAAGGGGCTGTTGGTTCGCCGATCTTGTTCTCAATATTCACTGCGGATCTTATAGGTTCCATGCCGCATTTAATTGCGTACGCCGACGATCTAGCAGCGTACAGATCAGGTCCGAAGGTCGAAGTAATAAATATGTTGTTGCAGCGTGACTTCGAAAAAATTCAGCGATTTTGCGACGACTGCAAGTTTATTATCAACTTCCTGAAGTGTGAAACTACCCTTTACAGGACCCCGTTGTACACGGCACCGCGGGATAGATTCGGCATAGTTGACCCGCAAGGACGGCCGTTAGCTGTGAAAAGTGTAGTTAGATATCTTGGCACTTGGCTGGATCAATATCTGTATTTTGACAAACATATAGATATTGCTCTGACGAAAGCCAGAAAAGCCTTTGCTGCTGCAAGGAGGTTGTTTTACAGCAGCCAACTTGATAGGTAATCTACTACATGGCCCTCATCCGGCCAATTATGGCGTACGGTTGTCCCCTGTCAACGTGAGTCCTTCCCAGATGGAAAAGATGAGGTTGTTCGAGAGACAGTGTCTTAGGAGCTGTCTCCGTTTGTATCGTACACCCGAGTCCGAGTACAAGAGGTACTATCCTAACGAGGTCCTGTACAACGAGGCAAACTTGAACAGGATAGATAATTTTATTATTAAGCTGATCAGAAGGCACATTGCACGGACTATGACTTCTTCCAACAGTCTGATCTTTGGGGTTTACTACCCCAATATCATGTACCATGAAAGGGTGCGCCTCACCGACTTTATTCCTCCTGAAGCGTTCCTCTATCTCGACACAATTGGCCTAATACAGGATCCACAAGGATGTCCTGTCATCTTCCATGTCGTACGCCGAACAGTGGACAGGCAACTCCAATAAGAACCGGATGTCGCTCGCACCCACGAGGATCTTCTTCGGTTCAGTAGAGCGATCCCCGCTCGTGACAGGAAAGAGTCTGCCAAAGAACGGCAATTTTACTGGTGGTTACACCAAAACCAGTCTCCGCCACCGCTGGCTTTTCTATATCTAGATGACCAGATAGTTGACCATGGTGGCCAACTTACATGGGTATACAGGTAGTTATAAGGAAAAAAAAATCTAAAAAGAAAATTAAAAAAAAAACAAAATATCCAAAAAAATTAAAACACAATAAAGGCAAAAAATTAAACAAAAAAATCCAAAAAAGAAATTGAAAACTAATATAATAAGAAAAGAAAAAAAAGGTGCACCACGGCGTATAAAATATTAATGTTAGGCATATACATAAAATATTCGCCCTGGTGCACGTTTATAAAAGATTGTCGTAAAGACTAAACAAAAAAAAACATAGATTAAGTCGAAAGGCACATTTATAGCGTATTTTAGATTAGCTTAGAGTACCCGCAATTCTTAAGTTAGTTAAGCTAGTTTTAAGTACTTTTGTCTAGCAAGTAAGTCCATATGAATTAAAAATGAAATAACATGGAAAAACAAAAATTCTCTTCGTTTGTGCGTAAGGAAAAAATGGTGCATAAAATTCGGAGCAACAAAATAAAATTGTCTACAAACATATTTGTTGATCAGTATAAGATCAGCAGCAGCAATACGTCCAGCAACAACAACACGAACAGAATATTCGTCAATGATTCTCTTACTCGTTACACCTGATCACTTCTGGCGAAGGCAAAGCAGTTAAGGGATAAACAAAATTTAAATATATATGGATTAGAAATTCATCGGTGCTTGTAAGAAAGAATGAAGGTGATAAAGTAATAAGAATTAACAGTTTTGAGGATCTTTCAAAAATAAATATTTAATTATTCTTTTCTTTATTTACGCTATCTAATATTAATGTCAAGTATCAAGTAGTAATGTATCAGACTCGTTTTCAGATCCACTGTTTAATATCAGAAACGACAGTAATTCAATATCAGCATATTCTAATGATTTAAATTGCTTTTGTATAGAACATTCAAATAACTCTCTCTCTGGTTTCTCTATCATACATCAAAACATTCGAAGTTTAAGAGCAAATTTTGATTATTTTCAACTCGCATCTTGCATCTTTAAGCCACTTACCAGATTTGATTTTTCCTTTCTGAAATTTGGATGTATAATTCAGAGATTTCCGATTACTTTATACCCAACCTTACATTCGCGGCTACATGCAATGATTTGTATTCATCTGGTGACATGCAAAATCACAAATTTTAATTTGACTAGTGCTGACTTGATATGTGTAAAGTGTGAAATTTCTGGTGTTAGATTATCATTTATCATAATTTATAGATTACATGGCTGTTCAACTAAAGTCTTTTTGGAAGAATTTTCTGTGTTTCTTGAAAAGCAAACAGATAAAAATCTTGTGTTACTTGGTGATTTCAACATTGATATTTTATCAAATTCATCAGATAGTGATGTCTACCTCTCAACCTTATCATCTTTTGGTCTCGAATCTATACTGTCACAACCGACTCGGATAGATGTTGTTTCTAACGCATGCTTAGATCACATTTAATAATAAAAATAACTGATCACTGCCTTACTAGTATTCAGTTTAATAAAACTGACCTCAAACCTGGCCAAACGTTTGTTAGGGAAATTTGGAAAATTAAGAAAATTAAGCAGGGCCTTGACTTTCGAATTTTGGAATGAAGCTTATGTAACACAGAATCCTTCCATTGTGTTTGATTTATTTTTAAGCACATTGCAGCTTCACATTTCGAACTGCAGCAAAAAAAAGAAGAAGAAAAACAAATTTAAATTGCATCAAACCTTGGATGACTTCCACATTACAAAAAATTTAGAAAATTAGAAAGAAACATAAGCTTCGTATACGTGTTACACTATCATTCTCCCGGATGCACCAGATTCTACCTAAGTGATGGTTCTTCCCAACATCAATTGATACCTACCTTTGATATTAGCTCTAGATGTAGTAATGATTGCTTTATAGTAAAAATGGTTCCTCAATTTAAGTACTTAGGAGTTGTATTGGATTACAGATTAAATAGGAAGGACCATACTGCACACTTAAAACAATATTCTAACAGAGACGGAACACAAGTTTATCATCTTAGCCTTTATTGTAATACGAATGTTCTAATTATGGTTTACAATGGCTTGCTGAAATCGAAATTAGATTACTGAATCTCGTGCTGGGGAGGTACACATTTAAATAAAATTAAACCATTACTGATTAAGCAAAAACATGCGATTCGGATCATCTGTCGAGTTAATCGTAGAATCTCAACATTTGATCTATTCAGAAATCTTAAAATTCTTCCAGTAAGACACTTATACTGCTTTAAAGTCCTTAATATATTTTTTTTCAAATCCGGATATACGGCCTGCAGACTATATGGTAATTACAATTTACATGTTAACACCAGTCATTTTGTACACCGTAATTAGGTGCATTCGTCACTTGTCCTTCCTACAACAGAATGCTCCTAATTATTTCATGCAAAACAATTGTGGAAATCCATATATTTTGTTATCTTTTTGTACCAGTTTTCATGAAATAAAATAAAATAAAAAAGAAGAAAGAAAAAAATCGAATTGATTGATTGGGGTACTTTCATTGAAATTTGTGGGGGTTCTAAATGAAAACTGTTCATCCGGGTCGTTCTTAACGGCTTTGGGGTAGATAGGGTAGTGCGTATATGTAAATAAATATAAAAAAAAAAAGACGAAATATGCATAAGAGATTGACGAAATATGACAAGAAGATACATATATCCATTTATGTATATAGGGATATATGCGTATACATATTTGTATATGGGTATACACATATGTATATGCATATATATGTAGATTAGTTTAAGTTACTTGTTTAAGTTTATTTTAAGGTAGAATGTAAGGTAGTTTGTAGTTTTTAAATAAAAAAAAAGTTAAGTTATTATGTTTTTTAAATTTTTTCATAATTTCATAATTAGTCCTTAAATATTAGTATATATTTTATTCATTGTTAGGTTACGTCGAAAGACATAGTTTAAGGTTAAGCTTAGCTTAGGGTCCTCGCCGAGTGCCAGTAAGTTAGAAATAGTAAAATTGTTCGTCCAACTAGCTTTAAGCATTTTTGTCTAGTATATAAGTTTATCCTGAAATAATAAATAAAAATGAAATAATAAAAAAAAAAACGGTTCATCTGTTTTAAACGAATCGGGACTTGAGGGCTCCTTCTTTTTCCTTATTATGTTATTCTGTTTTTCCTCCTTTGAATTCTGGACGATTTCCCTTAACGGTTCAACTATTGGCTTAAAAGTGTTTTCCAATTATTCGTTTGTAGTAATTTTCGCGGATTTAAGAAGCATATACTTTTTCCGCAAATCCCTTTTCGTCTTTATCAGATCTTTCAACAATTTCTCATTCATAGAGCAAACAAACAAGTCAGAGCGGTTTTAAAAAGAAAAAGTTATGTTTTACTGGCGGTTTTGGAAACAGGTCGGTTTTGGCAACAGGTCATTTTTGGAAACAGGTCGGTTTCGCAAACAGGTCGGTTCTGGAAGCTGTTTGGTTCTGGAAACGCACTTAATTGCTTACGCCGACGATCTAGTAGCGTACAGATCAGGTCCGAAGGTCGAATTAATAAATATGTTGTTGTAGCGTGACTTCGAAAAAATTCAGCGATTTTGCGACGACTGGAAGTTGATTATCAACTTCCTGAAGTGTGAAACTACCCTTTTTCAGGACCCCGTTGTACACGGCACCGCGAGATACTCGCCAAAACTGGCGCAAGTTCGGCATAGTTGACCCGCAAGGATGGCTGTTAGCTGTGAAAAGTGTAGTTAGATATCTTGGCATTTGGCTGGATCAATATCTGTATTTTGACAAACATATAGATATTGCTCTGACAAAAGCCAGAAAAGCCTTTGCTGCGGCAAGGAGGTGCTACATGGCCCTAGTACGGCAAATTATGGCGTACGGTTGTCCCATGTGGTTCAACGTGAGTCCTTCCCAGATGGAAAAGATGAGGTTGTTCGAGAGACAGTGTCTTAGGAGCTGTCTCCGTGTACGATACGTACACCCGAGTCCGAGTACAAGAGGTACTATCCTAACGAGGTCCTGTACAACGAGGCAAACATGAACAGGATAGATCATTTTATTATTAAGCTGATCAGAAGGCACATTGCACGGGCTATGACTTCTTCCAACAGTCTGATCTTTGGGGCTTATTACCCCAATATCATGTACCATGAAAGGGTGCGCCTTAACGGCTTTATTCCTCCCGAAGCATTCCTTTATTTAGACACGATTGGCCTAAAGTGGTGGAAGAAATATCTGCAGTAATCGGTGAAGTCGTCGGCAGTGCTAAAGGCGAAGCGTGGTCGAAATCTTCGGAGTCAGTATGATCCTCCTGATGCTCACTTGTACGCAGCTCCGAAATTTCGAGGGTTCTTCACCCTACGTTGAATTTTTCCAGTATGTGTACCCCACATCTGATGTTGTAGTAGGTAATAATTAAAAATCCGCTTCGTCGGTAAAATTTCTTTATTCGCTGGATTTCCTTTTTCCTAATGGCAGATCCAGACTCGAAGTTGGCTGTGGTCGGTCAAAATTATATTTTTACTTAATCTACCACACATTAGAAATATAAACAAAAAATAACAAAGAAATCTTACATTTCTCAGGAAATCCAACTGGCGACGAATGAAATGGATACAAAAACCGAAGCCAATAATTACTGTTAGGGACATACGTGACGAACGACGTACGCTGAGGATAAGATACGAAAGAGAATACACAAAAGGATAAAGTAGTAGAGACAAATATATAGAAAAGAAAACGAATAGCAATAAAGTAGATTTTAGGTAATGCAGTCAAAAATAGCTCAATGACAATAGAAATAGGAAATACTATTTTCTTAGTGAACAACTGTTGAAATCATATTTTTGATTATTAACTTCTTTCTTGATTACGTAAAAATCGAACTTTTCTGCACACACTTTCTTTAAAATATGTACATATATTTCCTTTTTTACAATGTGACAATATTCTTCAAAATTAATTTCTTTTGACTACCACTAAAGTTTTCTTAATATTTTCTTTTTTAGTTTTCTCTTTTCTATTATCTTAACAAATAAAAAAAAAACAAATAAAAAAAATTGAAAACTAATATAATAAGAAAAGAAAAAAAAGGTGCACCACGGCGTATAAAATATTAATGTTAGGCATATACATAAAATATTCGCCCTGGTGCACGTTTATAAAAGATTGTCGTAAAGACTAAACAAAAAAAAAAACATAGATTAAGTCGAAAGGCACATTTATAGCGTATTTTAGATTAGCTTAGAGTACCCGCAATTCTTAAGTTAGTTAAGCTAGTTTTAAGTACTTTTGTCTAGCAAGTAAGTCCACATAAATTAAAAATGAAATAAAATTACATGGAAAAACAAAAATTCTCTTCGTTTGTGCGTAAGGAAAAAATGGTGCATAAAATTCGGAGCAACAAAATAAAATTGTCTACAAACATATTTGTTGATCAGTATAAGATCAGCAGCAGCAATACGTCCAGCAACAACAACACGAACAGAATATTCGTCAATGATTCTCTTACTCGTTACACCTGATCACTTCTGGCGAAGGCAAAGCAGTTAAGGGATAAACAAAATTTAAATATATATGGATTAGAAATTCATCGGTGCTTGTAAGAAAGAATGAAGGTGATAAAGTAATAAGAATTAACAGTTTTGAGGATCTTTCAAAAATAAATATTTAATTATTCTTTTCTTTATTTACGCTATCTAATATTAATGTCAAGTATCAAGTAGTAATGTATCAGACTCGTTTTCAGATCCACTGTTTAATATCAGAAACGACAGTAATTCAATATCAGCATATTCTAATGATTTAAATTGCTTTTGTATAGAACATTCAAATAACTCTCTCTCTGGTTTCTCTATCATACATCAAAACATTCGAAGTTTAAGAGCAAATTTTGATTATTTTCAACTCGCATCTTGCATCTTTAAGCCACTTACCAGATTTGATTTTTCCTTTCTGAAATTTGGATGTATAATTCAGAGATTTCCGATTACTTTATACCCAACCTTACATTCGCGGCTACATGCAATGATTTGTATTCATCTGGTGACATGCAAAATCACAAATTTTAATTTGACTAGTGCTGACTTGATATGTGTAAAGTGTGAAATTTCTGGTGTTAGATTATCATTTATCATAATTTATAGATTACATGGCTGTTCAACTAAAGTCTTTTTGGAAGAATTTTCTGTGTTTCTTGAAAAGCAAACAGATAAAAATCTTGTGTTACTTGGTGATTTCAACATTGATATTTTATCAAATTCATCAGATAGTGATGTCTACCTCTCAACCTTATCATCTTTTGGTCTCGAATCTATACTGTCACAACCGACTCGGATAGATGTTGTTTCTAACGCATGCTTAGATCACATTTAATAATAAAAATAACTGATCACTGCCTTACTAGTATTCAGTTTAATAAAACTGACCTCAAACCTGGCCAAACGTTTGTTAGGGAAATTTGGAAAATTAAGAAAATTAAGCAGGGCCTTGACTTTCGAATTTTGGAATGAAGCTTATGTAACACAGAATCCTTCCATTGTGTTTGATTTATTTTTAAGCACATTGCAGCTTCACGTTTCGAACTGCAGCAAAAAAAAGAAGAGGGAAAACAAATTTAAATTGCATCAAACCTTGGATGACTTCCACATTACTGGCAAAAATTAGAAAGAAACATAAGCTTCGTATACGTGTTACACTATCATTCTCCCGGATGCACCAGATTCTACCTAAGTGATGGTTCTTCCCAACATCAATTGATACCTACCTTTGATATTAGCTCTAGATGTAGTAATGATTGCTTTATAGTAAAAATGGTTCCTCAATTTAAGTACTTAGGAGTTGTATTGGATTACAGATTAAATAGGAAGGACCATACTGCACACTTAAAACAATATTCTAACAGAGACGGAACACAAGTTTATCATCTTAGCCTTTATTGTAATACGAATGTTCTAATTATGGTTTACAATGGCTTGCTGAAATCGAAATTAGATTACTGAATCTCGTGCTGGGGAGGTACGCATTTAAATAAAATTAAACCATTACTGATTAAGCAAAAACATGCGATTCGGATCATCTGTCGAGTTAATCGTAGAATCTCAACATTTGATCTATTCAGAAATCTTAAAATTCTTCCAGTAAGACACTTATACTGCTTTAAAGTCCTTAATATATTTTTTTTCAAATCCGGATATACGGCCTGCAGACTATATGGTAATTACAATTTACATGTTAACACCAGTCATTTTGTACACCGTAATTAGGTGCATTCGTCACTTGTCCTTCCTACAACAGAATGCTCCTAATTATTTCATGCAAAACAATTGTGGAAATCCATATATTTTGTTATCTTTTTGTACCAGTTTTCATGAAATAAAATAAAATAAAAAAGAAGAAAGAAAAAAATCGAATTGATTGATTGGGGTACATTCATTGAAATTTGTGGGGGTTCTAAATGAAAACTGTTCATCCGGGTCGTTCTTAACGGCTTTGGGGTAGATAGGGTAGTGCGTATATGTAAATAAATATAAAAAAAAAAAAGACGAAATATGCATAAGAGATTGACGAAATATGACAAGAAGATACATATATCCATTTATGTATATAGGGATATATGCGTATACATATTTGTATATGGGTATACACATATGTATATGCATATATATGTAGATTAGTTTAAGTTACTTGTTTAAGTTTATTTTAAGGTAGAATGTAAGGTAGTTTGTAGTTTTTAAATAAAAAAAAAGTTAAGTTATTATGTTTTTTAAATTTTTTCATAATTTCATAATTAGTCCTTAAATATTAGTATATATTTTATTCATTGTTAGGTTACGTCGAAAGACATAGTTTAAGGTTAAGCTTAGCTTAGGGTGCTCGCCGAGTGCCAGTAAGTTAGAAATAGTAAAATTGTTCGTCCTAGTATATAAGTTTATCCTGAAATAATAAATAAAAATGAAATAATAAAAAAAAAACGGTTCATCTGTTTTAAACGAATCGGGACTTCTTTTTCCTTATTATGTTATTCTGTTTTTCCTCCTTTGAATTCTGGACGATTTCCCTTAACGGTTCAACTATTGGCTTAAAAGTGTTTTCCAATTATTCGTTTGTAGTAATTTTCGCGGATTTAAGAAGCATATTCTTTTTCCGCAAATCCCTTTTCGTCTTTATCAGATCTTTCAACAATTTCTCATTCATAGAGCAAACAAACAAGTCAGAGCGGTTTTAAAAAGAAAAAGTTATGTTTTACTGGCGGTTTTGGAAACAGGTCGGTTTTGGCAACAGGTCATTTTTGGAAACAGGTCGGTTTCGCAAACAGGTCGGTTCTGGAAGCAGTTTGGTTCTGGAAACGCACTTAATTGCTTACGCCGACGATCTAGTAGCGTACAGATCAGGTCCGAAGGTCGAATTAATAAATATGTTGTTGTAGCGTGACTTCGAAAAAATTCAGCGATTTTGCGACGACTGGAAGTTGATTATCAACTTCCTGAAGTGTGAAACTACCCTTTTTCAGGACCCCGTTGTACACGGCACCGCGAGATACTCGCCAAAACTGACGCAAGTTCGGCATAGTTGACCCGCAAGGATGGCCGTTAGCTGTGAAAAGTGTAGTTAGATATCTTGGCATTTGGCTGGATCAATATCTGTATTTTGACAAACATATAGATATTGCTCTGACGAAAGCCAGAAAAGCCTTTGCTGCGGCAAGGAGGTTGTTTTTCAGCAGCCAACTTGATACCAGGGTGAAGGTAATCTGCTACATGGCCCTAGTACGGCAAATTATGGCGTACGGTTGTCCCCTGTGGTTCCACGTGAGTCCTTCCCAGATGGAAAAGATGAGGTTGTTCGAGAGACAGTGTCTTAGGAGCTGTCTCCGTGTACGATACGTACACCCGAGTCCGAGTACAAGAGGTACTATCCTAACGAGGTCCTGTACAACGAGGCAAACATGAACAGGATAGATCATTTTATTATTAAGCTGATCAGAAGGCACATTGCACGGGCTATGACTTCTTCCAACAGTCTGATCTTTGGGGCTTATTACCCCAATATCATGTACCATGAAAGGGTGCGCCTTAACGGCTTTATTCCTCCCGAAGCATTCCTTTATTTAGACACGATTGGCCTAAAGTGGTGGAAGAAATATCTGCAGTAATCGGTGAAGTCGTCGGCAGTGCTAAAGGCGAAGCGTGGTCGAAATCTTCGGAGTCAGTATGATCCTCCTGATGCTCACTTGTACGCAGCTCCGAAATTTCGAGGGTTCTTCACACTACGTTGAATTTTTCCAGTATGTGTACCCCACATCTGATGTTGTAGTAGGTAATAATTAAAAATCCGCTTCGTCGGTAAAATTTCTTTATTCGCTGGATTTCCTTTTTCCTAATGGCAGATCCCGACTCGAAGTTGGCTGTGGTCGGTCAAAATTATATTTTTACTTAATCTACCACACATTAGAAATATAAACAAAAAATAACAAAGAAATCTTACATTTCTCAGGAAATCCAACTGGCGACGAATGCCGCGAATTTCTTTTCTGCAACTGAACTTTTTAATGGATACAAAAACCGAAGCCAATAATTACTGTTAGGGACATACGTGACGAACGACGTACGCTGAGGATAAGATACGAAAGAGAATACACAAAAGGATAAAGTAGTAGAGACAAATATATAGAAAAGAAAACGAATAGCAATAAAGTAGATTTTAGGTAATGCAGTCAAAAATAGCTCAATGACAATAGGAAATACTATTTTCTTAGTGAACAACTGTTGAAATCATATTTTTGATTATTAACTTCTTTCTTGATTACGTAAAAATCGAACTTTTCTGCACACACTTTCTTTAAAATATGTACATATATTTCCTTTTTTACAATGTGGCAATATTCTTCAAAATTAATTTCTTTTGACTACCACTAAAGTTTTCTTAATATTTTCTTTTTTAGTTTTCTCTTTTCTATTATCTTAACAATTTTAATATTTTTTCATAGATTGTAATTCCTAATTTAGACTTACAATAGTATAAGCCACATTTCTTAAAAAATGAATTTAAAGATGAAAGAGGTCCAGAATACTCCAGATTTATTTTTATTTTATTACAGTAGTATTACAGGTAGTTTATTTTTTGTTTATTTTCATATATACTTTATTTTATTTTTTTATTGTTGCACTAAAGTTACTTTTCTCTTGATTTGTTTTTTCTGGATCGGGTAGTGCCGCAAGTTCCTACGAACTACCGTTTTACTCACTGTTTTGACATTTTTGTCACAATCTGTAATACAATGATGCATGTAATACAATGAATTAACTGTCTGCTACCCTTTAATTTCAGCACAACACTATATTTTTAGTTAGACCAGTAGGTGAAAAGTGAGAATTCAGCGAAAGGTTCGATGAATTATACAGGATCCCGGATGTGGTCCGTTGTTTGAGAACTTTCTCATTCGACCCATCCGAATTTTCATAATGTAAATAACGTTAGTCACGTGTTACAAATTTATGAGCCAATAAGATGAACACCCAAATATTGCGAGATTTTGAACGTAATCCGAAATAAAATTGTGGGACAAGCGGACATCGCTTTAGAATCATACAATATCCCGCTCAACTGGGAAAACATTTGTAAATACTTGGCATTACACTACGCCGACAAGAGGGATGCTGCTACCTTAGAGTATAAAATGATGTCGCTTCTTCAATGCCAAAGAACACCCAAGACTTTTATCAAGAAGTCTACACGCATTTGTCAATTATACTGAATAAGTTGAATAATTGAATAAGTTGTCCTTGTGCCTGCTTACTCAAACGTACATGCATAAGGCCCTGGATACATTCATCAGAGGCCTTCGAAAAGATTTACCAAGACTCCTTGGATTTCGCGAGCCTGTCGACTTCTGTAAGTCTCTGCAAGAAAGTACAAAATCAGGGATATAGAACAACCCAAACTAGTTTCCATATAATCCAATTTCCAGAGACCATTCGGTTACCCGCAGTCTCCCCAGGCACCTCATATGTGTGTACATTTACCGGAATATATATTTATATATATACATATATATATATAGGAAATAAAAGTGGAATATGGGACTGTTTCATTTGAAAATTTCTTTTAACATTCATTTGAAAGATAATTAAACAATTATGTTTCGCTAAGAAATGAGGCCTTTTATCTGATAGCGGATGAGTGATGGCGTCAGTTCATAAATTTCGAGTGCCACAAAATAAGCGAACGTTTTCCCCCGATGAGGGAATGGAAAGTCGAAGCTGTATTGTCGGTAGCTGGAGAATGGCTATATATTGGCTACAGAATAAATTAGGGTTCAATTATTGGCAGTAGGTGCCAATAATTACATCCAATGTAGCTACTATTGGTACTGTTGTACTTTCATGAGAGCCTATATTTATATCTTGCAACTTATCTATATAAGTTTGATATATGTGGTGTAAAATGTTCACGCTGCAGAAGGGAATACCTAATAAAAAAAACCTTATATTATAGTTTTTTGAAGATATGAATAAAATAAATAAATAAAATTATCTATAAATTTGTATAAAAAAATATTTAAATAAATACTTTTTCTACTATTTTTAAAGGAAAGGAAGACCCGGATTCTACTTCAATACAAATTTTAAAAAAGTAAGTTAAAGAAATAAAATAAATATTAACTAAATTTTCAACGAATTTAATAAAATATATTTTCTTTTATTTACCTCTAAAAACATATGCTGATTTTCTATAGCTGAATGCATGATAATATACTGTTTTTAGAATTAATTAAAGCTGTGTTCCTTTAAACAATATTACAAATGAAATTTTCTTCAAAAAATATATATTTATTAAGATACAATATTTATATATTATTTTATAATTTCAAATAACACGCTTTGAAAACATTCATTAAATAAAAACCATTAATTAAAACATCATGTTTTTCTGTTTCTGAATGCCATAAATTGTAGTTGTTGGGTGTCATTAACTATAACACGGTGATAATATTTATAGTTTTTAGCAAGATTTTTTTAAATTAACAGGTTAAATATATTTTCTATTATTCAATCTATATTTAAAATACACAATAAACGAGGAATATTCTGGTATATAAAAATTTCAAATAACTTTAGAAATAAAAATGTTATAGTTGTTCAAAGTTGAAATTTCTTTTTCTATTTATCGTGTTGACTCTGTGGCTTGGCATATGTCCTGGCACAGGTTACGGTAGGTTAGGATTCGGAAGGGGAGTGTGATGGTTGAACATCACTTCCACTTGTAGGCTTGGGCCCATTGTGAATCCCTTCATTTGATGGATACAGATTACGAATCTTAAGAGATTCGATGTGTCTGCGTTTGCTAAGTCCGCAGTTTCTGTGAAAAGCCCTGTCGCCCCAGCTCCGGCAGAGATCGCTGGATGAAAAAAAGACGAAATATGCATAAGAGATTGACGAAATATGACAAGAAGATACATATATCCATTTATGTATATAGGGATATATGCGTATACATATTTGTATATGGGTATACACATATGTATATGCATATATATGTAGATTAGTTTAAGTTACTTGTTTAAGTTTATTTTAAGGTAGAATGTAAGGTAGTTTGTAGTTTTTAAATAAAAAAAAAGTTAAGTTATTATGTTTTTTAAATTTTTTCATAATTTCATAATTAGTCCTTAAATATTAGTATATATTTTATTCATTGTTAGGTTACGTCGAAAGACATAGTTTAAGGTTAAGCTTAGCTTAGGGTGCTCGCCGAGTGCCAGTAAGTTAGAAATAGTAAAATTGTTCGTCCTGGTATATAAGTTTATCCTGAAATAATAAATAAAAATGAAATAATAAAAAAATAAACGGTTCATCTGTTTTAAACGAATCGGGACTTCTTTTTCCTTATTATGTTATTCTGTTTTTCCTCCTTTGAATTCTGGACGATTTCCCTTAACGGTTCAACTATTGGCTTAAAAGTGTTTTCCAATTATTCGTTTGTAGTAATTTTCGCGGATTTAAGAAGCATATTCTTTTTCCGCAAATCCCTTTTCGTCTTTATCAGATCTTTCAACAATTTCTCATTCATAGAGCAAACAAACAAGTCAGAGCGGTTTTAAAAAGAAAAAGTTATGTTTTACTGGCGGTTTTGGAAACAGGTCGGTTTTGGCAACAGGTCATTTTTGGAAACAGGTCGGTTTCGCAAACAGGTCGGTTCTGGAAGCAGTTTGGTTCTGGAAACGCACTTAATTGCTTACGCCGACGATCTAGTAGCGTACAGATCAGGTCCGAAGGTCGAATTAATAAATATGTTGTTGTAGCGTGACTTCGAAAAAATTCAGCGATTTTGCGACGACTGGAAGTTGATTATCAACTTCCTGAAGTGTGAAACTACCCTTTTTCAGGACCCCGTTGTACACGGCACCGCGAGATACTCGCCAAAACTGGCGCAAGTTCGGCATAGTTGACCCGCAAGGATGGCCGTTAGCTGTGAAAAGTGTAGTTAGATATCTTGGCATTTGGCTGGATCAATATCTGTATTTTGACAAACATATAGATATTGCTCTGACGAAAGCCAGAAAAGCCTTTGCTGCGGCAAGGAGGTTGTTTTTCAGCAGCCAACTTGATACCAGTTTGAAGGTAATCTGCTACATGGCCCTAGTACGGCAAATTATGGCGTACGGTTGTCCCCTGTGGTTCCACGTGAGTCCTTCCCAGATGGAAAAGATGAGGTTGTTCGAGAGACAGTGTCTTAGGAGCTGTCTCCGTGTACGATACGTACACCCGAGTCCGAGTACAAGAGGTACTATCCTAACGAGGTCCTGTACAACGAGGCAAACATGAACAGGATAGATCATTTTATTATTAAGCTGATCAGAAGGCACATTGCACGGGCTATGACTTCTTCCAACAGTCTGATCTTTGGGGCTTATTACCCCAATATCATGTACCATGAAAGGGTGCGCCTTAACGGCTTTATTCCTCCCGAAGCATTCCTTTATTTAGACACGATTGGCCTAAAGTGGTGGAAGAAATATCTGCAGTAATCGGTGAAGTCGTCGGCAGTGCTAAAGGCGAAGCGTGGTCGAAATCTTCGGAGTCAGTATGATCCTCCTGATGCTCACTTGTACGCAGCTCCGAAATTTCGAGGGTTCTTCACACTACGTTGAATTTTTCCAGTATGTGTACCCCACATCTGATGTTGTAGTAGGTAATAATTAAAAATCCGCTTCGTCGGTAAAATTTCTTTATTCGCTGGATTTCCTTTTTCCTAATGGCAGATCCCGACTCGAAGTTGGCTGTGGTCGGTCAAAATTATATTTTTACTTAATCTACCACACATTAGAAATATAAACAAAAAATAACAAAGAAATCTTACATTTCTCAGGAAATCCAACTGGCGACGAATGCCGCGAATTTCTTTTCTGCAACTGAACTTTTTAATGGATACAAAAACCGAAGCCAATAATTACTGTTAGGGACATACGTGACGAACGACGTACGCTGAGGATAAGATACGAAAGAGAATACACAAAAGGATAAAGTAGTAGAGACAAATATATAGAAAAGAAAACGAATAGCAATAAAGTAGATTTTAGGTAATGCAGTCAAAAATAGCTCAATGACAATAGAAATAGGAAATACTATTTTCTTAGTGAACAACTGTTGAAATCATATTTTTGATTATTAACTTCTTTCTTGATTACGTAAAAATCGAACTTTTCTGCACACACTTTCTTTAAAATATGTACATATATTTCCTTTTTTACAATGTGGCAATATTCTTCAAAATTAATTTCTTTTGACTACCACTAAAGTTTTCTTAATATTTTCTTTTTTAGTTTTCTCTTTTCTATTATCTTAACAATTTTAATATTTTTTCATAGATTGTAATTCCTAATTTAGACTTACAATAGTATAAGCCACATTTCTTAAAAAATGAATTTAAAGATGAAAGAGGTCCAGAATACTCCAGATTTATTTTTATTTTATTACAGTAGTATTACAGGTAGTTTATTTTTTGTTTATTTTCATATATACTTTATTTTATTTTTTTATTGTTGCACTAAAGTTACTTTTCTCTTGATTTGTTTTTTCTGGATCGGGTAGTGCCGCAAGTTCCTACGAACTACCGTTTTACTCACTGTTTTGACATTTTTGTCACAATCTGTAATACAATGATGCATGTAATACAATGAATTAACTGTCTGCTACCCTTTAATTTCAGCACAACACTATATTTTTAGTTAGACCAGTAGGTGAAAAGTGAGAATTCAGCGAAAGGTTCGATGAATTATACAGGATCCCGGATGTGGTCCGTTGTTTGAGAACTTTCTCATTCGACCCATCCGAATTTTCATAATGTAAATAACGTTAGTCACGTGTTACAAATTTATGAGCCAATAAGATGAACACCCAAATATTGCGAGATTTTGAACGTAATCCGAAATAAAATTGTGGGACAAGCGGACATCGCTTTAGAATCATACAATATCCCGCTCAACTGGGAAAACATTTGTAAATACTTGGCATTACACTACGCCGACAAGAGGGATGCTGCTACCTTAGAGTATAAAATGATGTCGCTTCTTCAATGCCAAAGAACACCCAAGACTTTTATCAAGAAGTCTACACGCATTTGTCAATTATACTGAATAAGTTGAATAATTGAATAAGTTGTCCTTGTGCCTGCTTACTCAAACGTACATGCATAAGGCCCTGGATACATTCATCAGAGGCCTTCGAAAAGATTTACCAAGACTCCTTGGATTTCGCGAGCCTGTCGACTTCTGTAAGTCTCTGCAAGAAAGTACAAAATCAGGGATATAGAACAACCCAAACTAGTTTCCATATAATCCAATTTCCAGAGACCATTCGGTTACCCGCAGTCTCCCCAGGCACCTCATATGTGTGTACATTTACCGGAATATATATTTATATATATACATATATATATATAGGAAATAAAAGTGGAATATGGGACTGTTTCATTTGAAAATTTCTTTTAACATTCATTTGAAAGATAATTAAACAATTATGTTTCGCTAAGAAATGAGGCCTTTTATCTGATAGCGGATGAGTGATGGCGTCAGTTCATAAATTTCGAGTGCCACAAAATAAGCGAACGTTTTCCCCCGATGAGGGAATGGAAAGTCGAAGCTGTATTGTCGGTAGCTGGAGAATGGCTATATATTGGCTACAGAATAAATTAGGGTTCAATTATTGGCAGTAGGTGCCAATAATTACATCCAATGTAGCTACTATTGGTACTGTTGTACTTTCATGAGAGCCTATATTTATATCTTGCAACTTATCTATATAAGTTTGATATATGTGGTGTAAAATGTTCACGCTGCAGAAGGGAATACCTAATAAAAAAACCTTATATTATAGTTTTTTGAAGATATGAATAAAATAAATAAATAAAATTATCTATAAATTTGTATAAAAAAATATTTAAATAAATACTTTTTCTACTATTTTTAAAGGAAAGGAAGACCCGGATTCTACTTCAATACAAATTTTAAAAAAGTAAGTTAAAGAAATAAAATAAATATTAACTAAATTTTCAACAAATTTAATAAAATATATTTTCTTTTATTTACCTCTAAAAACATATGCTGATTTTCTATAGCTGAATGCATGATAATATACTGTTTTTAGAATTAATTAAAGCTGTGTTCCTTTAAACAATATTACAAATGAAATTTTCTTCAAAAAATATATATTTATTAAGATACAATATTTATATATTATTTTATAATTTCAAATAACACGCTTTGAAAACATTCATTAAATAAAAACCATTAATTAAAACATCATGTTTTTCTGTTTCCGAATGCCATAAATTCTAGTTGTTGGGTGTCATTAACTATAACACGGTGATAATATTTATAGTTTTTAGCAAGATTTTTTTAAATTAACAGGTTAAATATATTTTCTATTATTCAATCTATATTTAAAATACACAATAAACGAGGAATATTCTGGTATATAAAAATTTCAAATAACTTTAGAAATAAAAATGTTATAGTTGTTCAAAGTTGAAATTTCTTTTTCTATTTATCGTGTTGACTCTGTGGCTTGGCATATGTCCTGGCACAGGTTACGTTAGGTTAGGATTCGGAAGGGGAGTGTGATGGTTGAACATCACTTCCACTTGTAGGCTTGGGCCCATTGTGAATCCCTTCATTTGATGGATACAGATTACGAATCTTAAGAGATTCGATGTGTCTGCGTTTGCTAAGTCCGCAGTTTCTGTGAAAAGCCCTGTCGCCCCAGCTCCGGCAGAGATCGCTGGATTCCGCGTTCCATTTCCGGATCATTGTTCCGATGGAGCAGTCATGTGATCACTCCGACGAGAGCACGGATCGAGTTATGGTGCAACGCTAGAAGCTTCTTTGATTTGCCGGTATTAAGCTCTGCCCACGTTGATCTTGTCGTGTGACTGCACGTGAATATATGCACATTTGCAAATTAAACAACAAAATTAGTTAAATAGATGATCATTGGCAACGTAGTACGTCCGAAAAGCACGCACTAGAATTTATGCGAGGTTTGTTTTCGGACGCATCAAAGGAATGCACATTTGCATAAGAGAATCAATTAAAAAGCACTTCTCTTGCATTAGTGGTGGCCCGTGGCGTTGTGGGTATGTGCGTCGACTCCTACGCACTTGGACATACCAGTCTAGGTTCGATTCCTGGTACGACAAGAAATACATTTCACGGCCCCACCTCTTTTGAGTCACTGACAATGCTCAAAGAGTACAACTATCTCGAAAAAGCTTCGGAGTCGGCATAAAACTGTAGGTCCCTTCAACTCATGATAGAACAATAGCACGCACAACACGAGTGGTTGCTGAGACGCTAAACCCTGGCCTTCTACGGGCTGTAGCGCCACCCATATTATTATTATTATTATCTCTTGCATTAAAAAGGGAAAATAACTGCATTGCCCTAAAGGATTCTCTGTGACTGATACCCTTCCAATCAGCCTTGAAGCAGTTTTGAAACTGCTATGAATAAAAGTGTGTGTAAAATTCGAGGTCGCATCCAAACTCAGTTCAATAAAAATAAACTATTATCGGCAGTGTTTCGTGGCTCAACGAGTTCAATATAAAAAAGTGCAGTGCAGCAGTAATTTTGTATATCTACGATTAGCGTAAGGGAACTCAGTTATTTCGACATAGTTATGTAGTTACTAGTTGTTTTTTATATACTTTCCCATATACAAAAGTAGAAGAAGTAGATTTTCCTCGTCACCAAAATCGTATGCGATTTTATAGTTTGTGAGTGAGCTCCAATTGAATCTGTAATTTCATGATAAGGCTGAATATCCTCGATTGTTCTTTCATTTTTTTAGTCGTTAGTCGCGTCTTGATCGCTTCCATCGCTGTGCTCATTCTTGCGGCCGCTTCTATTCAAATCGATTGCCGATTGGCCGGATGGTGATGCCGTCTAGGTATAGACGAGGAGGACGTCTGCCCTTGGATTGCACTCACTTTCCGCAAGAACACAATCATGCTCCTAGGATCATTCAAGCCGCAAATTGAGTGACTCAATGGCACCAACTAATCCACTTCGTAGCAAAGACCAAGTGGTTCCTGAATAGTAGTTGTTCTGTTCGCGTGGGATCCAAAATTCTTTATAGTTCAACCTTGATAAGTTGCGAAGGCCATTCCGTCCTGATTACTGAAATTAGTTGAGCTTCAAAGCCAAGTGCAGACATCGGCAGACGACGTTGCGAAATGTTTATATTGAGTAGCATGCACCGGTTCTTTCTGTCAGGTTCCTATTAATACGCTCTGCAACACCGTTTTGTTCAGAGGTGTGTGACGCTGTTTTCTGATGAAGTATGCCGCATTGATCAAAATATATACACCTATACAACCGCATGTATAGTTTTGACATTGCTTCCAAACTCGTCATGTTCTGCAGGATGACGATGGACCATTCTCGCTGCTCCATCAAGAGGAACTCACTGAGAACTTCAATGTCAAAAAAGGTTTTAAGCTTTGGGACGTGCAGCCATGTGATTTTTTTAACATCATGTTATGTAACAGGTCTTGCAAAACTCACTCGCCATCAATGAAGCGTTTGCTGGTATTGAAATGGAGGTGGCGAAAATTGGTTTAGCAGTAAATGATGTCAAAACGAAGTACAAAGCTCTAGTACAGTCCTTTCTCGAAGGACCAACCTGACATTATTTACGACCTTGATTATCCCTTTACTGCTCTATTGCGGTAACACCCGAACAATCTCAACAGCGGATGAAGAAGTTATTGACCGTTTCGAGAGAAAAGTTCTGCGTTTAATCTATGGTCCTGTTTGCATTGCTAGTTTTTCAAGAAGAACTGTACGGGTTGTAAAGCGACCTAGTCAGACGTCTTCGAATTAAATGCCTAAGGTGGCTAGGAAGTAGTGCTCATGGACAACACTGCTCCAGCCCGAAGAGTCTTTGACTCCGAACCAGTAGAACAACGCAGTAGAGTATGTCCACGAAACAGGTGGCGCACACAAGTGGTCACGAACTTCAACCAACCTGGCGTGCGAAATTGGAGTTAGCTGGCTAAAGATCTAAGAATCTTCTACAAATACTACATATACAGGTAGTCTTGCATCTCCAGGAGCAATAAAAGTCAGACTTCGCTCTCGGGTTTTTTTATAAATCAGCAGCAGTGCCATCTTAGGTCAGTGTTCACCCATTGTGATACTCATTGAATGAGTAGCTTTCACTAAACCCCTGGTTCGTGCCCGTTACGTTACTCATCGTACTACGAATTCTATATTAACCAACCCGATGTCTTTATTAACCTACAAAAAGATTTCAATGACAAGTCCGTTAGTTCGTGTAGGTCATGGAAGAAGTGTTCTCCCAGCGTTCTAAGCTTACTAAGCTAAACTTAATCTTAAATTATGTCTTTCGACCTTACCTAACTATAATTAAATTATATACTAATATTTGAATTAACAATAGTATATTATGAAAAATTTAAAACAACTGACTTAACATTTTATTTAAAAATTACAAACTAACTTACATACTACCATAAAATAAACTTAAACAAATCTACTTATGTATGCATATGCATTTATATATACTATATCCTATACACATATGTATACGCATATATTCTTATATGCACATTATAATGTATAAATGTGTCGACTTTTACATCATTTGTCAATTTATTTTTTATTTTTATTTCTTCTTTTTTTTTTTTTTTGTATTTGTTTATATACAACTTAAAACACCTTACAACTATCCTAAGATATGGAAGTCGGCCATAGGTTGCAGCTGATGAATTTTCGTAATCCACTGCAAGACAGTGACCGACTGCGACCCATAAGGTGATACACACTACCCTTTCTACCCCGGGTCTAAAGGGTTCGACGCTGGGGTTCCCTCGCTCACCAGCCACCAAAATTTTCGATGTTGCATTGCAATATCCCGCACTTCCCGACTCGATACCGCTGAACCGGAGGAGACCCTCCTAAGCTCGTTGTGCGACGGAACGGTCGTGTTTGAGTCGCCCAGAAAAGCTTCTGGGTGGACGAAGCCACTGTGACGTACCCGTTCGTGATATTGTGCATTGGGGTAGTAAGCCCCAAAGATCAAGTTATTGACTGAGTTCATCGCTCTGGCAGTATGGCCTCTAATCAACTTCAACAGTTTTCGTCATTAGCCAAGTAATTCTTGAAGCGTAAAGACGTCTTCTATAAGTGTACATATATAATAATATAGTGATAACTCAAGTTAAAAAATAAAAAAGCAAAGGTGGTAACTAGATTTATTTCTCAATTTTCCTATATACGAGTATATTTTCCTCCGTAATAAAAAAAAAAAACAAAAATGGTGAGGTGCGGAAACTGTGAGGAAGAAATCTTCAGCGACAATGACTGTGTAAGGTGCTCCTCTTGTACAAGGAAGTTGCATTTCGGCTGTACAACCATCGCAGCCAGAACTTTCAGGGGGATGTCCACCGACCAGAAGAAATCCTGGAAGTGCCAATATTGCCGTTCACGTCCTGCCGGAGATCAAACTCCTCGAGAAGATAGACCTGCAGAGAGAAACGAAAATGTTAGCTCTGCTGAAGTACTCAGCGCTGATGTTAAAAAAGACATCACAGATATTAAGGAAACGCTGAAGGAATACTTAAGATCGGTGGAGTTTCTATCAAAGGGGTACGATGACATGACGCAGACAATCAACAAAAACAATGAACTCTTGCATGCACTGACAGGACAGATCAACGAGTTAAAATCACAATGCGAATATAAGGACACAATAATATTAAACATGCAAAGACAAATAAACAGAATGGAACAACAAATAATCAAAAACAATATCGAAATAACAAATGTACCATACACAAGAGGTGAAAAATTAACAGAAATGGTAACCGAAGTAGCAAGAGCAATTGGTACCGACATAAATAATACCGATATTGATAATGTCTACCGCTTGAACACAAAACAAAACACAAAAGCACCAAAAATAGTTGTATCGTTCACAAATTCAATGTGCAAAGAAAAATGATACACTTTGCCAAAGTAAAAGGCCCGCTATTAGTGAAGAATGCTAAACTAAACCTGAATTTGCACGACATCAGCGAAAGTAAAAAAACCGAAATTTTAAACAGCAAGGTCTACATAAACAGCCAGCTAACGGCAGCGAACAAACAACTATTATGGCAAGCGAAAACAAAAGCCAGGACTGTTGCTTGGAAGTTTGTGTGGATCCGAGATGGTAAAATTCTGGCACGCAAAGACGAAGGCACAACAGTTCTGCGAATCGCTGATGTCGACGACGTAAACAAAATAGCATAATACCGATCTCAGTCACACGTCAAAACAACAGAACAAATCGATATCACTAATATGGCTGACATCAATGATGCCTATGCAAATGAGTGTGTTCAAATGTCAACTATCAATTATAGGGTACATAATACGTTTAATGACACCAACAATAATGAGATGGAAAATTTAGAATTTTTATGTGTATATTTAAATATTAGGTCACTAAGTAAAAACTGGGATTTATTTATGTGTAACATTAAGAGCGTAATTCGTTTTGTAAAAATAATTATTTTGGTTGAAACCAATATTTGTGATGAGGAGAACTGTTTTTATCAGCTAGACGGGTTCAACACAGAATTCGTAAACAGACAAAATAGAAATGGCGGTGGAATTGCACTGTATGTAAGAAAAGAAATATCTTATGAAAAAATTGATTATAATACTACGCACTACGAAAACATACAGATTCAAATCAAAGTAATCGAAAAAGAACTAAACATATTAGCAATTTATCGACCACCAAAGCTGAGTGAAAGCAACTTCATCGAAGAATTGGAAAATCACATAAACTCAATCAACGCAAGACAAAATATCATAGTTATGGGAGACATAAATATAAACATAGATGTTCAGGTAGATGAAGAATTAAACACAGCGAGATATTTAGAGATGATCAATTCCAAAGGCCTACAAAACTTAGCTCTTTCTAATACAAGAGTTGAGAGGTTCAAGCACTACTATCGATCACTGTTTAGTAAGAAGTTCATATGATAAAATCTATGCAGCTATTGTGGAAACAAACGTATCGGATCACTACACATTAATGTGCGGTATACCAAAAGACACTAACTCCCATAGCAAGACATTGCAAAAAACTATACTAAGTGAAAATAGAGTACATGAACTACTATCGACGATTGACTGGAGTATTTTAGAAGATGCAACAAGTGTTGATGATTTTTATGAAAAGATTGTCCACACTTTCAATAAAGTCTATGAAAAATCTCGTATAAATATCAGAATAAGAAAAAGAGAAAAACAAAATCCGTGGATGACAGTCGAAATAATAAATCTATGCAAGGAAAGAGATAAGCTTTATAACAAATGGAGAAACAATAGAAGGTGCAAGAGCTATGAAGCTTTATACAAAAATTTCCGTAACTACGTCAATAAAAGAATAAAAAATGTAAAATCAGAGTACTACATGAACAAATTTGCGGAATACAGAAAAGATCCAAAGAATACCTGGAGGCTAATAAATAACATCTTAGGAAAAACGCCTAACAATATTGATGAAATAATCACTCGAAACTTCCAATCAGATACAAATATAGATAGCATAACAAATAAATTCGCTAAGCAATTTTCGGAGGAAATTAAGTCCATTATTCATAGATGTGACTTAAGAACACAACATTTTAACGAATCAAGTGTAACTCAATCCATGTTCCTAGAATATGTATCGGACGGTGATATTCGCAACATTATAAGCAAAATGAGTGTTAATAAGTCTCCTGGGGTAGACAATATCAGAGTTAAAGATTTCAAGTACAATGCCAATGCTTTAGTACCGGTAACTACCCAGCTTGTAAACATGTCATTGGAAGAAAGACGGTTCCCAAAGACACTCAAAATAGCAATAGTTCGACCCATATATAAATCAGGAAAAAAAGATGATCCTTCGAACTACCGTCCAATCTCTATTCTACCAGTGATAGATAAGATAATGGAAGAAGTAATGGCAAACAGATTGCAAGACTATATTGCCAAGTATAAAATCATTAATGAAAATCAGTATGGGTTCTTGAGAAACATAAATGTTAACCAACTACTCAAAGAGTTTGCAAACATAATCAACACTAATCTAAATAAGAACCATCACTCGCTGGTAATCTTTATTGATTTTAAAAAGGCCTTCGACACACTTTGTCATAAACGAACTGGAAAAAATAAACTGGAAAAAATAGGCATCCGAGGTGCAATATTGGATTGGTTTGCTAGCTATCTATGTGACAGAAAGTTTAAGGTCAAAATTTCGAACTGCTTCAGTAACCCGCAAAATGTTGAAATGGGTGTGCCACAAGGATCTATCCTAGGACCCCTACTATTTATTATCTATGTGAATGATATGCTATCAGTACTGCAAAATAGCATAGGATTCCAATATGCTGATGATACGGCTATTGTGGTGAGCAACAAAAATATAGACCGTGCTACTCAGACTATGCAATCTGAGTTTGATAATATTGTACGTTGGTGTTAAATTATTATTATTAATGTTAAAAAAACCAAAGTAATGCATATTCGGCCACCCCATATAGTTCGTACACCAATCAAAATACGGTTCCACAGTTTTGAGTGTTTGCACAAAAATCCAAATTCTTTGATCCTTACGGATACTTGCACAGATTATATAGACACAGTTGACGTATATAGATACCTTGGAGTTGAAGTAGACTACAATTTTAAGTGGGATCACCACATCAAGTATCTATGCAAACGACTTCGGCAGTCTACTTACGCTCTTTATCATCTGAGCAATTATACCCCATTCAGTGTCCTAAAGCAAGCATACTACTCATTGGTGGAGTCGATACTGCAATACGGAATTATTGCATGGGGGAACGCAGCGCAATACAGGATAATGGAGGTACAGAGGGCCCAGAATAGAATATTTAAAATCCTTTTACGGGCAAAATTTGGAGAGAGGTATTGTCAGCATTCAATAGATGATCTTAGTTTATTAACCATTAAAAAACTTTTTCTCTTTAATTTAATAAATGAAACGTATTCCGATCATCGATTTAAACAACCAATTGATCATGAGGTCAAAACGGGACAAAGAGCGGAAGGTCTTCTTAAAATCCCAAGGATACACAACACCTACGGAAAAAAACAATTATCTTTTGCAGTACCAACTACCTTTAATCAACTGCCACGAGCCCTATGGAACATTCATGCTGTGCATATAAGAAAGAAGGAGATTAAGAAATATGTACTATTGAACAACATAAATCTCGAATAAATCTAACAATAATCACAATTTATTATATATTCCCATCTATTATAAGAATTACTCAATAATGTATGCTGAAAAATTGTATGTATAATCTTCTGCAGAAAAGCCCTTAGGCTTCGCAGATTCGTATTGTCTTAATTATATTGCATGTGTAAATGTCTTTAAATTTATAATGTATATGTAAGCCGACTGGCATTTTACATGGATTCTCTTCGCAGGGATAACTTCATGGAAATTTTAGGAGGCATATTTAAACACTTTTATATTTTTGTTCTTATATATTTGTTATTACATTGGGACAATAAACTAAACTAAACTAAAAAAAAAAAAAAAAAAACAGGAAATTGTCCACTCGTATCAGGTTCGCCCTGTTGTATAAGACCTCATTGGCGTAGAAATTTTTGTACTGGGTTTCTCGTGTTCTAAACAAGCTCTAAAACAATCTCTTTCAAACACCCGAATCTTTTCCATCAAGCTTGCACTCACGTTGAACCACACGGGACAGCCATAGGTGAGCATTGGCCGGAAGAGGGCCATGTAGCAGATTATCTTCACACTCGCATCGGGATAGCTGTTGTAAAAGCAGTCTCTTTGTAAGAGCGAAAGCGCCTCGGGCTCGGGATAGAGCAGCATCTATAGTTAAAATATAGATATTGATCCAGCCAGATCCCCGAGTATCTGACTACAGCCTTTGCGTCAGTGGTTGCCCGTGACGCCCAACAATTGAGAACTTTCGCCAATTCTTTTTTGTATCCGCCGAAGCCTTATATAACGGTGTCCTGAACAGTATGGTTTCCGACTTCTGAAAGTTGATGTTTAACTTCCAGTCATCGCTACTTCTCATGAATGAGCCGAAGTCACCCCGCGCGAGAGTAGTGATGTCCTCGATCTTTTTGCCTGATCTGTACACGATCAAGTCGTCGGCGTACGCAGTTACGTGAGGAAGAGAACTTATCAGATCGCTCAAGAAAATGTTGAACAGGATCGGCGAATTAACGGCACCCTGTTGGAGAAAATTTTTTATTTCAAAAATAACTGCAGAGGTCACATTGCCATTCTTGACGACGAACCTTCTACCAGTAAGCATATTGCTATTGAACACGACAAAGCCGATGTTCTCAGATCGCCATTGTTGCATGTCTTCGCGAAGTTGCGAGTTGCTGGATTGTACGCTGTACGCAGGTTTCAGCGAACACTCACATTCTCTTTATACACTTCCTGAAAGACAGCGCCTAGTAATTCCATTTTTTCTTGCGGGTCTTCGACCACAAAGATCTGGATCAATACCTGCTGTAGTCAGTATTTGTTCGTTGTCCGTCGTTCTGGAGAGCTTAAGACACTGAATGTCGCTACGCTTACTGCGAAAGAATTCGTTTATTTGCGGGAACATGCTCGGGTTGTTGGATCTTACAGCCCGAATCTTATTGTTCCATTGCAACTTAACATAAACTCTGTAATTTGGACAATTAGTGTTTGAATGTTCTTAATGAGCGATTTCAGTGTCCTAATTTCCTCATCTCGTCCGTCAGTAAACCGTCTATACAAGGTTTTTAATCTTGACAGCTGTCTACATTTTTGTTCGTGGAGTCGCATTGCGGTACAAGTTTTCGTTGTTTGTGCGTGTATACCTTGGTATCGTTCTGTCCATTGTTCGTTTAATGTCTCGTCCAATTGTATAACATACATGTCAATCTCCTCGATGGACAAGTTTCTATCGGACGGTATGTGGAGCGCATTCGAGGAGACTGCTCTCGTAATTTGTCTGGAGAAGCGTGTCCAGCGTGTCTTACTGTAATTTTAGGGATACGTTTGAACAAACTCTCCTAATTCCGCAATATCGTTGGGGTTCTTGATTTCGGCACGGACTCCGGAATGGTCACTGAGATACACGAAGGTGTTCAAACAGTTTACCGTTTGTTTGTGCGTTTGTGTCTGTCAGCTGCAGTCTTGCGTCAAATAGCAGGACATCCAGATAAGAACCGAAGACGAGATCTCTGTTGCCTTCAAATCGAGTCTATACTCGACACTGTGCAAGCGATACCAGCTGTAAAGCTGCTGGTCCCCTCTACTATTGGAAACTATGTTTCCCCAATATCCGTGACGGGCATTTAAGTCCCCGGCCGAGATGAAATAGTTCTCCTCCGAGTCCAGTCTAAGGCATCGAAAGAGTGAATCGAGCTCTGATATAGTCGTTCCGGAGAAGTAGACCGACACCGCATACAGCTTCTTTCCACTGCGGAGAGAAATGCACACGATCTCCGCACTTAACGCATCGGGGCTGCATTTGGCAGTTCGACCCGGCGTGCCCGAACCTTTGGCAGCGAAAGCATTGGGCAATGCCATTGCGCCTTGTTATACTTTCCCAAATGCATTTGTGGTAATCTAAGAATTCTATTTTCTTTAGATTATTCACTTTGCTTGTGGGTGTAATCTGACAATATAAAAGGGCAATTTCCGCCCCTCTCTCTTTGCCTTAGCTGTGGTGAAGGGCTTGACCCCGACGAACTCAATACCGTCGCACACTTGCTCTTTGAGCATTTGGAGGATCTTCTCTGTTTCGAGCGGACAATTAAGCTTTAAGAGCCGGGACTGGCATTTTTCACCTTTGGGGGTCAAAGAAAAGAACTCCAGCGACGACATTATTAGGTATTCTTTAACTTGATTGTAATCATCCACTGTCTTGCAGTGGATTGCGTGCTTTTCAGCACCTTTATTTTTACATATAAAAAAATTGACTGAACCTATGGCGTCCTTGCACAACTTGGCAGTTTTCTGAATATATGCCTTGTAGATGTTGATGGGTGGAACTTTGCCATTTTTCAGTGCCTGCTGCAGCTGCGGTTGAGTTCCTGGCTGCTGCTGTTGAGTAGCAGGGACTTGTCGCTGCTGTGTTGCTGACCGCTTTTGTGTTGCGGGTCGAAGTTGTTGCTGAGCTGCTGGTTGCTGTTGTGGGTGTGTTGCTGGCAGTTTCTCTGTTTCCTGCCACTGTTGTTGCTGGGTTACTTGAGGTTGCTGTTATTGTACAGCTGCTTGTGGCTGTTGAACAGCTGCTTGTTGCTGGAGTGCAGCTCGCTTTTGTTGCTGCTTGTTTTGTTGCGGCTTCTTTGTCATTTCTTTTTGGTGTTGTTGGCCCTTTGACTCTTGGTCCAACTTTCTCCTCGCTATAGTTCTCGCTCTCAGCTCTCTTATTTCATGGAGGAGTCACTGAATCTTCTCTTGCATGTCGCCAACAATATTTTGTTTCCGACGAATTACTCGCTCCACTTCGTCTTCTGCGTCGGAGGGGAGTGAATCAAAGCTGTTGCTGCTGACAGCGAAAAAGCCTCCCCTCCATCAGATACATACTGTACAGTCTCTTCGCCTTCTCCCCCTGACTCGGCTGCTGAAGAACTTGATGACGCCGCCTCACTCTGCTCTTCCTCCTGCAGCCCTGCGGGTGAGGCATTGGTGTTGCGGCATTTTTGGGAGCTGTTTTCTTCCTCCTCCTTTTTGCTGCACCTTTTGGGTTGACTGGTGGCTTGACACTGCCCGCGGTTGCTATGGGTCATTGGCCGGTTGTACGAGCGCGGACCGCTCGCAATTATCCATTTCCCGCACTCACTAGTGTATTTATGAAGCACGGGAAAAAAAAAGTACTGGTACTGGTCCAACCATATGCCGAGATATCTAACTACACTTTTCACAGTTAGTGGTCGTCCCAGCGGGTCCACTATGCCGAACTTACGCCAGTTTAGGCATGTGTCCCGCGAAGCCCTGTATAACGAGGTACGGAACAAAATAGTTTCGCACTTCTGAATGTTGATAAGCAGCTTCCAGTCATCGCAAAATCGCTGAATTTTGTCGAAGTCACGTTGCGACAAGATGTTTATGACTTCCACCTTCGGTCCTTATCTGTACACTACAAGGTCATCGGCAATCGAATAAGATCGGAGCTCCTTGTTGCAAACCATTTTTTATGTAAAAAACCGTTGTAGAAGTCACGCCGCAACATTTCACGACGAACTTTCTACCTGTTTTCATCTCATAGATCATATATTGCAGTGATTTGCTTATGCCCAGTCTGACCAGCTTGAGGAAGAGGCCCCCCAACCAAACGGTGTCGAAAACCTTCTCGAAGTCTATTAAAGAAGCACCTGTGCACAGATTCTTATTTTTATTCCATTGTAAGTCGGCCACCAGTTTTGACGCTGCATGTATGGTATCATGCCCCGCCCGGAATCCAAACCGGATTGTCCGGAATTATCTTCCTGTCCTCAACCCACAATTTCAGGGCTCGAATGACTATCTTTTCAAAAGCCTTGCTAATGCTATCTTTGTCCCGTTTAGGAATAGGTTGCACTATAGCTGTCTTCCAATGTGCCGGGTAATGTGCATTATTTAGCGCATTGTTAAAAAGCGTAGTGTAAATTTATATTGCAATCGGGTTAAGATGGCTCAGCACAATATTCGATACATGACAATGATTTGAAAACACCTTTCAGATCTTCCTGAGAAATCTTGATATGGTTTCCATCATTGGTGAAGGCATCATTTCATGTTTTCGTCATTGAATCTAGTAAAACCAGGATTCTCTGATCGCCATTGACTGATCTCATTTCGGAGATAAAAATGATTCAACAATTCTCTGTTTTCCAGATGGTGATTTGGCCTAAGCACCTCGTTGACCGCGTACGCTCTCTGGCAGACAGTTCCTATCGCGTTCACTTTCTTCGGGGTCTTCAATAATGAAGAACTCGTTGTCTAATAGTGCTCTATCCGGATCTATAACGATAGAAGTCAGTAGTTCTTCGTTGTCGGTATTTCTTGGAAGTCGTACGGCTTGGATATCGTCGTGATTTTTTTAGTCCTAAATATTTTGTTTACTTGCGGGAACATACCCGGGTTGTTTGATCGTACAGCCCGGATTTTATTGCCCCAGTGCAAGTTTATGGCTAATCCACAGTTAATTTTTTATTAAATGTTGGACATTTTTGAGCTCAGCCTTCAGGGACCGTACTTCTACACTATGCGGGTCTACAAACCGTCTGTGCAAGAGCTTAAGTCTCGACAGCAGTCTGCTTTTATGCACGTGAAGTGCATTCCGGTAGACATCACAGTCCTCGGTTTGCACTAATTTCGGTATTGTATCGTTCGTTTGATCGCGTTGTCCATTTGTATGAGGTACCTGTCAACCTCTTCGTTCGTCAGGTTTCTGTTAGTCGGTGGGTTGATTTCATTCGGAAGTAGTTCTGTGGTTAACGTCCTGGAGAAACGTGGTCGGCGAGCTTTATAATAATTATAAGGGTTTCTCTGGATATACTCCTCCAGTCCTTCCACCTCATTCCGAATTTGAATAGAAGCTGAAAGAGCAGGATGACCACTTTCATACTCGATCGCCTCTAAGCAATCTAATGTTTGTCTGTCAGCGTCTATTATGGTCAGTCTTTCGTCTATCAATAATATATCCAGATAGAACCAGCTTCTGGGATATGATGGCATATCAGATGCAAGCAAGTCTAGCTTGAACTCAATATTGGGCTCAGCCCACCAGTTATACAATGATGTTCTCCGGTTGTTGTTCACTTCTCTATGTCTAGAGTTCAGATCTCCAGCTATAATGTAAAAGTTCTCTTCCGCGCTCAGGCGGAGACTCGTGAAGAGAGTGCCAAGCTCTGGAATGAAATTGTGATTGACATGACCTTCGTTTCTTTTTCTTTCTGACGCATAAGTCGCGATCACATAGTTGCTTTCCACCCGAGAGTAGAATGCGAGCGATACACGTCTCTAGCAGTCGAAATTTCTGCACATCATTGCTATATATGACCTTATGACAAAGGTCCGTTTTAATAATGAGAGCGACCCCACCACCATTGCAATTCATATGTCTTCTTATTACGTACTGTAATTTTAGGGATACGTTTGAACAAACTCTCCTAATTCCGCAATATCGTTGGGGTTCTTGATTTCGGCACGGAGTCCGCAATGGTCACTGAGATACACGAAGGTGTTCAAACAGTTTACCGTTTTGTGCGTTTGTGTCTGTCAGCTGCAGTCTTGCGTCAAATAGCAGAACATCCAGATAAGAACCGAAGACGAGATCTCTGCTGCCTTCAAATCGAGTCTATACTCGACACTGTGCAAGCAATACCAGCTGTAAAGCTGGTCCCCTCTACTATTGGAAACTATGTTTCCCCAATATCCGTGACGGGCATTTAAGTCCCCGGCCAAAATGAAATAGTTCTCCACCGAGTCCAGTCTAAGGCATCGAAAGAGTGAATCGAGGTCTGATATAGTCGTTCCGGAGAAGTAGACCGACACCGCATACAGCTTCTTTCCACTGCGGAGAGAAATGCACACGATCTCCGCACTTAACGCATCGGGGCTGCATTTGTCAGTTCGACCCGGCGTGCCCGAACCTTTGGCAGCGAAAGCATTGGGCAATGCCATTGCGCCTTGTTATACTTTCCCAAATGCATTTGTGGTAATCTAAGAATTCTATTTTCTTTAGATTATTCACTTTGCTTGTGGGTGTAATCTGACAATATAAAAGGGCAATTTCCGCCCCTCTCTCTTTGCCTTAGCTGTGGTGAAGGGCTTGACCCCGACGAACTTAATACCGTCGCACACTTGCTCTTTGAGCATTTGGAGGATCTTCTCCGTTTCGAGCGGACAATTAAGCTTTAAGAGCCGGGACTGGCATTGTTCACCTTTGGGGGTGAAAGAAAAGAACTCCAGCGACGACATTATTAGGTATTCTTTAACTTGATTGTAATCATCCACTGTCTTGCAGTGGATTGCGTGCTTTTCAGCACCTTTATTTTTACATATAAAAAAATTAACTGAACCTATGGCCTCCTTGCACAACTTGGCAGTTTTCTCAATATCTGAATTGTAGATGTTGATGGGTGGCACTTTGTCATTTTTCAATGCCTGCTGCTGCGGCTGAGTTCCTGGCTGCTGCTGTTGAGTAGCAGGGACTTGTCGCTGCTGTGTTGCTGACCGCTTTTGTGTTGCGGGTCGAAGTTGTTGCTGAGCTGCTGGTTGCTGTTGTGGGTGTGTTGCTGGCAGTTTCTCTGTTTCCTGCCACTGTTGTTGCTGGGTTACTTGAGGTTGCTGTTATTGTACAGCTGCTTGTGGCTGTTGAACAGCTGCTTGTTGCTGGAGTGCAGCTCGCTTTTGTTGCTGCTTGTTTTGTTGCGGCTTCTTTGTCATTTCTTTTTGGTGTTGTTGGCCCTTTGACTCTTGGTCCAACTTTCTCCTCGCTATAGTTCTCGCTCTCAGCTCTCTTATTTCATGGAGGAGTCACTGAATCTTCTCTTGCATGTCGCCAACAATATTTTGTTTCCGACGAATTACTCGCTCCACTTCGTCTTCTGCGTCGGAGGGGAGTGAATCAAAGCTGTTGCTGCTGACAGCGAAAAAGCCTCCCCTCCATCAGATACATACTGTACAGTCTCTTCGCCTTCTCCCCCTGACTCGGCTGCTGAAGAACTTGATGACGCCGCCTCACTCTGCTCTTCCTCCTGCAGCCCTGCGGGTGAGGCATTGGTGTTGCGGCATTTTTGGGAGCTGTTTTCTTCCTCCTCCTTTTTGCTGCACCTTTTGGGTTGACTGGTGGCTTGACACTGCCCGCGGTTGCTATGGGTCATTGGCCGGTTGTACGAGCGCGGACCGCTCGCAATTATCCATTTCCCGCACTCACTAGTGTATTTATGAAGCACGGGAAAAAAAAAGTACTGGTACTGGTCCAACCATATGCCGAGATATCTAACTACACTTTTCACAGTTAGTGGTCGTCCCAGCGGGTCCACTATGCCGAACTTACGCCAGTTTAGGCATGTGTCCCGCGAAGCCCTGTATAACGAGGTACGGAACAAAATAGTTTCGCACTTCTGAATGTTGATAAGCAGCTTCCAGTCATCGCAAAATCGCTGAATTTTGTCGAAGTCACGTTGCGACAAGATGTTTATGACTTCCACCTTCGGTCCTTATCTGTACACTACAAGGTCATCGGCAATCGAATAAGATCGGAGCTCCTTGTTGCAAACCATTTTTTATGTAAAAAACCGTTGTAGAAGTCACGCCGCAACATTTCACGACGAACTTTCTACCTGTTTTCATCTCATAGATCATATATTGCAGTGATTTGCTTATGCCCAGTCTGACCAGCTTGAGGAAGAGGCCCCCCAACCAAACGGTGTCGAAAACCTTCTCGAAGTCTATTAAAGAAGCACCTGTGCACAGATTCTTATTTTTATTCCATTGTAAGTCGGCCACCAGTTTTGACGCTGCATGTATGGTATCATGCCCCGCCCGGAATCCAAACCGGATTGTCCGGAATTATCTTCCTGTCCTCAACCCACAATTTCAGGGCTCGAATGACTATCTTTTCAAAAGCCTTGCTAATGCTATCTTTGTCCCGTTTAGGAATAGGTTGCACTATAGCTGTCTTCCAATGTGCCGGGTAATGTGCATTATTTAGCGCATTGTTAAAAAGCGTAGTGTAAATTTATATTGCAATCGGGTTAAGATGGCTCAGCACAATATTCGATACATGACAATGATTTGAAAACACCTTTCAGATCTTCCTGAGAAATCTTGATATGGTTTCCATCATTGGTGAAGGCATCATTTCATGTTTTCGTCATTGAATCTAGTAAAACCAGGATTCTCTGATCGCCATTGACTGATCTCATTTCGGAGATAAAAATGATTCAACAATTCTCTGTTTTCCAGATGGTGATTTGGCCTAAGCACCTCGTTGACCGCGTACGCTCTCTGGCAGACAGTTCCTATCGCGTTCACTTTCTTCGGGGTCTTCAATAATGAAGAACTCGTTGTCTAATAGTGCTCTATCCGGATCTATAACGATAGAAGTCAGTAGTTCTTCGTTGTCGGTATTTCTTGGAAGTCGTACGGCTTGGATATCGTCGTGATTTTTTTAGTCCTAAATATTTTGTTTACTTGCGGGAACATACCCGGGTTGTTTGATCGTACAGCCCGGATTTTATTGCCCCAGTGCAAGTTTATGGCTAATCCACAGTTAATTTTTTATTAAATGTTGGACATTTTTGAGCTCAGCCTTCAGGGACCGTACTTCTACACTATGCGGGTCTACAAACCGTCTGTGCAAGAGCTTAAGTCTCGACAGCAGTCTGCTTTTATGCACGTGAAGTGCATTCCGGTAGACATCACAGTCCTCGGTTTGCACTAATTTCGGTATTGTATCGTTCGTTTGATCGCGTTGTCCATTTGTATGAGGTACCTGTCAACCTCTTCGTTCGTCAGGTTTCTGTTAGTCGGTGGGTTGATTTCATTCGGAAGTAGTTCTGTGGTTAACGTCCTGGAGAAACGTGGTCGGCGAGCTTTATAATAATTATAAGGGTTTCTCTGGATATACTCCTCCAGTCCTTCCACCTCATTCCGAATTTGAATAGAAGCTGAAAGAGCAGGATGACCACTTTCATACTCGATCGCCTCTAAGCAATCTAATGTTTGTCTGTCAGCGTCTATTATGGTCAGTCTTTCGTCTATCAATAATATATCCAGATAGAACCAGCTTCTGGGATATGATGGCATATCAGATGCAAGCAAGTCTAGCTTGAACTCAATATTGGGCTCAGCCCACCAGTTATACAATGATGTTCTCCGGTTGTTGTTCACTTCTCTATGTCTAGAGTTCAGATCTCCAGCTATAATGTAAAAGTTCTCTTCCGCGCTCAGGCGGAGACTCGTGAAGAGAGTGCCAAGCTCTGGAATGAAATTGTGATTGACATGACCTTCGTTTCTTTTTCTTTCTGACGCATAAGTCGCGATCACATAGTTGCTTTCCACCCGAGAGTAGAATGCGAGCGATACACGTCTCTAGCAGTCGAAATTTCTGCACATCATTGCTATATATGACCTTATGACAAAGGTCCGTTTTAATAATGAGAGCGACCCCACCACCATTGCAATTCATATGTCTTCTTATTACGTACTGTAATTTTAGGGATACGTTTGAACAAACTCTCCTAATTCCGCAATATCGTTGGGGTTCTTGATTTCGGCACGGAGTCCGCAATGGTCACTGAGATACACGAAGGTGTTCAAACAGTTTACCGTTTTGTGCGTTTGTGTCTGTCAGCTGCAGTCTTGCGTCAAATAGCAGAACATCCAGATAAGAACCGAAGACGAGATCTCTGCTGCCTTCAAATCGAGTCTATACTCGACACTGTGCAAGCAATACCAGCTGTAAAGCTGGTCCCCTCTACTATTGGAAACTATGTTTCCCCAATATCCGTGACGGGCATTTAAGTCCCCGGCCAAAATGAAATAGTTCTCCACCGAGTCCAGTCTAAGGCATCGAAAGAGTGAATCGAGGTCTGATATAGTCGTTCCGGAGAAGTAGACCGACACCGCATACAGCTTCTTTCCACTGCGGAGAGAAATGCACACGATCTCCGCACTTAACGCATCGGGGCTGCATTTGTCAGTTCGACCCGGCGTGCCCGAACCTTTGGCAGCGAAAGCATTGGGCAATGCCATTGCGCCTTGTTATACTTTCCCAAATGCATTTGTGGTAATCTAAGAATTCTATTTTCTTTAGATTATTCACTTTGCTTGTGGGTGTAATCTGACAATATAAAAGGGCAATTTCCGCCCCTCTCTCTTTGCCTTAGCTGTGGTGAAGGGCTTGACCCCGACGAACTTAATACCGTCGCACACTTGCTCTTTGAGCATTTGGAGGATCTTCTCCGTTTCGAGCGGACAATTAAGCTTTAAGAGCCGGGACTGGCATTGTTCACCTTTGGGGGTGAAAGAAAAGAACTCCAGCGACGACATTATTAGGTATTCTTTAACTTGATTGTAATCATCCACTGTCTTGCAGTGGATTGCGTGCTTTTCAGCACCTTTATTTTTACATATAAAAAAATTAACTGAACCTATGGCCTCCTTGCACAACTTGGCAGTTTTCTCAATATCTGAATTGTAGATGTTGATGGGTGGCACTTTGTCATTTTTCAATGCCTGCTGCTGCGGCTGAGTTCCTGGCTGCTGCTGTTGAGTAGCAGGGACTTGTCGCTGCTGTGTTGCTGACCGCTTTTGTGTTGCGGGTCGAAGTTGTTGCTGAGCTGCTGGTTGCTGTTGTGGGTGTGTTGCTGGCAGTTTCTCTGTTTCCTGCCACTGTTGTTGCTGGGTTACTTGAGGTTGCTGTTATTGTACAGCTGCTTGTGGCTGTTGAACAACTGCTTGTTGCTGGAGTGCAGCTCGCTTTTGTTGCTGCTTGTTTTGTTGCGGCTTCTTTGTCATTTCTTTTTGGTGTTGTTGGCCCTTTGACTCTTGGTCCAACTTTCTCCTCGCTATAGTTCTCGCTCTCAGCTCTCTTATTTCATGGAGGAGTCACTGAATCTTCTCTTGCATGTCGCCAACAATATTTTGTTTCCGACGAATTACTCGCTCCACTTCGTCTTCTGCGTCGGAGGGGAGTGAATCAAAGTTGTTGCTGCTGACAGCGAAAAAGCCTGCCCTCCATCAGATACATACTGTACAGTCTCTTCGCCTTCTCCCCCTGACTCGGCTGCTGAAGAACTTGATGACGCTGCCTCACTCTGCTCTTCCCCTGCAGCTCTGCGGGTGAGGCATTGGTGTTGCGGCATTTTTGGGAGCTGTTTTCTTCCTCCTCCTTTTTGCTGCACCTTTTGGGTTGACTGGTGGCTTGACTCTGCCCGCGGTTGCTATGGGTCATTGGCCGGTTGTACGAGCGCGGACCGCTCGCAATTATCCATTTCCCGCACTCACTAGTGTATTTATGAAGCACGGGAAAAAAAAAGTACTGGTACTGGTCCAACCATATGCCGAGATATCTAACTACACTTTTCACAGTTAGTGGTCGTCCCAGCGGGTCCACTATGCCGAACTTACGCCAGTTTAGGCATGTGTCCCGCGAAGCCCTGTATAACGGGGTACGGAACAAAATAGTTTCGCACTTCTGAATGTTGATAAGCAGCTTCCAGTCATCGCAAAATCGCTGAATTTTGTCGAAGTCACGTTGCGACAAGATGTTTATGACTTCCACCTTCGGTCCTTATCTGTACACTACAAGGTCATCGGCAATCGAATAAGATCGGAGAGCCAACAGCTCCTTGTTGCAAACCATTTTTTATTTAAAAAACCGTTGTAGAAGTCACGCCGCAACATTTCACGACGAACTTTCTACCTGTTTTCATCTCATAGATCATATATTGCAGTGATTTGCTTATGCCCAGTCTGACCAGCTTGAGGAAGAGGCCCCCCAACCAAACGGTGTCGAAAACCTTCTCGAAGTCTATTAAAGAAGCACCTGTGCACAGATTCTTATTTTTATTCCATTGTAAGTCGGCCACCAGTTTTGACGCTGCATGTATGGTATCATGCCCCGCCCGGAATCCAAACCGGATTGTCCGGAATTATCTTCCTGTCCTCAACCCACAATTTCAGGGCTCGAATGACTATCTTTTCAAAAGCCTTGCTAATGCTAGGAAGAAGACTTATCGATCGGAGGTTTTTGGGAATACTACTATCTTTGTCCCGTTTAGGAATAGGTTGCACTATAGCTGTCTTCCAATGTGCCGGGTAATGTGCATTATTTAGCGCATTGTTAAAAAGCGTAGTGTAAATTTCTATTGCATTCGGGTTAAGATGGCTCAGCACAATATTCGATACATGACAATGATTTGAAAACACCTTGGAGATCTTCCTGAGAAATCTTGGTATGGATTCTATCATTGGTGAAGGCATCATTTGCCATGTTTTCGTCATTGAATCTAGTAAAACCAGAATTCTCTGATCGCCATTGACTGATCTCATTTCGGAGATAAAAATGATTCAACAATTCTCTGTTCTCCAGATGGTGATTTGGCCTAAGCACGTCGTTGACCGCGTACGCTCTCTGGCAGACAGCTCATATCGCGTTCACTTTCTTCGGGGTCTTCAATAATGAAGAACTCGTTGTCTAATAGTGCTCTATCCGGATCTATAATGATAGAAGTCAGTAGTTCTTCGTTGTCGGTATTTCTTGGAAGTCGTACGGCTTGGATATCGTTGTGATTTTTTTAGTCCTAAATATTTTGTTTACTTGCGGGAACATACCCGAGTTGTTTGATCGTACATTTTATTGCCCCAGTGCAACTTTATGGCTAATCCACAGTTAATTTTTATTAAATGTTGGACGTTTTTGAGCTCAGCCTTCAAGGACCGTACTTCTACACTATGCGGGTCTACAAACCGTCTGTGCAAGAGCTTAAGTCTCGACAGCAGTCTGCTTTTATGCACGTGAAGTGCATTCCGATAGACATCACAGTCCTCGGTTTGCACTAATTTCGGTATTGTATCGTTCGTTTGATCGCGTTGTCCATTTGTATGAGGTACCTGTCAACCTCTTCGTTCGTCAGGTTTCTGTTAGTCGTTGGGTTGATTTCATTCGAACGTAGTTCTGTGGTTAACGTCCTGGAGAAACTGGTCGGCGAGCTTTATAATAATTATAAGGGTTTCTCTGCATATACTCCTCCAGTCCTTCCACCTCATTCCGAATTTGAATAGAAGCTGAAAGAGCAGGATAACCACTTTCATACTCGATCGCCTCTAAGCAATCTAATGTTTGTCTGTCAGCGTCTATTATGGTCAGTCTTTCGTCTATCAATAATATATCCAGATAGAACCAGCTTCTGGGATATGATGGCATATCAGATGCAAGCAAGTCTAGCTTGAGCTCAGCCCACCAGTTATACAATGATGTTCTCCGGTTGTTGTTCACTTCTCTATGTCTAGAGTTCAGATCTCCAGCTATAATGCAAAAGTTCTCTTCCGCGCTCAGACGGAGACTCGTGAAGAGAGTGCCAAGCTCTGGAATGAAATTGTGATTGACGTGACCTTCGTTTCTTTTTCTTTCTGACGCATAAATCGCGATCACATAGAGTTGCTTTCCACCCGAGAGTAGAATGCGAGCGATACACGTCTCTAGCAGTCAAAATTTCTGCACGTCATTGCTATATATGACCTTATGACAAAGGCCCGTTTTAATAACGAGAGCGACCCCACCACCATTGCAATTCATATCTCTTCTTATTACGTTGTAGTTAAAGTACCTAGGATTGTGAGTCTGGTTTAGCTTAATTTCGCAAATCATTACCACGTCAGAATTATGATCGTGCAAAAAGTAACCGAGCGTAAGTTTTCTTTCGGCTCGGACTAGCGAATTAACTTTTGCTTCCAGGATCTTCTGGCTCGTGGCTGCCTGCGCAGCCATTATATAACTTAAGCGCTTTCGTCCTCACGCGGTAAAGAGTAGATGGTATCTGCTCGCTTGTTTAAGGAGTCGCTGTTCAAGCTTAGCTGTGCGCTCCACTTGTTCAGCGAGGGTTTTGACGATCTGATTCATCAGTGCCTGTATAGCAATTAATATGGACCGATCTGAGGTCACCTCAAACTCAACCATCATGCCCGACCGATAAGTATGAGGATCCATCCTAAGCCGGCACTCGATAGGTAGCATTTGCGAAAACCTTTCTGCCGTGAAACTGTACATAATCTTCGGTCAGTCCGCTAGTTCATACTATTAAATACAGCGACGTCATTATTAATGACACCAAAGACTTGGCTGAAAAATTCAATGAGTATTTGGCTTCTATTGGCACTAAGGTAGTATCAGATATCTGTTCTGAATTCTGTAACTGCAACTGCACAGTTGTTGATAAATTATTCGCTCATACTTTCTTTGCCGAACCAATAACGTCCTTTGAAATATTTGAATTATTAATGTATAATATTTTTTAAATAATGTCGTTAAAAAAATAGCTCTGAACATTTGCTATATTATTTGCAATATTTTTAACAAAAGTATCGCCTGTACTGGTGAAGAATCTGCTATTCATAATTATAGGCCTATTTCTTTACTGCCAGTGCTTAAGATGATTTTTGAGAAATCTGTAAAGAATAGTATGATCAAATTCTAAGATAAAAAAAATCTTCTTCAGCAATTACCAATCTGGTTTTCGCTTAGGCTTTTCAATTGTTAACTTTCTACACACCTGTTTATGATAGTTTACGAAGCTAAATTATACAATTGTGGTTTTAGGGGTAGTATACATAAATGGTTCAGTTCGTATTTATCAAACAGGAAACAGAGGTCAAAAATTAATGGGCAAATGAGTTCTTTTAGAGACATCTCCATAGGAGTTCTTCAAGTGCTAGGATCGATACTATTCTTAATCTTTATTAACTCACTATTTTCTCAGAACTTACGTAGTAAGATTAATGCGTTTGCTGGTGACATTTTTCTAAATCAGCAGCAGTGCCACTTTCTGCAGACTCTTTGTCCATTCATTTCTATAATTATTTGATGACAAGCTACGACTTTGCAGCAATCTTCCACACATCAAGACTAGTTTAGGGTAGGTTAGTACGTTGACAAGCCGAAAGCCCGTTACACTTAGGTCAGTGTACATCCATTGTGGTACTCATTGAATGAGTAGCTTTCACTTATCCCCTGTTTCGTGCTCGTTACGTCACTCATCGTACTAATAATTCGATACAAACCAAGCCGATGTCTTTATTAACCTATAAAAAAGATTTCAATGACAAGTCCGTTAGTTCTTGTAGGTCATGGAAGAAGTGTTCTTCCAGCGTTCTATTTCTTTGTCGGCAGAGACTGGGATAGGTGCATAGGTAGTGAAAAGGACCTCTGTCTCTTCTTTATCGCCACTGTCCCTGCATATAGTCGTTGGGAAGTCCCATTTTGCTGTCATGTTATTGCAAATAATTATGACCGGTTAGGCTGTATTTTTCGAACGTTAATTTATATTTCTATGATTTTATACTGTATTTCTAGGACTTCGGTTTTGACACCTTTCTTGGTAAGTTCATCTGCTGCTTCATTGCCGGTTATGACCTTGTGTCCCGGGACTAGCAAAGAGCAATCGAGTGCTGTGTGCTAAGAGCATTGAGCTCTTTGCGACCGCATCTTGAACTTTACCGTAGCAGAAAATTTTTTTTTTTTTTAGTTGTTAGTATTGTATATTTTTAGAAACATTTTTTTATGAATTCATAGTTGCACAAAATATGTATATAATTCACATATTAGTTCGCTTAATTAATTCAATACATTTCATTGTAATTAAGCCGCAATCGGTTTCTAATTTTATTTCGTTAGGAAGTTTATTAAAGTTTGTGTCCTTTTATTATCAAAGCGTATTGAGATCTCGTTGTTCTTGTTTGGTCGAGTATGTAGTTATTTGTATTCCGAAGATGGTATGGTTGAGCTTCACCGGATCGAGCAATCCTGTTGTTAAATATATTTTTGTATTTCCCATTATATTTTGTATTACCCAATATTATTATGAAAACCGATAGTAGGATGTTCTGCTGAAGTCTTTGCTTTATGTTTAGCCATTGAAGCGCGTCGATTATAGTCACCGTTGTCATGTATTCCTTTTTATTTCTAATTCTATTTAAAAATCTGCTAAATATTTTATGTGGTCCACTTTAATGATTTGTCCGTTTAAATTAATGTAACATCATGGTTCGTATTTCCAACTCTGAAAAATTCAAACTTCATAGCTTCGGTTTTGATCCGCAAATAACTGATCATTGTATGACTTGCTTAAGTTTCAAATTTAGCTCAGTTACAAGTTCTATTAGTGGTACTTATGGTCTTATGCTTAATCATAGGGCGAGTAATAATAGTCTACGTTATGAATGCAGGGTACATTTTCTATGTGAAAATTATCCTTCTGTATGCTAAAGTAAGTTCAGTGGTACCTTAGGTTAAGGTAGTTGGAATACCGGTGAAATCGCCAGCACACTTTAACCATGCTGCTCCATTGTGAAAGCCATAGTCAGACTACTACCACTAATCGACAACTCCAGTGGTAGTGCCGTAAATTTGATCCCAACAGCAAATGGTGACAGGACCAGATTTGAAGACCGAATAAAGCATAATGACTTTGCTTTCACCGGGATGCGAACCTGTCATCCAGCTGGGGAAATGAGTTCTTTTAGAGACATCTCCATAGGAGTTCCTCAAGTCTCTGTGCTCAGAACTCAGAACTTACGTAGTACGATTAATGCTATAATAATGCTGATGACATGGCATGAATCATGACTTGGAAATTCTGGGTCACTGGCTCCAACAGCATAATCTGGTGATTAGTGATAAAACGAAGGTGATGTTTTTTTATCTATGTGGAAGGAAGTTGGACTTTGGTACTTCTTATTTCCAGTGTGCCAAATGCAGAAAATGTTTACATAGTAAAAATATTTGTAAACCGGGAACAACTGCACAAACCTATTTTGAGTCCCCTACATGTTCTGAGAATTGCTTCGTTTTAGAAAATGTTAAATCGTGTAAGTATTTATTTTTGTTTACATGGTTCCCTGCTTTCGTCTCGAGTTCCTTCTGAGCTATAAATTGCCGGTTATTTTTTTTAATACATGTATAATATTCCATAATGTAACTTTACCTAAGTAATACTGCTACTTTCCCAAACACAAAATTAGATCTAGTTTTAAGTGGATTTTCCTCGTCACCATCATCGTACGTGATTTAATAGTTTGTTAGTGAGCTGCAATTGAAGTTGTAATTGCATGGTAAGGCTAGAATATCCACGATTGTTATTGCATTTGTTGAGTCGTTAGTAGCGTCTTGAATACTTCCATCGCGGTGCTCATTCTTGCGGTTACTTCTATGAAAATCGATTGCCGATTGAGTCCTTTCGGGGATTCTACCAAAGGATTTAGAAATTAAACTTGTCATAACGACAGATGAAATGGTGGGATGGTGGTAATGTCGACGATTATTGAAACAGCTGTGGTGGAACTTTATTAGTTCGACGGTTTTGAAAAGAAGAGGACAAAAATTTCCGCCCATTGCTTGGGTTTTGTTTGAATTGGTACTTTACGTCACCAAGCCAAACGAATCCGCGCAATACATTTTCAGAAAAAGAGTGGCATAAGATTATGCAACATTCTGGTGTCTGACTGCAACGAGTAGTTCTTGTTCTAAAAAACCTAAAAACAAGAAGTTCTTAAAATAATGTAGAATGTGGGTCCTAATGCAGTTCAGCAGCGTCATAACCGGGATTTCGCATGCCGCTTCGATGAGGAGGAGTGGGAGCTCACACATCACTCGTCTGTTCGTGGTTCCTACTTATTACGCATGAGAACGCAAGCACACTCTGAGGGTCATTAAAGCCACGACTTGATTGACTCAATAGCATCAACTAAATCACTTTCTAGCAAAGACCAAGTGATTCCTGAAGTAGAAGTTATTCTATCCGAGTGGGACCCGAAATTCTTGTTTGGTTCACCCTAATTAGTTGCGAAAGGCTATTCTGTCCTGATTACTGATTTTAGTAGAATTCATCACTACCTACTGCAGCTTCGTGACGCACTGACTGCATGATAGAATGTGATTTGTCCTTTATTCATTTCATTTTTTGATTTTTATTTCGACCATCGCAGGCAGGCGTACGTAACTAAAAGTACTCACTCATTGCCTGAGTCAATTATTTATTGATTTCTTCTTTGCCATCCTTATTTCGCACACCGCTATGAGTCTCACCTAAATACTAACAGAAACCATGATCATTGCTCCGACATATCGCGCAGCGCCGTCTGTTTTGGACGATGCGCTTGTGGGTGATAATAGGTCTAGGCAGAATGGGGGCATCACTTTGAATGAAATAATTCAAATTATGCAAGACAATTAAACATCTGTCTTCCGCAAAAAAATTCTCTATTTTCCTCATAGCTGTTGGGTGATGGCATCAGTTCATAAATTTCACAGCCAGATGCAGATTGGCGCAATCACGAGGAAAATTGTACAAACGCGCAACAAACACTCACAAAGAGAGGTAGCAAAAAGTACCTGTGTACAAAATAAGCGAACGTTTTCAACCGATGAATGAATGTAAAGTCGAGCCTGTATAGATTAGGGGAGTGAGGGTCGATAATTCAAGTAAAGTTGACATGTGCGTAGAAAAAGAAGTATGTACATTTAATGCTTAAAATGACTTCATGAGTCCCTGCCAAATCCTTACACAAACCATCATCGATGCCACCGCCACGCCACGTAGCGCCGTCTGTCTTGGTCGATGCGCTTGTGCATGATAACAGCGCCAGGCATGCAGATTGGGGACATGACTTTGAAAGTACTAATTCAAAATTTTGCAAGAAAATTAAATATCGGTTTTCCGCTAAAAAATGCTCCCTTTTTCCTGATAGATGGTGGGTGATCAGCATCAGTTCATAAATTTCGAGTGCCACAGACAGATTCGGACTGCCGCAATCACGAGGAAAGTTGCAGAGAATTGTGTAGAGACGCGTATATGTGCTCACAAACAGTGATATCAAAATTAATAGTGCAATAACGAAAATCACGATAGCACGGAAGTATCTGTGTAAAATATTAGCGAACCAGAATAGCTTAATTGAAAAATCTATCGACGAACATTAAGTCATGTTCGTTGGCTCTTTGCTTATTAGTTATATTTTTGACATTGCTTTAAAAAGGGAATCAATGCATTCTATCTCAGGCTTGTAGCAGTTTTGAAACTGCTGAATAATAGTGTGTGTAACATTTTCTAAATTTTGAAGCCGTATTCAAACTGTTCGTAAAGAAGAATTGTCGCCATCTCTCACTTTTGTCGCCATCACTTTTTCATTGTGATCCGTGTTTTGTGGCTCAACAAGTTCAGTATAAAAAGATATACATTTCAGTATTCTAAAGGGATGTTTTGTTCTATATCAAAATACTTACCTAAATTATTATGTTATAGCATATAGCAGCGTTTTTGCATATCTACAATTATTGTACTTTGTGCTTGTAACATAGTTATTAGTTACTAGCTTTTTTCATATACCTTCTCATATACAAATTTATGATATAAATTTAAGTAGATTTTCTCCTAGGCTAGAATATGCCCGATTCATTTGTTCATTTGCTGAGTCGGCGCTAGACTGGAGCACTCAGACTCAAAACTGGTCAATTGTAATACCAGCAGCAACCTCGGTAGGTAGGTATGTGAGCTGTCAGCGAAATCGCCAGCAAATCTGTGACATCTGTACGTACGACATCTACTACGACTGATCGCCAACTCCAGTGAAATTGCCGTTCATTTGATCTTAACTGCAAATGGTAACTGGACCAGATTTGAAAACCGGATAAAAGCATTGCTTTCACTTGGAGTCTTATTGAGCCGTTAGAAGCGTCTTGCGGGCTTACACCGCAGTGCTAATTCCTGCGGTGAATTCTTGTGGTAATGAATTTAAGCTTGTAACAACGAGATATAAAACAGCGGGATGAGGAGGAGTGCTTTGAGGTTTTGTAATGTTTGGCCTGGGTTGAGATTAAACATTTACCAAATACAGAGTGGGGTGAGCACTTTAAATCGACGGCAGCTTCAGTCCGGGGCGGGGTCATGCTCTGTGTCACCAAACTATACAAAAAAAATTAAGTGCTCGAATGAAATAAAAAGGATAAGGGAATACGGTAGAAATAACGTGGATCTATTTTGAATGATTCTGAGACCGCGGTGTTGTTTAGGCCTCACATATCCCTGCCAACCATGCACATTCGAAAAATATTTGAATGGCCCAAGTTAAGGATCTTGAAACTTTTACTTTCGGTGTATACCTTACTTAACAAAAATTTAATCAAAATTCATTTTATTAACTATAATTCGAAGCTGAGTTACAATCATTTTTAAAATTTACAATTTTGATTTTAGAAAAGTAAAGGAAACGGAAAAATTTATATACATATGATAACGCTATATATTGTTGGAGCAACAAGATTTGATACCCCTACAGGACTATACATATATATTCTCCAAGGCATTAGAGCAGAAGTCAAGTATAGTCATATATATATATATGTATATATAATCGAATTACGATGAGACAAAAAGCTTGACTTCAAAAAGCTTTTCTTTTCGTTCGTACGCTTGGGTATTAACATATAAAAATAATAAAATTATAACATTAATCCAAACTAAATTAATGATATGTTAACAAAAATATGTGAATCTTAGTAGTCCAAGTATTAATTTAGAACTTTAATTATTTAGTAATTTAGACAAAATTAGGTGAACGAATGTTAATTTAGAAAGATAAGTAATTTAATAGAAATTAGTGTCAGTTAAAGAAAGTATTTATAAGTATATATGTAGGCAGGTTTATTTTATCTCACGAATTGCCTGCAATTTTTGCAGGAAATCCAGAGTAGATGGATATATAGATTTATGTATGTGTATATGCTCAAATCTCCGGAGCAGAATTGGAACGCCTCCTAAAGAAAAATTCCGTTTTGTTTTTAAGCATGTACACGAGAGGTTCGTACATGGCAGTTTATAACATACCGCTTTTATTTTTAAATATGTTTACGCTTGAATAATTGATGAGGTTTATCTGTGTCCGATCAAAAAAATCAGAATAACTGTATCCGCGTCCTTTTTTTTTTTTAAGTTACACCACAATTCAAACTTGTCTACATACGTAGATAATTATCACTTTTTTTATTTATATTAAATTATAAATCAAATTAAGCGATTCACTCTTATTAAACGACTTTTCTCTGAAATGTTCTGTTTTCTTCTTTTGTTCTTGAATGATGTGCTTACGCTCACGATCCTTATCCAAATTATGTGTGCCCTTGAATTTCTATTATAACAACAGTTTGGTGGTTCGATCTCTCTCTTTGTCTAATAATCACCGCGCGATTTAACCGTAAGCTCTAGTTTTGTTTTCTCTTGGGCACTTGACATGGAATTCTTATCTAGGCGTGTACATAAGTATGCATGTATGTACATAAGAAAAAAAATGCACTTGGGTGTAATTTTTGCGTCAGATTATTAGAGGGTTGATGCAAGTTAGTACAAGTTAGTACAAATGTAAATCACAAAGGCTGGAGTATTACATTCGGATATCTTTGGTATGGTATACTGCGGTTTTACCATTATCATATTTTAGTTCGTAAGAAGTGTTGCCAACCTTTCGGACTAATTTTGGTGCCAATTTAGCGTTGAACTTTTTCGTGGCATCGCTTTGGGCAAAATTTCTCCGAAATACAGTCTGTCCTGGATTGAATTGTGTTTGGGTACTACGAGTATTATATTTCTTAACGCCATTTTCATAAGCTCTTTGGATCTTAGCTTGTACGCCTTCTCTTATAGTCTGGAGTTGGTCCGCGTGGTCGAGAATAACTTCTCCAGATTCCAATTATTTAGCTTTCTCAAAAGTTTGTATGAAGAAGCGTGAGTCACCATTTCTTGGCCGAATTTCTTGCCTTTTTAATTGCTCTAGCAATTTGTGAATTCCGGCATGGTAATGAATTGGTGGACTATGAAATCGGTTGATCAAATCATTTTTCATTTGGGATGGTATCCACAACTTCCACAGTGTAGATTCATTTTCAATATCTTTTATAGGATCAGATCGACGATAGACATAGTTATCAATAACTTTAAGATTCGGATGTTTTGATCCGTTTTCAAGGATATTTAATCTAAGTTTTCGATATTCCTCGGAGTTGAAATATTCAGTCTCTAAATCGATTCCAGTGTCGACAGAAACAGCGGATACGTAATTTTAATTCGCTCGGGACAATGTATCCGGTACAACGTTTTCGGAACCACGTCGATGTTCAATTGAAAAATCATAGCCTTGTAGCTTAAGTGACCATCTCGCTAAACGGCCAGAAAGATCCTTTTGCCGCATTAGCCATTTCAAGCTAACGTGGTCCGTTATGATTGTAAAGCGTTGTCTTTCTGCGTACTGTCGAAATTTTTTCAAACTGAGCAGTGCAGCTAGACACTCAAGTTCAGTTACGCTATACTTTCTCTGAGCCGAGTTGAGCTTGTGAGAAAAGTATGCGATAGGGGTTTCATAACCATCTGCGTTTGTTTGAACGAGGACTCCACCAACGCAAACTGACTTGCATAACAATGTAATGAGAATTGACGAGAAAAATCTGGATTTGCGAGGATAGGAGCGCAATTTCTTAAGAGTTTCAAATGATTTTTGAGCTTCTTCAGTGCATTTGAAATGTCTTGATTTCTTTAAAAGGTCGCTAAGTGGTGTGGTGACTCCCGCGAAATTCTCAATAAAACGCCGATATCATCCGGCAATTCCAAGAAATCGTCTAAGTTGGCGGACTGTTGTCGGTTCAGGAAAGCTTGTGATAGCTTCAACTTTATCCGGATCTGTACGAAGAGTGCCATAACCAATAATGTAGCCGAGATATTTAACCTCTTTTAAACAAAATTTATTTTTTCTAAACTTACAGTTAATCCAGCTTGTCTTAGTTTTCGTGCTATATCGGCAAGCAAATCTAAGCGTTCCTCGAAAGTTTCAGACAATACAAGGAGGTCATCAAAGTAAACAAATACTTTTTCTCGAAGTCCTGGAGGTATCACTTGATGCATATAGCGACAAAGAGTTTGTGGAGCGTTGCATAGCCCGAATGGCATCACTTTATATTGATAAAGCGGATTTTTTGGGACAGTAAACGCAGTCATTGGTCTAGATTTTTCGCTTAGAGGGATTTGGCAAACGGCTTCTTTTAAGTCAATGCTTGATATAAATTTAGTCTTAGGCAATCGACTTAATACTTAATCGTTCTATCAAAGGCAGTGGGTATGCACTTTCAATGGTATTTTCATTAACTTTGCGTGAATCTAGACAAACTCCGGCTTTTCCATTTGGCTTTTGAAAAAAAACCACTGGGCTACTCCAAGGATTCTTCAATGACTCCAAGTGAAAGCATTCGATCGATTTGTACGTGAAGAAGTTTTTCTATAGCAGGGGATATTGGAAAATATCTTTGCTTAATAGGTTTACAACCTGGTTCAATTTCAATTTCGTGCATAATGAGACTTGTTTTTTCCGAGACCTTTGGAAGCGTACGATGGAAACAAGCATATAAGGGCATCAGACATTTTCTTTGTTCAGTTGATAAAGTGTGAGAATTGCTTGGCTGATCTAAGGCATCTATCGAACTTCCACTAACAACATTGAACGCAGACCAAAAATTAGTGCCTTCTGACAAAGTCGGAATTATAAAGAATTTAATTTTTTTCACGATGTTTCGAAAAGTGACATGAGACTTCCATACAACCTTTAATTTGTTGTTGTTTTCCATCGGCCGTTGTAGCATAGGTGTTAAAATTATAACATTTGGTTTTTGAAATTAAGTCTTTTGCTGCTCGACCACTTAAACACGAAATCGATGCACCGCTATCAAGCAAACCCACATAATTTTTGCCGAAAATAGATATACGGGCGAATATCTGAAGTGCCAGTTCGTAAACTATAAATAGAATTTTTTACAAGTTTTCTATTCAATCGAACTTCTTTCCAAAATTTTCTCAATCGAGTAGTTGATCGCTTTGGATTTTTGAAAGGATATGATAATGTTTCAACATAATTGAAAATAATTGATTTTTTCTTTTTGTAATTATCTTAACGTTGTTGGTATGGAACTATAGGGTAGAGTTTTGAATCACGTGTTGGTAAGTCAGGTAATTGAACATCTGGTTTTAAAATTTGTAATTCAGGTGAAGATTTGTCTAAGGTAGACTCAGGTAGGTCAGTGGGATTCACGACTGAATTGCCTCCAAACACATCTTTTAATTCGGACGAGGGTGAGTTGAAGTAATTTTCGATTTCGCAACGTTCGCTTTCAAGTTTCCCTTCTGAGAGCACTTGGAACAAGTAGGTTTATATGTGTCCGGAGCACCACAACCATAGCAGAAAACTGTTCTTTTTTCCATACAATCTAGGTATGTGTGTCCTTCACGACCCAAATTCCAGCATTTGAATGGTCATCAAATTGGATATCATTTTCGACAACTATTTCATTTGCAGAACGTTTGTTATAAAACGGTCTAATTGAGATGTAATTGAGATTTTATTGAGTTTTCGCTGAAAACTACATCTCTTTTGAAACAAAAATTCCGAAGCTGTGCAACTGAAGCAAATGCCATATAAAAAGTTTGTTGTCTAATTTCTGGACGAAGGTTGCGATGCAATATGTCAACAAGTTCATGATCCAGTAGAGGATATCTGAGCCTATCGCACAATTTAATGACATCGTTATAATAGTCTTCAAAAGTTTATTTTTCTTTTTGTTTTCGTTTCCAAGTAAGTTCTTTAATATCGGTATCTGATGTATAATCTTGAAATTGTTGACGAAAAGCAAAGCAGAAAGGTTCCCAGTTAATGCGCTCTAATCCCCTCCTGTACCTCCAGTACCATTCTCTGGCACGATCAGTAAAAAGGACGTGAATATTGTCACACAACGGATTCAAATTAACGTTCAAGCAATCTTTAGTAAGAGCAGTAACCTGGTAGATAAACTGATCGGCGGAAATATCGGATTACATGCCATCAAAACGCAAATTCCAGCTTTGAAGAATATTCGCTACGCGATTTACTTCAATTCTAGGTACGAAATTATGTGGCTGACCTTGTAAGGTGTTATTATTATAACTGTAAGCATGCGGTGGCGGCAGTTGAGAATATGTAGGCAGTATATTGCTGTTAGGGTTAGATTCTTGGTTTGTGTTTTCAAAAATACGGTCGTTCTGTTCCGGTTTCTTCTTCTGGTCTAAGACCATGGCTTCAAGGCGATTCATCATAGAATTAAATTTTTTATGGTTACCACTGGAGATGGATTCAAAGACCAATCAATACGATTTTGCCTCAAAGGTAATTGCATATCAAGTTTTTTTCTGAAAACGAGTATCGGGAACTTTACTTTTCGGTATAGCTCCTGTTGATGAATGAGGAGGATTTTGTATGCCGATTTTAGAGATATCTTTTAAGGTTAGTTTAGATTGGCCTTCAGGACACGTCGAAGAATGTCTAATTGTATCAATAATACAAGTTTTATGAAAGATATGTTTACATATGGTTTTTACGTTGTTGTCTTTATCGGTGAATGATTCCTTGTATAATAAACAAGAATCACTACTAAAAAGATTTTCGAAAGAATTCTGAGGTGTACGTGTGAGGGACATTATTAAAATTTTTAGATTTTAATTTAATATCATGAAAAGTAAGTTTCAGGTATACATCAAAAACAAAGTTCAAGTTCTAATAACAGCTTGACTCGAACAAGAATCGCTCCATAAGGCGAAAAATAAACTTTAAAAAGCTTATAGTAAAATATAGTAATGGATTTTAATATGAGGACAATCTTAAAAACGGGCTCTTAAGGGCTGTAGTCCCTTTTCCTAAGACCCACACTGCATTTTAAAAATGCAGAAGTTGCACGAGTTTCATTTTTCAGACGGTTATGGTGTAAACAAAACGTACATATTCGTAATTCCGGATATCAAACAGAGTTGTACACCCGACAAGTACTTCAAAATGTTTTTTTAGCAAGATCTTCGATAATCAATGATCAAGGTTCCAAAAATTGAAAGAAAGAATATCTTTAATTACTGAAGTTTCGACAAGTTTTGTGTAAAAATCTAAATGAAAATTTGTGATTCGAAAGAACTATAATTCAGATGTATGTGTGGAACTTCTCTATGTAAGAGGGCCCCACGTTGGGCGTAATTTTGTTATGTTTGGCCTGGGTTGAGATTAAACATTTCCCAAATACAGAGTGGGGTGAGCACTTTAAATCGACGGCTGCTTCAGTCCGGGGCGGTGTATTGCTCCGTGTCACCAAACTATACAAAAAAAAATTATGTGCTCGCGTGAAATAAAAAGGATAAGGGGATACGGTAAAAATAACGTGGATCTATTTTGAATGAGTCTGAGACCGTGGTGTTGTTTAGGCCTCACATATCCCTCCCAACCATGCACACTCGAAAAATATTTGAATGGCCCAAGTTAAAGATCTTGAAACTTTTACTTTCGGTGTATACCTTACTTAACAAAAATTTATTCAAAATTCATTTTATTAACTATAATTCGAAGCTGAGTTACAATCCATTTTTAAAATTTACAATTTTGATTTTAGAAAAATAAAGGAAACGGAAAAATTTATATACATATGATAACGCTATATATTGTTGGAGCAACAAGATTTGATACCCCTACAGGACTATACATATATATTCTCCAAGGCATTAGAGCAGAAGTCAAGTATAGTCATATATATATATATGTATATATAATCGAATTACGATGAGACAAAAAGCTTGACTTCAAAAAGCTTTTCTTTTCGTTCGTACGCTTGGGTATTAACATATAAAAATAATAAAATTATAACATTAATCCAAACTAAATTAATGATATGTTAACAAAAATATGTGAATCTTAGTAGTCCAAGTATTAATTTAGAACTTTAATTATTTAGTAATTTAGACAAAATTAGGTGAACGAATGTTAATTTAGAAAGATAAGTAATTTAATAGAAATTAGTGTCAGTTAAAGAAAGTATTTATAAGTATATATGTAGGCAGGTTTATTTTATCTCACGAATTGCCTGTGAAGATTATCCTCATCTGCAATTTTTGCAGGAAATCCAGAGTAGATGGATATATAGATTTAGGTAGCTTAAATGATGTGTTTTTTTTGTTTATTTGACCATGTGGGTATGGAGCGACATAAGTGTGTATACGCTCAAACCACCGGAGCAGAATTGGAACGCCTCTTAAAGATAAATTCCGTCTTGTTTTTAAGCATGTACACGAGAGGTTCGTACATTACAGTTTATAACATACCGCTTTTAGGCTTAAATATGTTTACGCTTGAATAATTCATGAGGCTTATCTGTGTCCGATCAAAAAAATCAGAATAACTGTATCCGCGTCCTTTTTTTTTTTAAGTTACACCACAATTCAAACTTGTCTACATACGTAGATAATTATCACTTTTTTTATTTATATTATATTATAAATCAAATTAAGCGATTCACTTTTATTAAACGACTTTTCTCTGAAATGTTCTGTTTTCTTCTTTTGTTCTTGAATGATGTGCTTACGCTCACGATCCTTATCCAAAATAGCGAGTGTGCCCTTGAATTTCTATTATAACTAAGCCAGTTTGGTGGTTCGATCTCTTAGCTCCAGTTTTGTTTTCTCTTGGGCACTTGACATGGAATTCTTATCTAGGCGTGTACATAAGTATGCATGTATGTTCATAAGACAAAAAATGCATTTGGGTGTAATTTTTGCGTCAGATTATTAAAGGGTTGATGCAGGGTTATGAAAAGTAGCTCATTACAGTATTGTTGATACAGGTAAGCTGGTTCTTTAATCGTTCGTCGGTTTTGAAAAGAAAAGGACAAAATCTCTGCCGATTGCTTCTGACTAAACATATTTGAAAGTATTTGTCTTTATGGATTTTGTTCGAATTGTTCAGTTCACGTTACGAAGCCCAAAGAATACATGCGATAGATTTTCAGAAACAGTGTGACTTAAAATTGTGCGGGATTCGGGTTTGTTTAAAAAAAAACCAAGAAGGCCTCGAAGAGTAGAATAAGGACCTTAATTCAGTTCAGCAGCGTCATAACTGTGATCTTCGCAGGCCGATTAGCCTAGGAGGAGGGGGAAACCGCACATCACCCCGCGGAGTGCACTCACTACCCGTAGGAATGCAGGTATACTCTGAGGGTCATTCAAACCACAAATTGAGTGACTCCATGGCACCAACTAAATCACATTGTAGCAAAAACCGAGTCGTTCCTAGAAGACAAATGCCTTAATGCATAGGGTCATTTGTCTTCTATTTACTTACCCGTTTAATTTATCGATTTTTAGTACGGCCTTCCCAAGGCAGGCATTTCTCTGTGCGTGACAAAAAGTATCCACTCATTGCATGAGTCAAAGATTTATTAATTTCTTCTTGCCATCCTTATTTCACACACCGCCGTGAGTCCCAGCCAAATACTCACACATACCATCATCGATACCACCGTCACGGAGCGCCGTCTCAGATGCGGAAGAGAATTTTACAGAGACGCGAAACGGCTATAGCAAAGAGAGTAACGCAACAACAAAAACCACGATAGCATGGATGTGCATGTGTAAAAAATTAGCCATCGTTTTCACCCGATGAGGGAATGAAATGTCGAGGCTGTGTGTTTGGTAGCCTGAGAATGGCTTTATTAAAAAGATATCGACGAATATTTAATTTTGTTCGTTGGCCGTTTGCTTATTAGTTCTATGTTTAGTTCTATAATGTTGCCTCTGTTGCTTGGCGTGTGTCTGGGCATAGGTTAGATAAGGCTAGGTTTTGGTAGGTGAGTATGAAAGTCTTACATCACTTCCACTCAAAAGCCTTCGAGCCCATTGTGAATCACTTCATTTAAGGGGTACAAACCGATATGAATGCAGACGTAGTCAAAGTCTTCAGTCTCTGTGAAGAATCTTTGGCCCAGCGAAGATATGTGCCGATTGTGGAGAGCTGGGATTCGCTAATGTCCATTTCATATCCGTGTCTGGCCATTTCTTCCGCTCTTTCGTTCCCAGCTATTGAGGTGTGGCCCGGGAACCTAGCAAAGTTTGACCTTATGGTGGCTGATGGCCCTTAGAGAGTCGCGACACTTCATGACAGCCTTTGATCTTATTGCACAGCATCCTATTGACGTCAGTGCAGCCTGGCTGTCAACAAAGATAGAGATATCTGAGGGTGGGATATCGGTTGTTTGTATGTTTGGCTGCTTTCGCTATTGCCAGAATCTCTGCTTGATAGATAAAAGTCAATATTCTTTCGGATTTATACTCGCGATATTCATAACAAATTATTTTCAATAGCTTTCTCTCGAAATTTCTATAGTAAGTACATCGAATTCTTAGCCCTTTGTCTCTGTCAAACTCCAACTTAAAATGTATATAAAAGCTATGTTGCTGGTTTCAAGAAAAACAGCAATATTGACTTCCTTTCTTATTAGATCTTGCATCCGTACTCACATAAAGAACAAGCTCGTCTGGTGCAGCAGTTGGTGTCGTCGTTATTTTTGTTGATGGTTCTATTTCATTTAAATCTAACTAAATCTGATGTTTTAACAGCAGACATTATAAATAGATTCTAACGCGATCGCGATTGGGAAAAAATTATCTGAAACTCTAATTCGATGTGCTACTATCTGAATACTGGGAGTAGGTGGACCAAAACTTGACACAACTACTAACAACCGGGCAAAATCCACAGGCAAACATTTCCTCTTCTAACCTTTAACGCTGAAAGTATACATCTGAATGCATAACAATTATCTTCCAATAAACTTTTAGTCACCAGGTACTCTCAATAATAACATCCGCTTAACAAAGATCGCAGGCACCTACCGGAAAGGAATCCGAGCTTCAAATTCCTCAACCTTTCTTACTGGTGAAACTTGAAGCACCCTTTACATATTTACAAATGTACATTCGTCAAATTTTTCAGACCGCTTCTGGTAATACATTTGCTATCATGTGATCTTGCTGAACTCATTTCGCAAACACACCACCATTTATTCACTGATCTAAACCACAAACTCGAGCAGGAATAGCCAAAGACCTCGCAGGCCCAATCCTTGCCTTATACATTATACATATCCTTTGCTGCCTTAACTTAAAGTTCAAGAACACTCCTCTTCCCGATTACTGCAACAGTTAATCACAACATCACGCATGCCATCGAAAGCGACGACACCCAAAGACATCGCGGGGGGCCCGCCGACGCTCATCTCAAAGCAATCCAGAAACCACAACATACTGATAACCACAACTCGCACTTGACCCCCCGACAAAGACCACAAACCAACTCAAGCAATACCTGATAAATTTGTAATTCAGGTGAAGATTTGTCTAAGGTAGACTCAGGTAGGTCAGTGGGATTCACGACTGAATTGCCTCCAAACACATCTTTTAATTCGGACGAGGGTGAGTTGAAGTAATTTTCGATTTCGCAACGTTCGCTTTCAAGTTTCCCTTCTGAGAGCACTTGGAACAAGTAGGTTTATATGTGTCCGGAGCACCACAACCATAGCAGAAAACTGTTCTTTTTTCCATACAATCTAGGTATGTGTGTCCTTCACGACCCAAATTCCAGCATTTGAATGGTCATCAAATTGGATATCATTTTCGACAACTATTTCATTTGCAGAACGTTTGTTATAAAACGGTCTAATTGAGATGTAATTGAGATTTTATTGAGTTTTCGCTGAAAACTACATCTCTTTTGAAACAAAAATTCCGAAGCTGTGCAACTGAAGCAAATGCCATATAAAAAGTTTGTTGTCTAATTTCTGGACGAAGGTTGCGATGCAATATGTCAACAAGTTCATGATCCAGTAGAGGATATCTGAGCCTATCGCACAATTTAATGACATCGTTATAATAGTCTTCAAAAGTTTATTTTTCTTTTTGTTTTCGTTTCCAAGTAAGTTCTTTAATATCGGTATCTGATGTATAATCTTGAAATTGTTGACGAAAAGCAAAGCAGAAAGGTTCCCAGTTAATGCGCTCTAATCCCCCTCCTGTACCTCCAGTACCATTCTCTGGCACGATCAGTAAAAAGGACGTGAATATTGTCACACAACGGATTCAAATTAACGTTCAAGCAATCTTTAGTAAGAGCAGTAACCTGGTAGATAAACTGATCGGCGGAAATATCGGATTACATGCCATCAAAACGCAAATTCCAGCTTTGAAGAATATTCGCTACGCGATTTACTTCAATTCTAGGTACGAAATTATGTGGCTGACCTTGTAAGGTGTTATTATTATAACTGTAAGCATGCGGTGGCGGCAGTTGAGAATATGTAGGCAGTATATTGCTGTTAGGGTTAGATTCTTGGTTTGTGTTTTCAAAAATACGGTCGTTCTGTTCCGGTTTCTTCTTCTGGTCTAAGACCATGGCTTCAAGGCGATTCATCATAGAATTAAATTTTTTATGGTTACCACTGGAGATGGATTCAAAGACCAATCAATACGATTTTGCCTCAAAGGTAATTGCATATCAAGTTTTTTTCTGAAAACGAGTATCGGGAACTTTACTTTTCGGTATAGCTCCTGTTGATGAATGAGGAGGATTTTGTATGCCGATTTTAGAGATATCTTTTAAGGTTAGTTTAGATTGGCCTTCAGGACACGTCGAAGAATGTCTAATTGTATCAATAATACAAGTTTTATGAAAGATATGTTTACATATGGTTTTTACGTTGTTGTCTTTATCGGTGAATGATTCCTTGTATAATAAACAAGAATCACTACTAAAAAGATTTTCGAAAGAATTCTGAGGTGTACGTGTGAGGGACATTATTAAAATTTTTAGATTTTAATTTAATATCATGAAAAGTAAGTTTCAGGTATACATCAAAAACAAAGTTCAAGTTCTAATAACAGCTTGACTCGAACAAGAATCGCTCCATAAGGCGAAAAATAAACTTTAAAAAGCTTATAGTAAAATATAGTAATGGATTTTAATATGAGGACAATCTTAAAAACGGGCTCTTAAGGGCTGTAGTCCCTTTTCCTAAGACCCACACTGCATTTTAAAAATGCAGAAGTTGCACGAGTTTCATTTTTCAGACGGTTATGGTGTAAACAAAACGTACATATTCGTAATTCCGGATATCAAACAGAGTTGTACACCCGACAAGTACTTCAAAATGTTTTTTTAGCAAGATCTTCGATAATCAATGATCAAGGTTCCAAAAATTGAAAGAAAGAATATCTTTAATTACTGAAGTTTCGACAAGTTTTGTGTAAAAATCTAAATGAAAATTTGTGATTCGAAAGAACTATAATTCAGATGTATGTGTGGAACTTCTCTATGTAAGAGGGCCCCACGTTGGGCGTAATTTTGTTATGTTTGGCCTGGGTTGAGATTAAACATTTCCCAAATACAGAGTGGGGTGAGCACTTTAAATCGACGGCTGCTTCAGTCCGGGGCGGTGTATTGCTCCGTGTCACCAAACTATACAAAAAAAATTATGTGCTCGCGTGAAATAAAAAGGATAAGGGGATACGGTAAAAATAACGTGGATCTATTTTGAATGAGTCTGAGACCGTGGTGTTGTTTAGGCCTCACATATCCCTCCCAACCATGCACACTCGAAAAATATTTGAATGGCCCAAGTTAAAGATCTTGAAACTTTTACTTTCGGTGTATACCTTACTTAACAAAAATTTATTCAAAATTCATTTTATTAACTATAATTCGAAGCTGAGTTACAATCCATTTTTAAAATTTACAATTTTGATTTTAGAAAAATAAAGGAAACGGAAAAATTTATATACATATGATAACGCTATATATTGTTGGAGCAACAAGATTTGATACCCCTACAGGACTATACATATATATTCTCCAAGGCATTAGAGCAGAAGTCAAGTATAGTCATATATATATATATGTATATATAATCGAATTACGATGAGACAAAAAGCTTGACTTCAAAAAGCTTTTCTTTTCGTTCGTACGCTTGGGTATTAACATATAAAAATAATAAAATTATAACATTAATCCAAACTAAATTAATGATATGTTAACAAAAATATGTGAATCTTAGTAGTCCAAGTATTAATTTAGAACTTTAATTATTTAGTAATTTAGACAAAATTAGGTGAACGAATGTTAATTTAGAAAGATAAGTAATTTAATAGAAATTAGTGTCAGTTAAAGAAAGTATTTATAAGTATATATGTAGGCAGGTTTATTTTATCTCACGAATTGCCTGTGAAGATTATCCTCATCTGCAATTTTTGCAGGAAATCCAGAGTAGATGGATATATAGATTTAGGTAGCTTAAATGATGTGTTTTTTTTGTTTATTTGACCATGTGGGTATGGAGCGACATAAGTGTGTATACGCTCAAACCACCGGAGCAGAATTGGAACGCCTCTTAAAGATAAATTCCGTCTTGTTTTTAAGCATGTACACGAGAGGTTCGTACATTACAGTTTATAACATACCGCTTTTAGGCTTAAATATGTTTACGCTTGAATAATTCATGAGGCTTATCTGTGTCCGATCAAAAAAATCAGAATAACTGTATCCGCGTCCTTTTTTTTTTTAAGTTACACCACAATTCAAACTTGTCTACATACGTAGATAATTATCACTTTTTTTATTTATATTATATTATAAATCAAATTAAGCGATTCACTTTTATTAAACGACTTTTCTCTGAAATGTTCTGTTTTCTTCTTTTGTTCTTGAATGATGTGCTTACGCTCACGATCCTTATCCAAAATAGCGAGTGTGCCCTTGAATTTCTATTATAACTAAGCCAGTTTGGTGGTTCGATCTCTTAGCTCCAGTTTTGTTTTCTCTTGGGCACTTGACATGGAATTCTTATCTAGGCGTGTACATAAGTATGCATGTATGTTCATAAGACAAAAAATGCATTTGGGTGTAATTTTTGCGTCAGATTATTAAAGGGTTGATGCAGGGTTATGAAAAGTAGCTCATTACAGTATTGTTGATACAGGTAAGCTGGTTCTTTAATCGTTCGTCGGTTTTGAAAAGAAAAGGACAAAATCTCTGCCGATTGCTTCTGACTAAACATATTTGAAAGTATTTGTCTTTATGGATTTTGTTCGAATTGTTCAGTTCACGTTACGAAGCCCAAAGAATACATGCGATAGATTTTCAGAAACAGTGTGACTTAAAATTGTGCGGGATTCGGGTTTGTTTAAAAAAAAACCAAGAAGGCCTCGAAGAGTAGAATAAGGACCTTAATTCAGTTCAGCAGCGTCATAACTGTGATCTTCGCAGGCCGATTAGCCTAGGAGGAGGGGGAAACCGCACATCACCCCGCGGAGTGCACTCACTACCCGTAGGAATGCAGGTATACTCTGAGGGTCATTCAAACCACAAATTGAGTGACTCCATGGCACCAACTAAATCACATTGTAGCAAAAACCGAGTCGTTCCTAGAAGACAAATGCCTTAATGCATAGGGTCATTTGTCTTCTATTTACTTACCCGTTTAATTTATCGATTTTTAGTACGGCCTTCCCAAGGCAGGCATTTCTCTGTGCGTGACAAAAAGTATCCACTCATTGCATGAGTCAAAGATTTATTAATTTCTTCTTGCCATCCTTATTTCACACACCGCCGTGAGTCCCAGCCAAATACTCACACATACCATCATCGATACCACCGTCACGGAGCGCCGTCTCAGATGCGGAAGAGAATTTTACAGAGACGCGAAACGGCTATAGCAAAGAGAGTAACGCAACAACAAAAACCACGATAGCATGGATGTGCATGTGTAAAAAATTAGCCATCGTTTTCACCCGATGAGGGAATGAAATGTCGAGGCTGTGTGTTTGGTAGCCTGAGAATGGCTTTATTAAAAAGATATCGACGAATATTTAATTTTGTTCGTTGGCCGTTTGCTTATTAGTTCTATGTTTAGTTCTATAATGTTGCCTCTGTTGCTTGGCGTGTGTCTGGGCATAGGTTAGATAAGGCTAGGTTTTGGTAGGTGAGTATGAAAGTCTTACATCACTTCCACTCAAAAGCCTTCGAGCCCATTGTGAATCACTTCATTTAAGGGGTACAAACCGATATGAATGCAGACGTAGTCAAAGTCTTCAGTCTCTGTGAAGAATCTTTGGCCCAGCGAAGATATGTGCCGATTGTGGAGAGCTGGGATTCGCTAATGTCCATTTCATATCCGTGTCTGGCCATTTCTTCCGCTCTTTCGTTCCCAGCTATTGAGGTGTGGCCCGGGAACCTAGCAAAGTTTGACCTTATGGTGGCTGATGGCCCTTAGAGAGTCGCGACACTTCATGACAGCCTTTGATCTTATTGCACAGCATCCTATTGACGTCAGTGCAGCCTGGCTGTCAACAAAGATAGAGATATCTGAGGGTGGGATATCGGTTGTTTGTATGTTTGGCTGCTTTCGCTATTGCCAGAATCTCTGCTTGATAGATAAAAGTCAATATTCTTTCGGATTTATACTCGCGATATTCATAACAAATTATTTTCAATAGCTTTCTCTCGAAATTTCTATAGTAAGTACATCGAATTCTTAGCCCTTTGTCTCTGTCAAACTCCAACTTAAAATGTATATAAAAGCTATGTTGCTGGTTTCAAGAAAAACAGCAATATTGACTTCCTTTCTTATTAGATCTTGCATCCGTACTCACATAAAGAACAAGCTCGTCTGGTGCAGCAGTTGGTGTCGTCGTTATTTTTGTTGATGGTTCTATTTCATTTAAATCTAACTAAATCTGATGTTTTAACAGCAGACATTATAAATAGATTCTAACGCGATCGCGATTGGGAAAAAATTATCTGAAACTCTAATTCGATGTGCTACTATCTGAATACTGGGAGTAGGTGGACCAAAACTTGACACAACTACTAACAACCGGGCAAAATCCACAGGCAAACATTTCCTCTTCTAACCTTTAACGCTGAAAGTATACATCTGAATGCATAACAATTATCTTCCAATAAACTTTTAGTCACCAGGTACTCTCAATAATAACATCCGCTTAACAAAGATCGCAGGCACCTACCGGAAAGGAATCCGAGCTTCAAATTCCTCAAACCTTTCTTACTGGTGAAACTTGAAGCACCCTTTACATATTTACAAATGTACATTCGTCAAATTTTTCAGACCGCTTCTAGTAATACATTTGCTATCATGTGATCTTGCTGAACTCATTTCGCAAACACACCACCATTTATTCACTGATCTAAACCACAAACTCGAGCAGGAATAGCCAAAGACCTCGCAGGCCCAATCCTTGCCTTATACATTATACATATCCTTTGCTGCCTTAACTTAAAGTTCAAGAACACTCCTCTTCCCGATTACTGCAACAGTTAATCACAACATCACGCATGCCATCGAAAGCGACGACACCCAAAGACATCGCGGGGGGCCCGCCGACGCTCATCTCAAAGCAATCCAGAAACCACAACATACTGATAACCACAACTCGCACTTGACCCCCCGACAAAGACCACAAACCAACTCAAGCAATACCTGATAAGCTCCAGTAACTACACAAACAAATCGCTCGTGCCCTTTCAAACAACCAACGCCGATATTTTTCCTCTTGCACAACCCATGCAAGGGGTGAGCACTTTAAATCGACGGCTGCTTCAGTCCGGGGCGGTTTATTGCTCCGTGTCACCAAACTATACAAAAAAAATTATGTGCTCGCGTGAAATAAAAAGGATAAGGGGATACGGTAAAAATAACGTGGATCTATTCTGAATGAGTCTGAGACCGTGGTGTTGTTTAGGCCTCACATATCCCTCCCAACCATGCACACTCGAAAAATATTTGAATGGCCCAAGTTAAAGATCTTGAAACTTTTACTTTCGGTGTATACCTTACTTAACAAAAATTTATTCAAAATTCATTTTATTAACTATAATTCGAAGCTGAGTTACAATCCATTTTTAAAATTTACAATTTTGATTTTAGAAAAATAAAGGAAACGGAAAAATTTATATACATATGATAACGCTATATATTGTTGGAGCAACAAGATTTGATACCCCTACAGGACTATACATATATATTCTCCAAGGCATTAGAGCAGAAGTCAAGTATAGTCATATATATATATACGTATATATAATCGAATTACGATGAGACAAAAAGCTTGACTTCAAAAAGCTTTTCTTTTCGTTCGTACGCTTGGGTATTAACATATAAAAATAATAAAATTATAACATTAATCCAAACTAAATTAATGATATATTAACAAAAATATGTGAATCTTAGTAGTCCAAGTATTAATTTAGAACTTTAATTATTTAGTAATTTAGACAAAATTAGGTGAACGAATGTTAATTTAGAAAGATAAGTAATTTAATAGAAATTAGTGTCAGTTAAAGAAAGTATTTATAAGTATATATGTAGGCAGGTTTATTTTATCTCACGAATTGCCTGTGAAGATTATCCTCATCTGCAATTTTTGCAGGAAATCCAGAGTAGATGGATATATAGATTTAGGTAGCTTAAATGATGTGTTTTTTTTGTTTATTTGACCATGTGGGTATGGAGCGATATAAGTGTGTATACGCTCAAATCTCCGGAGCAGAATTGGAACGCCTCCTAAAGATAAATTCCGTCTTGTTTTTAAGCATGTACACGAGAGGTTCGTACATGGCAGTTTATAACATACCGCTTTTAGGCTTAAATATGTTTACGCTTGAATAATTCATGAGGTTTATCTGTGTCCGATCAAAAAAATCAGAATAACTGTTTCCGCGTCCTTTTTTTTTTTAAGTTACACCACAATTCAAACTTGTCTACATACGTAGATAATTATCACTTTTTTTATTTATATTATATTATAAATCAAATTAAGCGATTCACTTTTATTAAACGACTTTTCTCTGAAATGTTCTGTTTTCTTCTTTTGTTCTTGAATGATGTGCTTACGCTCACGATCCTTATCCAAAATAGCGAGTGTGCCCTTGAATTTCTATTATAACTAAGCCAGTTTGGTGGTTCGATCTCTTAGCTCCAGTTTTGTTTTCTCTTGGGCACTTGACATGGAATTCTTATCTAGGCGTGTACATAAGTATGCATGTATGTTCATAAGACAAAAAATGCATTTGGGTGTAATTTTTGCGTCAGATTATTAAAGGGTTGATGCAGGGTTATGAAAAGTAGCTCATTACAGTATTGTTGATACAGGTAAGCTGGTACTTTAATCGTTCGTCGGTTTTGAAAAGAAAAGGGCAAAATCTCTGCCGATTGCTTCTGACTAAACATATTTGAAAGTATTTGTCTTTATGGATTTTGTTCGAATTGGTCAGTTCACGTTACGAAGCCCAAAGAATACATGCGATAGATTTTCAGAAACAGTGTGACTTAAAATTGTGCGGGATTCGGGTTTGTTTAAAAAAAAACCAAGAAGGCCTCGAAGAGTAGAATAAGGACCTTAATTCAGTTCAGCAGCATCATATCTGTGATCTTCACAGGCCGATTAGCCTAGGAGGAGGGGGAAACCGCACATCACCCCGCGGAGTGCACTCACTACCCGTAGGAATGCAGGTATACTCTGAGGGTCATTCAAACCACAAATTGAGTGACTCCATGGCACCAACTAAATCACATTGTAGCAAAAACCGAGTCGTTCCTAGAAGACAAATGCCTTAATGCATAGGGTCATTTGTCTTCTATTTACTTACCCGTTTAATTTATCGATTTTTAGTACGGCCTTCCCAAGGCAGGCATTTCTCTGTGCGTGACAAAAAGTATCCACTCATTGCATGAGTCAAAGATTTATTAATTTCTTCTTGCCATCCTTATTTCACACACCGCCGTGAGTCCCAGCCAAATACTCACACATACCATCATCGATACCACCGTCACGGAGCGCCGTCTCAGATGCGGAAGAGAATTTTACAGAGACGCGAAACGGCTATAGCAAAGAGAGTAACGCAACAACAAAAACCACGATAGCATGGATGTGCATGTGTAAAAAATTAGCCATCGTTTTCACCCGATGAGGGAATGAAATGTCGAGGCTGTGTGTTTGGTAGCCTGAGAATGGCTTTATTAAAAAGCTATCGACGAATATTTAATTTTGTTCGTTGGCCGTTTGCTTATTAGTTCTATGTTTAGTTCTATAATGTTGCCTCTGTTGCTTGGCGTGTGTCTGGGCATAGGTTAGATAAGGCTAGGTTTTGGTAGGTGAGTATGAAAGTCTTACATCACTTCCACTCAAAAGCCTTCGATCCCATTGTGAATCACTTCATTTAAGGGGTACACATTCTATCACGCTACACCATCGCGTGATGGCTTAAATAAGTCCGTGCTCGTTACGAGCCTTAAGAAACCCGATATGAATGCAGACGTAGTCAAAGTCTGCTGTCTCTGTGAAGAATCTTTGGCCCAGCGAAGATATGTGCCGATTGTGGAGAGCTGGGCTTCGCTAATGTCCATTTCATATCCGTGTCTGGCCATTTCTTCCGCTCTTTCGTTCCCAGCTATTGAGGTGTGGCCCGGGAACCTAGCAAAGTTTGACCTTATGGTGGCTGATGGCCCTTAGAGAGTCGCGACACTTCATGACAGCCTTTGATCTTATTGCACAGCATCCTATTGACGTCAGTGCAGCCTGGCTGTCAACAAAGGTAGAGATATCTGAGGGTGGGATATCGGTTGTTTGTATGTTTGGCTGCTTTCGCTATTGCCAGAAACTCTGCTTGATAGATAAAAGTCAATATTCTTTCGGATTTATACTCGCGATATTCATAACAAATTATTTTCAATAGCTTTCTCTCGAAATTACTATAGTAAGTACATCGAATTCTTAGCCCTTTGTCCCCGTCAAACTCCAACTTAAAATGTATATAAAAGCTATGTTGCTGGTTTCAAGAAAAACAGCAATATTGAATTCCTTTCTTATTAGATCTTGCATCCGTACTCACATAAAGAACAAGCTCGTCTGGTGCAGCAGTTGGTGTCGTCGTTATTTTTGTTGATGATTCTATTTCATTTAAATCTAACTAAATCTGATGTTTTAACAGCAGACATTATAAATAGATTCTAACGCGATCGCGATTGGGAAAAAATTATCTGAAACTCTAATTCGATGTGCTACTATCTGAATACTGGGAGTAGGTGGACCAAAACTTGACACAACTACTAACAACCGGGCAAAATCCACAGGCAAACATTTCCTCTTCTAACCTTTAACGCTGAAAGTATACATCTGAATGCATAACAATTATCTTCCAATAAACTTTTAGTCACCAGGTACTCTCAATAATAACATCCGCTTAACAAAGATCGCAGGCACCTACCGGAAAGGAATCCGAGCTTCAAATTCCTCAAACCTTTCTTACTGGTGAAACTTGAAGCACCCTTTACATATTTACAAATGTACATTCGTCAAATTTTTCAGACCGCTTCTGGTAATACATTTGCTATCATGTGATCTTGCTGAACTCATTTCGCAAACACACGACCATTTATTCACTGATCTAAACCACAAACTCGAGCAGGAACAGCCAAAGACCTCGCAGGCCCAATCCTTGCCTTATACATTATACATATCCTTTGCTGCCTTAACTTAAAGTTCAAGAACACTCCTCTTCCCGATTACTGCAACAGTTAATCACAACATCACGCATGCCATCGAAAGCGACGACACCCAAAGACATCGCGGGGGGCCCGCCGACGCTCATCTCAAAGCAATCCAGAAACCACAACATACTGATAACCACAACTCGCACTTGACCCCCCGACAAAGACCACAAACCAACTCAAGCAATACCTGATAAGCTCCAGTAACTACACAAACAAATCGCTCGTGCCCTTTCAAACAACCAACGCCGATATTTTTCCTCTTGCACAACCCATGCCGTGCAAGTAACGACACCGCGACCATTATTTAGTTTTCTTTGTTCAGATTGAGTATATACGAATAAGGCATGCATTGTCCACTGGTCTAGGCGAAGTTTGTATTCCCATTCGCTAATCACAGTTGTGACTGCTGTCCAATTGCCATTACAGTACGTTTCAGGACCGATAAATGCAGATTCCGAGCCAAGGTGCCTACGGTAGATTCGACCTTGTCTTTACTGAAGATTTTTCCAGATAGACTGTTTGTTGAAAAAGACCCTGTGGTCTGCTGAGTTAGAGTGCACTTTTGATGTGTTAAAAGACGAACCGGGGAACTGTAGCTGAAGTAACTTCGTAACTGTGTTTTCTCGGTCCGTCGTGGACTTGAGATGCATTTGTTTGTTGGAGAAAATAAGTTCTCGGAAAAGATCCCAATCCGTGCATTTGTTGTTGGTAGCATGTGAGAATTGGCCAGGTATGTCGAAACTGATGTCTTGGTTGTCTGACAGGGATGATTCATCTGACACTTGCCAATTCACAATTAAATTAGAAATAAATGGACTCACGTGTGTTAGGTCTAGTACCTCTTCGCGAATCGCATTTAGCAATGTAGGTTTTGTGCCGTTATTAAGTATATTTACTTCACTAATCGTAAGATATTTTCAAAGACACTCACATCTCTGTTGGTATTACTACTCCCCCACACCTCATGATGCGCTTTTGCATCGCATCGCCAGCAATGATGTAGTGTAGGTTGCTTTTAAGACAATAGGTGATGAGGTTCTGTCGTAGTTGTTGTCGTCGGGGATTTTCGCCGAGGCGCACATGACAGTTTGTGTGCTCCTTTCTGTAGCACTTACAGGAGTAGTGCGACCAGGTTTCTTGTTAAAAATTCTGGGATGGGAAGAAAGTTAATATTACTTTTAATGTAGCAGGGCACTCTAGACGCACGTTCTACACACTTGTATTACCCAAGTACCAAATAATACTTTTTTCCCACTAAATTATCGCCACACGACACACATGGCACACGACAAAACCAAAACCCACTTCCTCTGCCTGAACCTACAACTGACGGTAATAACCCTCGAGTCCAAGCAATGATCAAAGATCATTCAACGTTCGTGGCAGTGTAAAATTCTTAATTGCTTCTATTTTTTTTTAGCACTTGTTTTAATTCCATTTTTGGATATTATGAAGCCTAAGAACTGTACCTCTTCTTTGAAGATGTTACTTTCATGTTGGATTCATTTAACGTATGGAAAATCGTCCTCAAATGATGTTCTGACTAACTTTTACTGAAGGTGACAATATCATCGATGTATACATATGCAGCAAATTTTCCCAATTTGCTTGTGAAGGATGTCGTCCAGTGCGCGCTGCAAGATTGACGGTGCAGTATTAAGCCCAAAAGGTAGTCACGTAAACTCAAACTTTCCTTTGTTGATGGAAAAAGCCGTCTTTTCTATATCTTGAGGGATTTTTGGTGGAATCCACTTTTGAAATCTAATACAGAAAAAAAGCATTTTCACCTAATTGGGATAAAACTTCGTTTATCTCTGGATTTGGGTATCGATTCGAGATCGTTACTGAGTTAAGCTGCCGGAAGTCTATGACTAGCCTGTACTACTTATTCCCCAAAGATTCGGGCTTCTTTAGTACATCCCATACTGATGAGTTGTATGGTGAGCGGAATTGTCTAATGATTCCGTCTTTGAAAAGTTTGTTGACTAGCTTTTCTGTTTCTTCTTTGTGAGCCTCTGGGTATGGGTAAAAGGGGGAATCGGTAGTAGTTCTTACTTCACCGTATAGTTGGGTGGTATAAGTAATCACGATCCAAAAAAAAACTAGGAAAATTATTTATTAATGATTTTATTGCTTGATTTTGGCTTATTTTTTCCCAATATTGTCATGTAACCTTCCTTAGTATGAATGACAGCAGACAAAGCCTTAAGACTGTCAGTAGCTGAGATAGCTTTAAGTCATTTGCGATTGGGGAGTAGGAACACAATAATAAAGGGGTCTTTTTGTCCGAAAAGATTTGTTTTAACGTGATGAGTTATTTCTACGCCTCCTCCGACTGAGTTAGCGTAAAAGCAGTTTTCGTTGGGTATGGGTTTATTATGTAAACCTAACTGAATGTAGTTTCGATTTGAGCCGGTATCAATTAATATTTTCATGGTGTCTCCCGTTTTCGTCCTTACTTTAAAGTAAGGTAACGAAAAGGAAGTTAATCTTAAGAATGTATATCGGACTTCGTTTGTTTAATCTTCTGTTGTCGAATGATAATGATCAGAATGGGACATATGTTGATCAAAGCATGCTACTTGCGAGAGATACATCTGCTCGTATTTAGGTTGGTTCTCTTCAGTTGATATCTGGTAGTTCTTCTGCTTGTATTTGTTGATCTTATGATGGTGAGCTTCGAAACTGGGATTTCTTTTGTTTTTTCTTGTTTCCTGTTTGGTTTAGGGTGCTGTTACAATTATGCTGATTTAGCCTTTAAGGTCGACTAGGCAAGATATAGGAAGGAATTGGGATTGTAAAAACGACATTGAAAATGGTTCATTCCTGAATGGTTGACGTGGGATAAATTGGGTCTTCCTTGGAGGGAATGTCAGCCTGTGTATTGACTGTAGCTTGTTTGATGCTCCTTGGTGGCTGTATGCAAGACAGTTTCTGAAGTTCTGAATTTGCAGCTTCAGACACAGGTATAGTGCATGTGGTAAAATTATAGGTTCTCTTTTACCTAGTAACCTTCGGAGATCACCTCCTAGTATAAATGTATCGACAGCTTTGTCTTCCATACAACATAGCTTTTTCAAGATCGATGACAAGTGTGAGTACATACTATGATGGAAAGCTTGTATTGTCTTGTTCTCCTGAACAAGGAGAGTCATTTGTTAACCCAAAGTACAGAAATGCCTCGCTAGAAATTATCGGCATTGCCCACGATTTTGTTACGAATTACATTTATTATCCCGTAATACTTGGTTGTTCCTGTAAATGGTTCGTATATTTCCCAAATTCTTTCAACATTTTTCTGATTGCTACCAGACGTAGTCTTTCGAGGCCAGACAAATTTAGCCTATGTTCTGGATTTGTCGGCTCCAGAAAACGTTACACTGCCTGTTTTTACCGTATTGTGTACTAAATTACGGCCCGGATTTTCAAACACGCGATGCACAATTGAAGTGATTACACTTTCAAACTCAGGAAAGGTATTAACGAATGGGACGCGACTTGTTGAGAGATAAGGAATATTATGGTCAACGTAGCATTATGATGTGAACGGGGATTTGGCAAAGTGGGTTGCGGCATATTTATGGCACTGTGATCGGTAGGGCTGTGGTGGCCCGTGGTCTTGTGGATATATGCGTCGACGACAAGATATACATTTCGCGGCCCCACCTCTTTCGAGTAACTGACAATGCTCAAAGAGTATAACTGTCTAGAAAAAGCTTCTCAAAGTGGGCAGTTCGGAGTCGTCATAAAACTGTAGGTCCCTTTTACTCGTGATCGAACAATAGCACGCACAACATGAGTGGTTGCTGAGAAGCTAGGCCCTGGCCATCTACAGCTGTAGCACCGTACTATATGAACGGTGGGGCTGGCATTAGCGCCTGGGCCGCCTCTTATTTTCGGCTTATTTATTATTATTATTATATTTTTTTTTTACTTTGTTAAAAACTACGTATATTTCTTTTTCACAATGTGTAAATCCTTTAAAATCATTTTATATTAATTACTGCTGTTTTCTTTACTTACGTTAAATTTCTTATAACTTTTCTCCAAAAATATAATTCTTACATTCGACTTACAATAGTAGCATATAACAACATTTCTTCTAGATGAATTTAAAGATGCAAGAGGTCCAGACTATACCAGATTATTCCTTATTTATTTTAATTCTTATGTTACACTATGTAGTTTTTTTGTATTGACTATTGTAATAGTTGGTTACTAATTTTAAATTATAATTTTAATTAAAAATTTTAATTTTAATTTTTTATTGTTTCACAAAAGAAATTTTTTTTCCTGGGGTTTAGTCTTACCATTAATAATAATATTTGATTCGGTTATTGCTGAAGTTGGTTTTTTTTTTGTTTCTTCTTGTGGATCGGGTTTTGCGGTTCCTACGAACTACCGCTGTGTTCACTGTTTTGACACTGCTTTGTCAGAATTTGCTCACAATTCACTTTGTGAGGAAATTTTCACACTGTGTGAATGTCACCACAATGCGATATAATTAGATCGGCAGATGAAAACTGAAATTAAAATACGCATAGGAATGTGGCGGCTACTTGAGGCGCATAAAAGTAGAACTCCATGAAATCTTATTTTCACGTGATTCTACAAATGTAATTGTCTAGTTTTAATAAAACGATATTTTTTTATTTTAGAGAAGAAGTTCTTTCTTTATTGGATAACCAATATGAACTGAATTTAATAATTTCTATGCCTTAATTCTATTCCGTACTGCCATTGATCATTCTGCTGCATCTGCGTATGATGATTTCGATGACGATGAAGTCTTTTGCTGGCGGAAATATTTCCGGAAAATATTTGGGTGTTGATTTTAGATCGAGATGATGGTCATTTTGTTGCGAAGGGAATTGATTGTTTATTGGATGGCGAGAAATATTACTTGGAATAGTTCTGTATCGGGCGTATGTGTCGATGCTATTCCAATTTTTGTTTCTTTGTTTACTTTACTAGCATTTTCAATACTTTTATATAACAAATATTTAAATATATACTTTACATATATTACATTTGCAGCAATTATAGTATTGTGTTTTAAGGAATGCTATACATTACTTTTTTAATAATATAATATTTTGTTCATTTTGAATATTATTTGCAAACATATTGATTCAGAATCACTTTTCTTGGCGATTACTGTTACGATAACTGTTACTTTAAGACGCGAGAGTAATAAATCTATTTTTCTAAACAAATTGAAATCATTCCTATTTTTCTTGAATTTTGAAGAAACATATTCATTATTAAATATGTTAGTCTAATTTGTATTTATTTTACAGGCAATATATCTTAAAAAACTAAACTTTAAAGCTTGCATATCCCAGGATCACATACCCTCACCAATATATATTTAAAAATGATTAAGTGTTAATGGTTTATTCGTCTCTTGTTTTTGAGAATAGAATGTCCTAACTGTCTCACTAAAAGCGTTGAGAGCGTTGATCACTAAAAGCGTAGAGAGCGTTGATTTCACCATGGGACAAATCCACTTCCGCACTCAACTGTACTGTACTTTGAGATGCGGGCGAAATAAATCTATTTTTTTAAATAAATCGAATCATTCCTATTTTCCTTGAATTTTAAGAAAATAAATTCTTTATTAAATATTTTAATCTAATTTGTATTTATTGCACAGGCACCACTGAAAGTTATTAATTATCTTAAAGAACTGAATTAAACTTTAAAGCTTCACATATTGACCCAAATCAATATTTATTTAACAATTATTAAATCTTAATGGTTCATTTGTCTATTATCTGGCTAAAATTTAAAGCTTTATCTGAATTTAAATGTATTTTGCTAAGGATAATGAATGTTAGTTTTAAGTTTTTACATGAATACATGAAACAGTATCATTATTATTATTATTATTTATATTGAATAAATTAAAACCTTTATAAATAATTGTATTTCTCCACGATGTTGCGTGTTGGTTACGCAGTCTGAAATTGTTGCTGTTCCGCAGTTGATATGGCAAAGCCTCTCCTACCTGTCTGACTTCATTCGTTAAATATCCTGGTTCTTTATCAGGCTTTATTTTAAAAAATGCAGTGTTCAACTTAATTTTTTGTTTTATACTTACATTCTTTCGGGGTTTCTACCAAAGGATTTTGAAATTAAGCTTGCCGTTTCACGAAAGATGCAACAGTGAAATGAGTAAGAGTGCTGGCTAGATGGTAAGGTCGACGATTATTGAAACAGCTATGGTGGAACTTTATTACTTCATCGGCTTATAAGTGAAAAGTGTTGGAAAGCATTTGTCATTACGGGTTTTGTTTGAATTGGTCACTTTGGTATGTCGAAATCTTTGCTGAGCGAAACAGTCTGACTCAGCTAGTAAAAGAGCCCACACGAATACCGCTAACACCCTGGATCTGTTTCTCACCTCTCACCCTGATAAACATTCTGTTGACATACTGTCGCCTCTAGGCTCGTCTGACCATTGTGTCATATCAGCTAATTTCTCGTTATCACCACACACAGTTAGAGAACAAATTCCTAAAAGAACAGTATGGCCGATTGGAGCGGACTCAACAATTTCTTTAGGAACTTTAACTGGTCACCATGTTTCCTCGATAGTGACGCGGATGCCGCTGCTGATATGATCACAAACATTTTTCTGCTGGGCATGAGATCCTTCATTCCGCATAGAGTGAAGAGTATCAATCCCAAAGAAAATACATAATACAACTCGAGCTGTAAAGAGACTATCAGGTTGAGAGAGCTGAATTTCCGGGCATACAAAGCCAACCCTACTGAGGAAAACCGGAATAAGTTTAATCGGGCCAGAAATGACGTGCTACAATTTCAACCATGTGGACCAGATGTATGAATTCGTTTCTGAATTTCGTGTATTCAAGTTGCAAACCACTGTCTGTTTTGAATATTTTTTCTAATTGCAATAGTCTTGCAACCGCTCTATCTCGTGAAGCTCCGAGGCTGTATCTCTGCTGCAATTAATTATTGAATAGGATATCAATAGTGTATCAGCATTCAGCATCTGGAAAAGGGGTTTCTTCGTAAATTTATTCACAGTCCAGTTCTTTCTGTGTTGATAGGCTGCATTCTGGAATTTGTTCTTTTTCCCAGAATTGTTTAAGTTGGTTTTCCAAAGTTGTTTGCGCAACCATTCCAGTAATTTTTACGTTTGCACTCTTAAGAGATGTTCTTCCTGTGATAAACCATCCAAAATGTGACCTTTGTGCTATAGGAGAACCCATAGGGCCCTTCATTATACCATTCAGTGTGATATCTCCATAAACGTCTGCTCCAAGAATCATGCCAACAGAACCGGGTATGTAAAAAGTTTGATTCGGCCAGCAAAAGATGTTTCATCTCACTAGGAACTCCACTGAAGTTATTCTTGTCCGGTGTTAATCTGGTGAGGGTCGGTAACACAAGTGCGGGAACCAGCTATTTGAAATCTGAGTTGCATCTTGAATCTCGTATCAATTCTACTTTGCTGCGAGCGGTACCAGCATTAGTAGTTCCTAACCCGCTAACTCAGTGAGTGTTTTTTCCTTCGGTAGACGCAATGATTGGACTGCTTCCTCGGTTATAAAGGTAGCCTGGGATCCTGGGTCAATTAGGGCTCTTAGCTCTCTACGATGACCATCCTTGTTGGACGCCATGACAATTGCTGTTGCGAGGAGTACACTTTGGTTCTGATGTCCATAATTAGATTGTAATCATTGTACTTGAGTTTAATCGGGTTGTCTTCTACTCGTGAAAATATCTAAGTGGAGTAGAGTATGGTGTTTTCTATTGCCCTGCTTGCATGTTCGCAAACTAGTGCATGAAATCTTTCTATCATGTCTTAGACAGTTCATGCAGAGCCTAGCTTGTTTTACTTGCTCACAACGTTCTTTAGGAGGCCAGTTCATGAACTTATTACATGAATAAATTTTATGGTAATTTTTGCAAAATATACATTTAGCTCGGGCTGATAAATGATAACCTTATGTTCTTCTTGTACTGCTTCTAGCATGATAGACCAAGTACTGCCAAGGCTTGATATCTCCTTTGTAGAAAATCGTATAGTTTTGGAAAAGAGGGCATCTTGTTTGGCTGTTCTAGTCCTTGCTCGAAAAGATTCCTGCTTTCTTGGTCTAATGCCATTGTCAATAAATGGACAATAACTGGTATGAGTCAAAGGTAGCAACAAATTCGGTCATTTGTAAAAAACACAAGGAATTCCGCCTCGTCTTCAATTCCCACGCTCATTTACAATGACATTCCAGCTGTCAGCTCTTTAGACAAAGCCAATCTGCTTGCGGCGCATTTTGCACCCAGCTCAACACTACCGATTCCAATACGTCTCCACCTGTACTTGAGAGCGTTGATTTCACCATGGGACAAATCCACTTCCGCACTCGTACAGTTGCAAGAGTACTTAAAGATCTGCGGCATGCACAAATCCGCTGGCCCGGATGGTATTCCCCCTATACTTTCGTAAGATTTTTCACCTATCCTAAGGTCTCTTTCCGAGCAGATGGAAAACATCATTTGTCCAGCCCGTCCCGGCGGGGGCGAATCTTCGTCACCCACCTCGTACCGACCCATAGCACTTAGGTCTCTTCCTCCTAAGGCCATGGAAACGCTGATAAATCGTCAGCTTATGAAATATCTCGACTCGCGGAAGCTACTTAATGACTGGCAGTACTGTTTCCGTAGCAACAGGTCCACTGGTGATCTGATAGCTTATCTCACCGAAAAGTGGAACAAATCTTTGCATAATGCAGGCGAAAACAAGATCGCTGCACTTGATATTTCTAAGGCATTTAACATAGTTTGTCATTAAGCTCTTTTGTCGAAAATGCGTGCATATGGTATCGATGAATCTCTTCTTCTATGGATTAGAAATTACCCTTCGAACCGTTCAATTCAAGTTGTTTTGGATGGTTTCAAGTCTGATATCCACCAAATAAATGCTGGTGTACCCCAAGGCTCTGTTTTGTCTCCGACACTCTTTCTCATTTTTTATTAATGATCTCTTGTCTGCTACTTCTAATCCAATCCATTCCTTCGCTGATGACAGCACCCTCAGTTTTTCATATACGTTCCGAGACTCACGACCCTACCCTTCGGCCGTAGAATTGGAACGGCAGCGTATGTTAAGCACATAAAATTCCGATCTTGACAGTATAATTAACTGGGGAAACAACAGAGTGGAACTCAATGCTTAAAAAACTCAATGCTGGCTGCTGTCACTCAAGCGAACCCTTGTTAATCAGCCATTATCCATGCATGGCGCTTGTGTCGATGAAACTGGAAAGCTTTCCATCCTTGGTATGTGTATCAACACGACACTTAGTTGGAACGATCACATATCTGAGGTCGCCAAAAATGCTGCGAAATCGATGGAAGAAATATTTCAACCCCTCTGATTTGGCTTCCATTTATAAGGCGTATATCTGCCCCAAGCTTGAGTACAACGCTCATATCTGGTCTGGTGCCCCAAAGACCACCCTGCACCTACTAGATAGAATCCAAGAGCGAGCGATAAAACTTATAGGAGCCAACAATGTCGCAAAGTCATTAGACACGCTCGAACATCGACGTACCGTTTCTTCTTTTTCCGTATTTTATCGCTATTTCAACAAACCATGCTCAAGTGAGCTCTCCATGAATTCACCCGCAATACTCGTCTCGCCAGGAATGCTCATCAGTTTACCCTTAAGCCTACTTTCGAACGCACAGTTAAATTTAGAGACTCGTTCTTCAGCCGTAACGCGAATTTGGAATGCTCTTCCCAGCCCTATATTTCCCACAGACTACAACCCGCAGATATTTGAGACTAATGTGAATAGGTACCTCCACTCCCTTTCTCCCTCTATACCTTCGGCCGTGCTGTGTCTTGACCCCGGACACTTAAGGGTATTCGCAATTGAGAGCGCGCAAATTATAAAAAAAAAATGTAAAGCTTTATCTGAACTTTTATGTATTTTGCTACGGAGAATGAATGTTAGCTTTAAGTTTTTACATAATATAAATTATTACTAATATTATTATTATTTATATTGAATTAATTAAAACCTTTATAAATAATTGTATTTCTCGACGATGTTGAGTGTTGGTTACGCAGTCTGAAATTATTGTTGTTCCGCAGTTGATATGTCTGAGCCTCTCCTACCTGTCTGACTACATTCGTTAGACATCTCGGTGCCGTATCATGTTTATTTTAAAAAAGTGCAAGTAAAATGTTCAACTTAATTTTTGTTTTATACTTAACCAAATAGGTTCAACTTAATTTTTGTTTTATACTTAACCACCTTAGTGCGCCCAGCATTAATCTTTCTGAAGTCGTCCTTTCGGGGTTTCTACCAAAGGATTTAGAAATTAAGCTTGTCACAACGAATGATGAAACAGTGGGATGAGCAGGAGTGTTGATCCGATGGTGAGGTCGACGATTATTGAAACAGCTATGGTGGAACTTTATTATTTCGTCGGTTTTGAAAAGAAGAGGACAAAATCTTTGCCGATTGGTAATAAGTGAACAGCTTTGAAAGCATTTGTCATTACGGGTTTTGTTTGAATTGGTCACTTTATGTCACCAAGCCCAAAGAATCCACGCAATACATTTTCAGAAAGAGAGTGCCTTAAGATTATGCGACATTCTGGTGTATGACTGCAACGGGTATTTCATGTTCTAAAAAATCTAAAAATAAGAAGTTCTTAAAACGTATTAGAACGTGGACCCTATTCTAGTTCAGCGACGTCATAACTATGATCTTCGCAAGCCGATTAGCCGAGGAGGAGGAGGAATGTACTCACTACCCGTGGGAACGCAAGTGTCGTTCAAGCCACAAAGAATTTTACAGTGACGCGAAACGGCGATAGCAACAACAAAAACCACGATAGCATGTACGTGCATGTGTAAACAAATTAGCCATCGTGCCCACCCGATGAAGGAATGGAAAGTCGAGCCTGTATATTTGGATTGCTTAATAGTTATATTTTTTGCTCTATACTGTTGTCTCTGTCGCTTGGCGTGTGTCCAGGCATAGGTTTCCATTTTCTGAGCATTGTTCCGACGGAGCTGTGATAACACCGACGAGTGCACGGTCCAATGCCAGAAGCTTCTCCGATTCCCGCTATTAAGCTCTGGCCATTTTGATCTTGTCCTGTTACAGTCATTTCTTGCGAGCCAAGACTTGTTGGCTACTTTTTGGCCTGGCTGTCAATAAAGATAGAGATAACTGAGGGTGGGATATCGGTTGTTTGTATGTGTTTGGCTGCTTTCGCTATTGCCAGAATCTCTGCTTGATAGATTAAAGTTACAATAAAAACTGTTTTTTGTATGTTATATTCGTATGGTATGCTTGTACCTCTCATATCTATCATTTCATAATTTGATTTATACTCCATATCGTATTTTGACATGAGCTCAATTTCACCACAGCTTAGTATTCTTTCGGATTTATACTCGCGATATTCATAACAACATATTTTCAATGGCTTTTTCTCGAATTACTATCGTAAGAACGTCGAATTCGTATCTCTTTGTCCCCGTCAAACTCCAACCAAACCAGCAATATCGATCTCATTTCATATTAGATCTCGCCTAAACGCTTCTCTGGCCACTTCCGCTTTCACACAATGAACAGGCTCTTCTGGTGGAGTAGTCTACTTCATTTAAATCTGATGTTTTAACAGCAAAAAATTATAAAAAGATTCTAAGGCGATCGCGATTGGGAACAAATTATTTGAAACTCCAAATTTGATGTGCTACTATCGTTCAGGCCCCACCGCAACTATCCCAAAGCAATCCCCAAATCCCAACATACTGATAACCACAACTCGCACTTGACCCCCCGACAAAGACCACAACCCACTCAAGCAATACCTGCAACTACACAAACAAATCGCTCGTCTTCCTTTCAAGCAACCGATTTTTTTTTCCTCTTGCACAACCCATGCCGCGCGGGCAACGACACCGCGACCTTTATAGATATATTGAATCGGAGGCTTGGAGTTACCAAAAACCAAACCCTCATGAAAGCTAATAAGTCTTTAGTTGTGGAGTTTTTTAAACCCACTGAAGTGAGTATCTCCTTATGGAATATATTTACCATATCAGTGCCGGATATTAGCACACAATATGCTCAGAAGTTTCATCCTCTTCCAGGCAAAGGCGACAGACCTTTTCTTGACAATTGCTAAGGTGGTAGTTCAGGCCGATTTCATCAGATTGAGTATATCCTTATTAACTAACTGTTACCTTTTTGCATTTCAGACGTGTTTCTGTTTTTTCCGTTTCCATTTTTTATTAATTACCTCCAAATTGCTCCCCTTATGTTATATATTTTTTTATATATTTGAAAATAAAACCAGAGATGAATTTTTTTAAATGTATTTTATTGAATGAGGGTAACTAACGAACTGATTCACAAATGTAATAGATAGAAATGTGACAGTAGTCTTCTGGCTGTCTTCATGTTTATTCCGATCTTGTTGATCTTGTTGTTGGCTGAGCTCATCGTTGAGCAATTGGTTGAGCTGTTGTTCCTCATCTTGATTTAATTTCTTTTAATTACTTTCAAACGTATTGATTCGAATTTTCGTTTTTTAAGTAATTTCCAAATTACAAGAAATAATGAACGGATACTGGGAATCCTACCGACTGCGCCAATTATATATTTTTTTTATATTTGAAAATAAAACCAGAGATGATTTTTTTTAAATATACTTTATTGAATGAGTGTAGCTAACGAACTGATTCACAAATGTAAATCTATCTACTGTGTCGGTGCCTTAAACTGCAGACCAAGCAGTTTGATACGATGAATCTATCGAAGAGGATGCTTGTGTTTACCTATGGGATGGGATTGATGTTTAGTTTATTTTAACGATGCCGATGCTGGCATTGTTATTGTTATAGATTGTGGATGAGATTTCTCTATAACTCCCCCCGACTTAGATTGGAGACTCTCCTGATGTTTTACATTTTTTATGTCATTTAGTGGTACATCTATATGGTCTAGTTGTATCTCTTCGGCACATATTTGGTTTGTGATTTTTATATTCTTACATCTTTGTGTAAGTATAAAATATATAATTATTACACAAATACAAATAACTAATACAGCGGATATATCAATGGTATTCCTTTTATTCTTATATTCAATCAATTTTATCTTGTTTTGATGTTCAATATTTCGTGTCATTAATTCTTTAATTTTAATATTGTATTCGATTATTGATATATTTAAACATGGTTGAATTAGAAGTTTATGATTAAAAGTTGTTATTTTGTTGTTGTAAGCCTTATTGTTCAAGATTACTGTACAGTTATTGAAATTTACAAAAAAGTTTTTATAAGAATGATACATTTTTTCATTACAATTATGGTCGATATTAGATTTAAAGTTAATAGCTAACAATAAGCCTTGATTTATTTCCTGTACATAATTTTAATCTGCATATTCTAAAGTTTCACAAGGGGTACAATCAATTGATTTTTTTAAATTCTTTACGTATTTACTTATCGAATAAATTTTATCTTCGTATTTAATAACTTTTTGCTCTTTGATATTGGTTATAATAGTATTATTAGAGAAAGGTGTGATTCTTAAATAATACGTCGAAGGCTCTTCGTCTAAGAATATATGAATGCTTATAATTATTACAAAAGTATTGGAATTATCTTTTCCAAAAATATTTATTTTGATTTCTTGGAGTTCATTTAATCCTATAAAATTTTCATTTATTTCATCAATATCGAGAATAGATCTTGACATTATTCCATTTTTTGCTGCGTTTACATTGTCAATTAGCTTTTCAATTTCCTGATCTATCTCTAAAATATAATTAAAAAGTTTTAGTAACAAAATTTCATTTTTCACATGATTAATTTCATCTTTGTTATTTCCTGTAAGTTTATAGAACTGGGTTTTTGTATCTTTCTTAATTTATGTAGTATTGGGTCCTTTAAAATATTTTCTCTGTCTTTTTATCCGTGTTGGATGTATTTTCAGATTTCGTTTACCCTTGCCTTTATTTATAATATTATTTTGACTGTCTAATTTAACTTCAACTTTTCGAAATTTTGGTTTTTCTTTATGTCGTCTTTGAGCATAATTTTTAATATAGGCTTTTTCATGAGGATAGGATTTGATTGTTTCCCTATTTCTATTATGATAACTTATCCACTGATGACTTATATATTTCGTTTGTATCAACATTTCCGTGTTGAATTTCTATAGGTTTTCTTTCTATTGTAGAATATATTGTATTATTATAATACTCTGCAGCTTTAAGAATCTTTTCCGTAATATTTGAATTTGGTTCTGTAATGGTTAATATTTGAATATGTTCTAGAAGTGTAGAATGACACCTACTCATATCAGAATTTCCTGTATGACTGTTGGGAGAATTAAAATGTATTTTTAACTGCATATTTTCTACAAATTCTTTAACTTTTGCTGTGTTGAATTCGTTGTCTGCAACTATAAGTTGAGGTTTATCAAACATATAAATATATTCTTGAAGTAAAGTGACCAAGGTACCAGAACTTTTCTCTGTAGTTTCTTTAACGTATAGATATTTTTTCAGTTTGTGTAATAAAAATTTTCTTTTTGTTATGTACTTGTTTATGATCTTGTTCTTTTTCTTTCAATAGAATAATTTGTGTTTTATATTTATTCACAATTTCTCTATTTATTATCATTTCAATGCCTGAGTTAATTTCATTTGCGTTGATCTCTGTTTCATTTGTATTAATTCTGTATAGGAAGTCTGCAACTTTGTTTTCTTTGCCCTTAATGTATTCTATATCATAGTTATATTCATTCAATTTGGTTTTCCAACTTATCATTTTAGAACCAGGCTTTTTAAGGTTATTTAACCAAACTAGTGGTCTATGATCTGTTCTAATTGTGAATTTAACTCCATAAAGGTAAGGCCGGAAATATTTTGTTGCCCAAACTATTGACAATAATTCTTTTTCAATTGTTGCATAGTTTTTTTCATGTTCATTGAGAGTTCCTGATGCAAACGAGATGGGATGATTATCTTGTGATAACACAGCTCCAATAGCTTTACCTGAGGCATCAGTAGTGAGAGTAAAACTTTTCTTGAAGTCAGGATATCGTAATACCGGATGACTCGTAATCAAGTGTTTTAAATTCTCAAAGGCATTTATATAATCTGGATTATTTTCATTAATCCTTTTACCTTTATGCAGACACTCAGTCAATGGTAGGGCTATCTTGGAATAATTCTCTATGAATTTTCTGTAGTAGCCTGTTATTCCTAAGAAGGATTTTATTTGCTTCACCGTTTTAGGTACATCCAATTTTTTATATATAATTTCTATTTTACTTGGGTTTGGTTTAATTCCTTTATCGGTCAATATATGTCCATTTTCATCATTTTCTTGTAAAAGCCAATCTGCTTGCGGCGCATTTTGCACCCAGCTCAACACTACCAGATTCCAATACGTCTCCACCTGTACTTGAGAGCGTTGATTTCACCATGGGACAAATCCACTTCCGCACTCGTACAGTTGCAAGAGTACTTAAAGATCTGCGGCATGCACAAATCCGCTGGCCCGGATGGTATTCCCCCTATACTTTCGTAAGATTTTTCATCTATCCTAAGGTCTCTTTCCGAGCAGATGGAAAACATCATTTGTCCAGCCCGTCCCGGCGGGGGCGAATCTTCGTCACCCACCTCGTACCGACCCATAGCACTTAGTTCTCTTCCTTCTAAGGCCATGGAAACGCTGATAAATCGTCAGCTTATGAAATATCTCGACTCGCGGAAGCTACTTAATGACCGGCAGTACGGTTTCCGTAGCAACAGGTCCACTGGTGATCTGATAGCTTATCTCACCGAAAAGTGGAACAAATCTTTGCATAATGCAGGCGAAAACAAGATCGTTGCACTTCATATTTCTAAGGCATTTAACATAGTTTGTCATTAAGCTCTTTTGTCGAAAATGCGTGCATATGGTATCGATGAATCTCTTCTTCTATGGATTAGAAATTACCCTTCGAACCGTTCAATTCAAGTTGTTTTGGATGGTTTCAAGTCTGATATCCACCAAATAAATGCTGGTGTACCCCAAGGCTCAGTTTTGTCTCCGACACTCTTTCTCATTTTTTATTAATGATCTCTTGTCTGCTACTTCTAATCCAATCCATTCCTTCGCTGATGACAGCACCCTCAGTTTTTCATATACGTTCCGAGACTCACGACCCTACCCTTCGGCCGTAGAATTGGAACGGCAGCGTATGTTAAGCACATAAAATTCCGATCTTGACAGTATAATTAACTGGGGAAACAACAGAGTGGAACTCAATGCTTAAAAAACTTAATGCTGGCTGCTGTCACTCAAGCGAACCCTTGTTAATCTGCCATTATCCATGCATGGCGCTTGTGTCGATGAAACTGGAAAGCTTTCCATCCTTGGTATGTGTATCAACACGACACTTAGTTGGAACGATCACATATCTGAGGTCGCCAAAAATGCTGCGAAATCGATGGAAGAAATATTTCAACCCCTCTGATTTGGCTTCCATTTATAAGGCGTATATCTGCCCCAAGCTTGAGTACAACGCTCATATCTGGTCTGGTGCCCCAAAGACCACCCTGCACCTACTAGATAGAATCCAAGAGCGAGCGATAAAACTTATAGGAGCCAACAATGTCGCAAAGTCATTAGACACGCTCGAACATCGACGTACCGTTTCTTCTTTTTCCGTATTTTATCGCTATTTCAACAAACGATGCTCAAGTGAGCTCTCCATGAATTCACCCGCAATACTCGTCTCGCCAGGAATGCTCATCAGTTTACCCTTAAGCCTACTTTCGAACGCACAGTTAAATTTAGAGACTCGTTCTTCAGCCGTAACGCGAATTTGGAATGCTCTTCCCAGCCCTATATTTCCCACAGACTACAACCCGCAGATATTTGAGACTAATGTGAACAGGTACCTCCTCTCCCTTTCTCCCTCTATACCTTCGGCCGTGCTGTGTCTTGACCCCGGACACTTAAGGGTATTCGCAATTGAGAGCGCGCAAATTATAAAAAAAAAATGTAAAGCTTTATCTGAACTTTTATGTATTTTGCTACGGAGAATGAATGTTAGCTTTAAGTTTTTACATAATATAAATTATTACTAATATTATTATTATTTATATTGAATTAATTAAAACCTTTATAAATAATTGTATTTCTCGACGATGTTGAATGTTGGTTACGCAGTCTGAAATTATTGTTGTTCCGCAGTTGATATGTCTGAGCCTCTCCTACCTGTCTGACTTCATTCGTTAGATATCTCGGTGCCGTATCATGTTTAATTTAAAAAAGTGCAAGTAAAATGTTCAACTTAATTTTTGTTTTATACTTAACCAAATAGGTTCAACTTAATTTTTGTTTTATACTTAACCACCTTAGTGCGCCCAGCATTAATCTTTCTGAAGTCATCCTTTCGGGGTTTCTACCAAAGGATTTAGAAATTAAGCTTGTCACAACGAATGATGAAACAGTGGGATGAGCAGGAGTGTTGATCCGATGGTGAGGTCGACGATTATTGAAACAGCTATGGTGGAACTTTATTATTTCGTCGGTTTTGAAATGAAGAGGACAAAATCTTTGCCGATTGGTAATAAGTGAACAGCTTTGAAAGCATTTGTCATTACGGGTTTTGTTTGAATTGGTCACTTTATGTCACCAAGCCCAAAGAATCCACGCAATACATTTTCAGAAAGAGAGTGCCTTAAGATTATGCGACATTCTGGTGTCTGACTGCAACGGGTATTTCATGTTCTAAAAAATCTAAAAATAAGAAGTTCTTAAAACGTATTAGAACGTGGACCCTATTCTAGTTCAGCGACGTCATAACTATGATCTTCGCAAGCCGATTAGCCGAGGAGGAGGAGGAATGTACTCACTACCCGTGGGAACGCAAGTGTCGTTCAAGCCACAAAGAATTTTACAGTGACGCGAAACGGCGGTAGCAACAACAAAAACCACGATAGCATGTACGTGCATGTGTAAACAAATTAGCCATCGTGCCCACCCGATGAAGGAATGGAAAGTCGAGCCTGTATATTTGGATTGCTTAATAGTTATATTTTTTGCTCTATACTGTTGTCTCTGTCGCTTGGCGTGTGTCCAGGCATAGGTTTCCATTTTCTGAGCATTGTTCCGACGGAGCTGTTATAACACCGACGAGTGCACGGTCCAATGCCAGAAGCTTCTCCGATTCCCGTTATTAAGCTCTGGCCATGTTGATCTTGTCCTGTTACAGTCATTTCTTGCGAGCCAAGACTTGTTGGCTTCTTTTTGGCCTGGCTGTCAATAAAGATAGAGATAACTGAGGGTGGTGTTTGGCTGCTTTCGCTATTGCCAGAATCTCTGCTTGATAGATTAAAGTTACAATAAAAACTGTTTTTTGTATGTTATATTCGTATGGTATGCTTGCACCTCTCATATCTATCATTTCATAATTTGATTTATACTCCATATCGTATTTTGACATGAGCTCAATTTCACCACAGCTTAGTATTCTTTCGGATTTATACTCGCGATATTCATAACAACATATTTTCAATGGCTTTTTCTCGAATTACTATCGTAAGGACGTCGAATTCGTATCTCTTTGTCCCCGTCAAACTCCAACCAAACCAGCAATATCGATCTCATTTCATATTAGATCTCGCCTAAACGCTTCTCTGGCCACTTCCGCTTTCACACAATGAACAGGCTCTTCTGGTGGAGTAGTCTACTTCATTTAAATCTGATGTTTTAACAGCAAAAAATTATAAAAAGATTCTAAGGCGATCGCGATTGGGAACAAATTATCTGAAACTCCAAATTTGATGTGCTACTATCGTTCAGGCCTTACCGCAACTATCCCAAAGCAATCCCCAAATCCCAACATACTGATAACCACAACTCGCACTTGACCCCCCGACAAAGACCACAACCCAACTCAAGCAATACCTGATAAGCACCAGCAACTACACAAACAAATCGCTCGTCTTCCTTTCAAGCAACCGATTTTTTTTTCCTCTTGCACAACCCATGCCGCGCGGGCAACGACACCGCGACCTTTATAGATATATTGAATCGGAGGCTTGGAGTTACCAAAAACCAAACCCTCATGAAAGCTAATAAGTCTTTAGTTGTGGAGTTTTTTAAACCCACTGAAGTGAGTATCTCCTTATGGAATATATTTACCATATCAGTGCCGGATATTAGCACACAATATGCTCAGAAGTTTCATCCTCTTCCAGGCAAAGGCGACAGACCTTTTCTTGACAATTGCTAAGGTGGTAGTTCAGGCCGATTTCATCAGATTGAGTATATCCTTATTAACTAACTGTTACCTTTTTGCATTTCAGACGTGTTTCTGTTTTTTCCGTTTCCATTTTTTATTAATTACCTCCAAATTGCTCCCCTTATGTTATATATTTTTTTATATATTTGAAAATAAAACCAGAGATGAATTTTTTTAAATGTATTTTATTGAATGAGGGTAACTAACGAACTGATTCACAAATGTAATAGATAGAAATGTGACAGTAGTCTTCTGGCTGTCTTCATGTTTATTCCGATCTTGTTGATCTTGTTGTTGGCTGAGCTCATCGTTGAGCAATTGGTTGAGCTGTTGTTCCTCATCTTGATTTAATTTCTTTTAATTACTTTCAAACGTATTGATTCGAATTTTCGTTTTTTAAGTAATTTCCAAATTACAAGAAATAATGAACGGATACTGGGAATCCTACCGACTGCGCCAATTATATATTTTTTTTATATTTGAAAATAAAACCAGAGATGATTTTTTTTAAATATACTTTATTGAATGAGTGTAGCTAACGAACTGAATCACAAATGTAAATCTATCTACTGTGTCGGTGCCTTAAACTGCAGACCAAGCAGTTTGATACGATGAATCTATCGAAGAGGATGCTTGTGTTTACCTATGGGATGGGATTGATGTTTAGTTTATTTTAACGATGCCGAAGCTGGCATTGTTATTGTTATAGATTGTGGATGAGATTTCTCTATAACTCCCCCCGACTTAGATTGGAGACTCTCCTGATGTTTTACATTTTTTATGTCATTTAGTGGTACATCTATATGGTCTAGTTGTATCTCTTCGGCACATATTTGGTTTGTGATTTTTATATTCTTACATCTTTGTGTAAGTATAAAATATATAATTATTACACAAATACAAGTAACTAATACAGCGGATATATCAATGGTATTCCTTTTATTCTTATATTCAATCAATTTTATCTTGTTTTGATGTTCAATATTTCGTGTCATTAATTCTTTAATTTTAATATTGTATTCGATTATTGATATATTTAAACATGGTTGAATTAGAAGTTTATGATTAAAAGTTGTTATTTTGTTGTTGTAAGCCTTATTGTTCAAGATTACTGTACAGTTATTGAAATTTACAAAAAAGTTTTTATAAGAATGATACATTTTTTCATTACAATTATGGTCGATATTAGATTTAAAGTTAATAGCTAACAATAAGCCTTGATTTATTTCCTGTACATAATTTTAATCTGCATATTCTAAAGTTTCACAAGGGGTACAATCAATTGATTTTTTTAAATTCTTTACGTATTTACTTATCGGATAAATTTTATCTTCGTATTTAATAACTTTTTGCTCTTTGATATTGGTTATAATAGTATTATTAGAGAAAGGTGTGATTCTTAAATAATACGTCGAAAGCTCTTCGTCTAAGAATATATGAATGCTTATAATTATTACAAAAGTATTGGAATTATCTTTTCCAAAAATATTTATTTTGATTTCTTGGAGTTCATTTAATCCTATAAAATTTTCATTTATTTCATCAATATCGAGAATAGATCTTGACATTATTCCATTTTTTGCTGCGTTTACATTGTCAATTAGCTTTTCAATTTCCTGATCTATCTCTAAAATATAATTAAAAAGTTTTAGTAACAAAATTTCATTTTTCACATGATTAATTTCATCTTTGTTATTTCCTGTAAGTTTATAGAACTGGGTTTTTGTATCTTTCTTAATTTATGTAGTATTGGGTCCTTTAAAATATTTTCCCTGTCTTTTTATCCGTGTTGGATGTATTTTCAGATTTCGTTTACCCTTGCCTTTATTTATAATATTATTTTGACTGTCTAATTTAACTTCAACTTTTCGAAATTTTGGTTTTTCTTTATGTCGTCTTTGAGCATAATTTTTAATATAGGCTTTTTCATGAGGATAGGATTTGATTGTTTCCCTATTTCTATTATGATAACTTATCCACTGATGCTTTTTAGATTCTAATAACTTATATATTTCGTTTGTATCAACATTTCCGTGTTGAATTTCTATAGGTTTTCTTTCTATTGTAGAATGTATTGTATTATTATAATACTCTGCAGCTTTAAGAATCTTTTCCGTAATATTTGAATTTGGTTCTGTAATGGTTAATATTTGAATATGTTCTAGAAGTGTAGAATGACACCTACTCATATCAGAATTTCCTGTATGACTGTTGGGAGAATTAAAATGTATTTTTAAATGCATATTTTCTACAAATTCTTTAACTTTTGCTGTGTTGAATTCGTTGTCTGCAACTATAAGTTGAGGTTTATCAAACATATAAATATATTCTTGAAGTAAAGTGACCAAGGTACCAGAACTTTTCTCTGTAGTTTCTTTAACGTATAGATATTTTTTCAGTTTCTGTAATAAAAATTTTCTTTTTGTTATGTACTTGTTTATGATCTTGTTCTTTTTCTTTCAATAGAATAATTTGTGTTTTATATTTATTCACAATTTCTCTATTTATTATCATTTCAATGCCTGAGTTAATTTCATTTGCGTTGATCTCTGTTTCATTTGTATTAATTCTGTATAGGAAGTCTGCAACTTTGTTTTCTTTGCCCTTAATGTATTCTATATCATAGTTATATTCATTCAATTTGGTTTTCCACCTTATCATTTTAGAACCAGGCTTTTTAAGGTTATTTAACCAAACTAGTGGTCTATGATCTGTTCTAATTGTGAATTTAACTCCATAAAGGTAAGGCCGGAAATATTTTGTTGCCCAAACTATTGACAATAATTCTTTTTCAATTGTTGCATAGTTTTTTTCATGTTCATTGAGAGTTCCTGATGCAAACGAGATGGGATGATTATCTTGTGATAGCACAGCTCCAATAGCTTTACCTGAAGCATCAGTAGTGAGAGTAAAACTTTTCTTGAAGTCAGGATATCGTAATACCGGATGACTCGTAATCAAGTGTTTTAAATTCTCAAAGGCATTTATATAATCTGGATTATTTTCATTAATCCTTTTACCTTTATGCAGACACTCAGTCAATGGTAGGGCTATCTTGGAATAATTCTCTATGAATTTTCTGTAGTAGCCTGTTATTCCTAAGAAGGTTTTTATTTGCTTCACCGTTTTAGGTACATCCAATTTTTTATATATAATTTCTATTTTACTTGGGTTTGGTTTAATTCCTTTATCGGTCAATATATGTCCATTTTCATCATTTTCTTGTAAAAGCCAATCTGCTTGCGGCGCATTTTGCACCCAGCTCAACACTACCAGATTCCAATACGTCTCCACCTGTACTTGAGAGCGTTGATTTCACCATGGGACAAATCCACTTCCGCACTCGTACAGTTGCAAGAGTACTTAAAGATCTGCGGCATGCACAAATCCGCTGGCCCGGATGGTATTCCCCCTATACTTTCGTAAGATTTTTCATCTATCCTAAGGTCTCTTTCCGAGCAGATGGAAAACATCATTTGTCCAGCCCGTCCCGGCGGGGGCGAATCTTCGTCACCCACCTCGTACCGACCCATAGCACTTAGTTCTCTTCCTTCTAAGGCCATGGAAACGCTGATAAATCGTCAGCTTATGAAATATCTCGACTCGCGGAAGCTACTTAATGACCGGCAGTACGGTTTCCGTAGCAACAGGTCCACTGGTGATCTGATAGCTTATCTCACCGAAAAGTGGAACAAATCTTTGCATAATGCAGGCGAAAACAAGATCGTTGCACTTCATATTTCTAAGGCATTTAACATAGTTTGTCATTAAGCTCTTTTGTCGAAAATGCGTGCATATGGTATCGATGAATCTCTTCTTCTATGGATTAGAAATTACCCTTCGAACCGTTCAATTCAAGTTGTTTTGGATGGTTTCAAGTCTGATATCCACCAAATAAATGCTGGTGTACCCCAAGGCTCAGTTTTGTCTCCGACACTCTTTCTCATTTTTTATTAATGATCTCTTGTCTGCTACTTCTAATCCAATCCATTCCTTCGCTGATGACAGCACCCTCAGTTTTTCATATACGTTCCGAGACTCACGACCCTACCCTTCGGCCGTAGAATTGGAACGGCAGCGTATGTTAAGCACATAAAATTCCGATCTTGACAGTATAATTAACTGGGGAAACAACAGAGTGGAACTCAATGCTTAAAAAACTTAATGCTGGCTGCTGTCACTCAAGCGAACCCTTGTTAATCTGCCATTATCCATGCATGGCGCTTGTGTCGATGAAACTGGAAAGCTTTCCATCCTTGGTATGTGTATCAACACGACACTTAGTTGGAACGATCACATATCTGAGGTCGCCAAAAATGCTGCGAAATCGATGGAAGAAATATTTCAACCCCTCTGATTTGGCTTCCATTTATAAGGCGTATATCTGCCCCAAGCTTGAGTACAACGCTCATATCTGGTCTGGTGCCCCAAAGACCACCCTGCACCTACTAGATAGAATCCAAGAGCGAGCGATAAAACTTATAGGAGCCAACAATGTCGCAAAGTCATTAGACAAGCTCGAACATCGACGTACCGTTTCTTCTTTTTCCGTATTTTATCGCTATTTCAACAAACGATGCTCAAGTGAGCTCTCCATGAATTCACCCGCAATACTCGTCTCGCCAGGAATGCTCATCAGTTTACCCTTAAGCCTACTTTCGAACGCACAGTTAAATTTAGAGACTCGTTCTTCAGCCGTAACGCGAATTTGGAATGCTCTTCCCAGCCCTATATTTCCCACAGACTACAACCCGCAGATATTTGAGACTAATGTGAACAGGTACCTCCTCTCCCTTTCTCCCTCTATACCTTCGGCCGTGCTGTGTCTTGACCCCGGACACTTAAGGGTATTCGCAATTGAGAGCGCGCAAATTATAAAAAAAAAATGTAAAGCTTTATCTGAACTTTTATGTATTTTGCTACGGAGAATGAATGTTAGCTTTAAGTTTTTACATAATATAAATTATTACTAATATTATTATTATTTATATTGAATTAATTAAAACCTTTATAAATAATTGTATTTCTCGACGATGTTGAATGTTGGTTACGCAGTCTGAAATTATTGTTGTTCCGCAGTTGATATGTCTGAGCCTCTCCTACCTGTCTGACTTCATTCGTTAGATATCTCGGTGCCGTATCATGTTTAATTTAAAAAAGTGCAAGTAAAATGTTCAACTTAATTTTTGTTTTATACTTAACCAAATAGGTTCAACTTAATTTTTGTTTTATACTTAACCACCTTAGTGCGCCCAGCATTAATCTTTCTGAAGTCATCCTTTCGGGGTTTCTACCAAAGGATTTAGAAATTAAGCTTGTCACAACGAATGATGAAACAGTGGGATGAGCAGGAGTGTTGATCCGATGGTGAGGTCGACGATTATTGAAACAGCTATGGTGGAACTTTATTATTTCGTCGGTTTTGAAATGAAGAGGACAAAATCTTTGCCGATTGGTAATAAGTGAACAGCTTTGAAAGCATTTGTCATTACGGGTTTTGTTTGAATTGGTCACTTTATGTCACCAAGCCCAAAGAATCCACGCAATACATTTTCAGAAAGAGAGTGCCTTAAGATTATGCGACATTCTGGTGTCTGACTGCAACGGGTATTTCATGTTCTAAAAAATCTAAAAATAAGAAGTTCTTAAAACGTATTAGAACGTGGACCCTATTCTAGTTCAGCGACGTCATAACTATGATCTTCGCAAGCCGATTAGCCGAGGAGGAGGAGGAATGTACTCACTACCCGTGGGAACGCAAGTGTCGTTCAAGCCACAAAGAATTTTACAGTGACGCGAAACGGCGATAGCAACAACAAAAACCACGATAGCATGTACGTGCATGTGTAAACAAATTAGCCATCGTGCCCACCCGATGAAGGAATGGAAAGTCGAGCCTGTATATTTGGATTGCTTAATAGTTATATTTTTTGCTCTATACTGTTGTCTCTGTCGCTTGGCGTGTGTCCAGGCATAGGTTTCCATTTTCTGAGCATTGTTCCGACGGAGCTGTTATAACACCGACGAGTGCACGGTCCAATGCCAGAAGCTTCTCCGATTCCCGTTATTAAGCTCTGGCCATGTTGATCTTGTCCTGTTACAGTCATTTCTTGCGAGCCAAGACTTGTTGGCTTCTTTTTGGCCTGGCTGTCAATAAAGATAGAGATAACTGAGGGTGGGATATCGGTTGTTTGTATGTGTTTGGCTGCTTTCGCTATTGCCAGAATCTCTGCTTGATAGATTAAAGTTACAATAAAAACTGTTTTTTGTATGTTATATTCGTATTTTATGCTTGCACCTCTCTTATCTATCATTTCATAATTTGATTTATACTCCATATCGTATTTTGACATGAGCTCAATTTCACCACAGCTTAGTATTCTTTCGGATTTATACTCGCGATATTCATAACAACATATTTTCAATGGCTTTTTCTCGAATTACTATCGTAAGGACGTCGAATTCGTATCTCTTTGTCCCCGTCAAACTCCAACCAAACCAGCAATATCGATCTCATTTCATATTAGATCTCGCCTAAACGCTTCTCTGGCCACTTCCGCTTTCACACAATGAACAGGCTCTTCTGGTGGAGTAGTCTACTTCATTTAAATCTGATGTTTTAACAGCAAAAAATTATAAAAAGATTCTAAGGCGATCGCGATTGGGAACAAATTATCTGAAACTCCAAATTTGATGTGCTACTATCGTTCAGGCTTTACCGCAACTATCCCAAAGCAATCCCCAAATCCCAACATACTGATAACCACAACTCGCACTTGACCCCCCGACAAAGACCACAACCCAACTCAAGCAATACCTGATAAGCACCAGCAACTACACAAACAAATCGCTCGTCTTCCTTTCAAGCAACCGATTTTTTTTTCCTCTTGCACAACCCATGCCGCGCGGGCAACGACACCGCGACCTTTATAGATATATTGAATCGGAGGCTTGGAGTTACCAAAAACCAAACCCTCATGAAAGCTAATAAGTCTTTAGTTGTGGAGTTTTTTAAACCCACTGAAGTGAGTATCTCCTTATGGAATATATTTACCATATCAGTGCCGGATATTAGCACACAATATGCTCAGAAGTTTCATCCTCTTCCAGGCAAAGGCGACAGACCTTTTCTTGACAATTGCTAAGGTGGTAGTTCAGGCCGATTTCATCAGATTGAGTATATCCTTATTAACTAACTGTTACCTTTTTGCATTTCAGACGTGTTTCTGTTTTTTCCGTTTCCATTTTTTATTAATTACCTCCAAATTGCTCCCCTTATGTTATATATTTTTTTATATATTTGAAAATAAAACCAGAGATGAATTTTTTTAAATGTATTTTATTGAATGAGGGTAACTAACGAACTGATTCACAAATGTAATAGATAGAAATGTGACAGTAGTCTTCTGGCTGTCTTCATGTTTATTCCGATCTTGTTGATCTTGTTGTTGGCTGAGCTCATCGTTGAGCAATTGGTTGAGCTGTTGTTCCTCATCTTGATTTAATTTCTTTTAATTACTTTCAAACGTATTGATTCGAATTTTCGTTTTTTAAGTAATTTCCAAATTACAAGAAATAATGAACGGATACTGGGAATCCTACCGACTGCGCCAATTATATATTTTTTTTATATTTGAAAATAAAACCAGAGATGATTTTTTTTAAATATACTTTATTGAATGAGTGTAGCTAACGAACTGATTCACAAATGTAAATCTATCTACTGTGTCGGTGCCTTAAACTGCAGACCAAGCAGTTTGATACGATGAATCTATCGAAGAGGATGCTTGTGTTTACCTATGGGATGGGATTGATGTTTAGTTTATTTTAACGATGCCGAAGCTGGCATTGTTATTGTTATAGATTGTGGATGAGATTTCTCTATAACTCCCCCCGACTTAGATTGGAGACTCTCCTGATGTTTTACATTTTTTATGTCATTTAGTGGTACATCTATATGGTCTAGTTGTATCTCTTCGGCACATATTTGGTTTGTGATTTTTATATTCTTACATCTTTGTGTAAGTATAAAATATATAATTATTACACAAATACAAATAACTAATACAGCGGATATATCAATGGTATTCCTTTTATTCTTATATTCAATCAATTTTATCTTGTTTTGATGTTCAATATTTCGTGTCATTAATTCTTTAATTTTAATATTGTATTCGATTATTGATATATTTAAACATGGTTGAATTAGAAGTTTATGATTAAAAGTTGTTATTTTGTTGTTGTAAGCCTTATTGTTCAAGATTACTGTACAGTTATTGAAATTTACAAAAAAGTTTTTATAAGAATGATACATTTTTTCATTACAATTATGGTCGATATTAGATTTAATGTTAATAGCTAACAATAAGCCTTGATTTATTTCCTGTACATAATTTTAATCTGCATATTCTAAAGTTTCACAAGGGGTACAATCAATTGATTTTTTTAAATTCTTTACGTATTTACTTATCGAATAAATTTTATCTTCGTATTTAATAACTTTTTGCTCTTTGATATTGGTTATAATAGTATTATTAGAGAAAGGTGTGATTCTTAAATAATACGTCGAAAGCTCTTCGTCTAAGAATATATGAATGCTTATAATTATTACAAAAGTATTGGAATTATCTTTTCCAAAAATATTTATTTTGATTTCTTGGAGTTCATTTAATCCTATAAAATTTTCATTTATTTCATCAATATCGAGAATAGATCTTGACATTATTCCATTTTTTGCTGCGTTTACATTGTCAATTAGCTTTTCAATTTCCTGATCTATCTCTAAAATATAATTAAAAAGTCTTAGTAACAAAATTTCATTTTTCACATGATTAATTTCATCTTTGTTATTTCCTGTAAGTTTATAGAACTGGGTTTTTGTATCTTTCTTAATTTATGTAGTATTGGGTCCTTTAAAATATTTTCTCTGTCTTTTTATCCGTGTTGGATGTATTTTCAGATTTCGTTTACCCTTGCCTTTATTTATAATATTATTTTGACTGTCTAATTTAACTTCAACTTTTCGAAATTTTGGTTTTTCTTTATGTCGTCTTTGAGCATAATTTTTAATATAGGCTTTTTCATGAGGATAGGATTTGATTGTTTCCCTATTTCTATTATGATAACTTATCCACTGATGCTTTTTAGATTCTAATAACTTATATATTTCGTTTGTATCAACATTTCCGTGTTGAATTTCTATAGGTTTTCTTTCTATTGTAGAATGTATTGTATTATTATAATACTCTGCAGCTTTAAGAATCTTTTCCGTAATATTTGAATTTGGTTCTGTAATGGTTAATATTTGAATATGTTCTAGAAGTGTAGAATGACACCTACTCATATCAGAATTTCCTGTATGACTGTTGGGAGAATTAAAATGTATTTTTAAATGCATATTTTCTACAAATTCTTTAACTTTTGCTGTGTTGAATTCGTTGTCTGCAACTATAAGTTGAGGTTTATCAAACATATAAATATATTCTTGAAGTAAAGTGACCAAGGTACCAGAACTTTTCTCTGTAGTTTCTTTAACGTATAGATATTTTTTCAGTTTCTGTAATAAAAATTTTCTTTTTGTTATGTACTTGTTTATGATCTTGTTCTTTTTCTTTCAATAGAATAATTTGTGTTTTATATTTATTCACAATTTCTCTATTTATTATCATTTCAATGCCTGAGTTAATTTCATTTGCGTTGATCTCTGTTTCATTTGTATTAATTCTGTATAGGAAGTCTGCAACTTTGTTTTCTTTGCCCTTAAAGTATTCTATATCATAGTTATATTCATTCAATTTGGTTTTCCACCTTATCATTTTAGAACCAGGCTTTTTAAGGTTATTTAACCAAACTAGTGGTCTATGATCTGTTCTAATTGTGAATTTAACTCCATAAAGGTAAGGCCGGAAATATTTTATTGCCCAAACTATTGACAATAATTCTTTTTCAATTGTTGCATAGTTTTTTTCATGTTCATTGAGAGTTCCTGATGCAAACGAGATGGGATGATTATCTTGTGATAACACAGCTCCAATAGCTTTACCTGAAGCATCAGTAGTGAGAGTAAAACTTTTCTTGAAGTCAGGATATCGTAATACCGGATGACTCGTAATCAAGTGTTTTAAATTCTCAAAGGCATTTATATAATCTGGATTATTTTCATTAATCCTATTACCTTTATGCAGACACTCAGTCAATGGTAGGGCTATCTTGGAATAATTCTCTATGAATTTTCTGTAGTAGCCTGTTATTCCTAAGAAGGATTTTATTTGCTTCACCGTTTTAGGTACATCCAATTTTTTATATATAATTTCAATTTTACTTGGGTTTGGTTTAATTCCTTTATCGGTCAATATATGTCCATTTTCATCATTTTCTTGTAAAAGCCAATTTGCTTGCGGCGCATTTTGCACCCAGCTCAACACTACCAGATTCCAATACGTCTCCACCTGTACTTGAGAGCGTTGATTTCACCATGGGACAAATCCACTTCCGCACTCGTACAGTTGCAAGAGTACTTAAAGATCTGCGGCATGCACAAATCCGCTGGCCCGGATGGTATTCCCCCTATACTTTCGTAAGATTTTTCATCAGTTTTCATCAGTTGTTTTGGATGGTTTCAAGTCTGATATCCACCAAATAAATGCTGGTGTACCCCAAGGCTCAGTTTTGTCTCCGACACTCTTTCTCATTTTTTATTAATGATCTCTTGTCTGCTACTTCTAATCCAATCCATTCCTTCGCTGATGACAGCACCCTCAGTTTTTCATATACGTTCCGAGACTCACGACCCTACCCTTCGGCCGTAGAATTGGAACGGCAGCGTATGTTAAGCACATAAAATTCCGATCTTGACAGTATAATTAACTGGGGAAACAACAGAGTGGAACTCAATGCTTAAAAAACTTAATGCTGGCTGCTGTCACTCAAGCGAACCCTTGTTAATCTGCCATTATCCATGCATGGCGCTTGTGTCGATGAAACTGGAAAGCTTTCCATCCTTGGTATGTGTATCAACACGACACTTAGTTGGAACGATCACATATCTGAGGTCGCCAAAAATGCTGCGAAATCGATGGAAGAAATATTTCAACCCCTCTGATTTGGCTTCCATTTATAAGGCGTATATCTGCCCCAAGCTTGAGTACAACGCTCATATCTGGTCTGGTGCCCCAAAGACCACCCTGCACCTACTAGATAGAATCCAAGAGCGAGCGATAAAACTTATAGGAGCCAACAATGTCGCAAAGTCATTAGACACGCTCGAACATCGACGTACCGTTTCTTCTTTTTCCGTATTTTATCGCTATTTCAACAAACGATGCTCAAGTGAGCTCTCCATGAATTCACCCGCAATACTCGTCTCGCCAGGAATGCTCATCAGTTTACCCTTAAGCCTACTTTCGAACGCACAGTTAAATTTAGAGACTCGTTCTTCAGCCGTAACGCGAATTTGGAATGCTCTTCCCAGCCCTATATTTCCCACAGACTACAACCCGCAGATATTTGAGACTAATGTGAACAGGTACCTCCTCTCCCTTTCTCCCTCTATACCTTCGGCCGTGCTGTGTCTTGACCCCGGACACTTAAGGGTATTCGCAATTGAGAGCGCGCAAATTATAAAAAAAAAATGTAAAGCTTTATCTGAACTTTTATGTATTTTGCTACGGAGAATAAATGTTAGCTTTAAGTTTTTACATAATATAAATTATTACTAATATTATTATTATTTATATTGAATTAATTAAAACCTTTATAAATAATTGTATTTCTCGACGATGTTGAATGTTGGTTACGCAGTCTGAAATTATTGTTGTTCCGCAGTTGATATGTCTGAGCCTCTCCTACCTGTCTGACTTCATTCGTTAGATATCTCGGTGCCGTATCATGTTTAATTTAAAAAAGTGCAAGTAAAATGTTCAACTTAATTTTTGTTTTATACTTAACCAAATAGGTTCAACTTAATTTTTGTTTTATACTTAACCACCTTAGTGCGCCCAGCATTAATCTTTCTGAAGTCATCCTTTCGGGGTTTCTACCAAAGGATTTAGAAATTAAGCTTGTCACAACGAATGATGAAACAGTGGGATGAGCAGGAGTGTTGATCCGATGGTGAGGTCGACGATTATTGAAACAGCTATGGTGGAACTTTATTATTTCGTCGGTTTTGAAATGAAGAGGACAAAATCTTTGCCGATTGGTAATAAGTGAACAGCTTTGAAAGCATTTGTCATTACGGGTTTTGTTTGAATTGGTCACTTTATGTCACCAAGCCCAAAGAATCCACGCAATACATTTTCAGAAAGAGAGTGCCTTAAGATTATGCGACATTCTGGTGTCTGACTGCAACGGGTATTTCATGTTCTAAAAAATCTAAAAATAAGAAGTTCTTAAAACGTATTAGAACGTGGACCCTATTCTAGTTCAGCGACGTCATAACTATGATTTTCGCAAGCCGATTAGCCGAGGAGGAGGAGGAATGTACTCACTACCCGTGGGAACGCAAGTGTCGTTCAAGCCACAAAGAATTTTACAGTGACGCGAAACGGCGATAGCAACAACAAAAACCACGATAGCATGTACGTGCATGTGTAAACAAATTAGCCATCGTGCCCACCCGATGAAGGAATGGAAAGTCGAGCCTGTATATTTGGATTGCTTAATAGTTATATTTTTTGCTCTATACTGTTGTCTCTGTCGCTTGGCGTGTGTCCAGGCATAGGTTTCCATTTTTTGAGCATTGTTCCGACGGAGCTGTTATAACACCGACGAGTGCACGGTCCAATGCCAGAAGCTTCTCCGATTCCCGTTATTAAGCTCTGGCCATTTTGATCTTGTCCTGTTACAGTCATTTCTTGCGAGCCAAGACTTGTTGGCTTCTTTTTGGCCTGGCTGTCAATAAAGATAGAGATAACTGAGGGTGGGATATCGGTTGTTTGTATGTGTTTGGCTGCTTTCGCTATTGCCAGAATCTCTGCTTGATAGATTAAAGTTACAATAAAAACTGTTTTTTGTATGTTATATTCGTATGGTATGCTTGTACCTCTCATATCTATCATTTCATAATTTGATTTATACTCCATATCGTATTTTGACATGAGCTCAATTTCACCACAGCTTAGTATTCTTTCGGATTTATACTCGCGATATTCATAACAACATATTTTCAATGGCTTTTTCTCGAATTACTATCGTAAGAACGTCGAATTCGTATCTCTTTGTCCCCGTCAAACTCCAACCAAACCAGCAATATCGATCTCATTTCATATTAGATCTCGCCTAAACGCTTCTCTGGCCACTTCCGCTTTCACACAATGAACAGGCTCTTCTGGTGGAGTAGTCTACTTCATTTAAATCTGATGTTTTAACAGCAAAAAATTATAAAAAGATTCTAAGGCGATCGCGATTGGGAACAAATTATCTGAAACTCCAAATTTGATGTGCTACTATCGTTCAGGCCCCACCGCAACTATCCCAAAGCAATCCCCAAATCCCAACATACTGATAACCACAACTCGCACTTGACTCCCCGACAAAGACCACAACCCAACTCAAGCAATACCTGATAAGCACCAGCAACTACACAAACAAATCGCTCGTCTTCCTTTCAAGCAACCGATTTTTTTTTCCTCTTGCACAACCCATGCCGCGCGGGCAACGACACGGCGACCTTTATAGATATATTGAATCGGAGGCTTGGAGTTACCAAAAACCAAACCCTCATGAAAGCTAATAAGTCTTTAGTTGTGGAGTTTTTTAAACCCACTGAAGTGAGTACCTCCTTATGGAATATATTTACCATATCAGTGCCGGATATTAGCACACAATATGCTCAGAAGTTTCATCCTCTTCCAGGCAAAGGCGACAGACCTTTTCTTGACAATTGCTAAGGTGGTAGTTCAGGCCGATTTCATCAGATTGAGTATATCCTTATTAACTAACTGTTACCTTTTTGCATTTCAGACGTGTTTCTGTTTTTTCCGTTTCCATTTTTTATTAATTACCTCCAAATTGCTCCCCTTATGTTATATATTTTTTTATATATTTGAAAATAAAACCAGAGATGAATTTTTTTAAATGTATTTTATTGAATGAGGGTAACTAACGAACTGATTCACAAATGTAATAGATAGAAATGTGACAGTAGTCTTCTGGCTGTCTTCATGTTTATTCCGATCTTGTTGATCTTGTTGTTGGCTGAGCTCATCGTTGAGCAATTGGTTGAGCTGTTGTTCCTCATCTTGATTTAATTTCTTTTAATTACTTTCAAACGTATTGATTCGAATTTTCGTTTTTTAAGTAATTTCCAAATTACAAGAAATAATGAACGGATACTGGGAATCCTACCGACTGCGCCAATTATATATTTTTTTTATATTTGAAAATAAAACCAGAGATGATTTTTTTTAAATATACTTTATTGAATGAGTGTAGCTAACGAACTGATTCACAAATGTAAATCTATCTACTGTGTCGGTGCCTTAAACTGCAGACCAAGCAGTTTGATACGATGAATCTATCGAAGAGGATGCTTGTGTTTACCTATGGGATGGGATTGATGTTTAGTTTATTTTAACGATGCCGAAGCTGGCATTGTTATTGTTATAGATTGTGGATGAGATTTCTCTATAACTCCCCCCGACTTAGATTGGAGACTCTCCTGATGTTTTACATTTTTTATGTCATTTAGTGGTACATCTATATGGTCTAGTTGTATCTCTTCGGCACATATTTGGTTTGTGATTTTTATATTCTTACATCTTTGTGTAAGTATAAAATATATAATTATAACACAAATACAAATAACTAATACAGCGGATATATCAATGGTATTCCTTTTATTCTTATATTCAATCAATTTTATCTTGTTTTGATGTTCAATATTTCGTGTCATTAATTCTTTAATTTTAATATTGTATTCGATTATTGATATATTTAAACATGGTTGAATTAGAAGTTTATGATTAAAAGTTGTTATTTTGTTGTTGTAAGCCTTATTGTTCAAGATTACTGTACAGTTATTGAAATTTACAAAAAAGTTTTTATAAGAATGATACATTTTTTCATTACAATTATGGTCGATATTAATATTAAAGTTATTATTAGCCTTGATTTATTTCCTGTACATAATTTTAATCTGCATATTCTAAAGTTTCACAAGGGGTACAATCAATTGATTTTTTTAAATTCTTTACGTATTTACTTATCGGATAAATTTTATCTTCGTATTTAATAACTTTTTGCTCTTTGATATTGGTTATAATAGTATTATTAGAGAAAGGTGTGATTCTTAAATAATACGTCGAAAGCTCTTCGTCTAAGAATATATGAATGCTTATAATTATTACAAAAGTATTGGAATTATCTTTTCCAAAAATATTTATTTTGATTTCTTGGAGTTGTTTCTTGTTTCTTGGAATCCTATAAAATTTTCATTTATTTCATCAATATCGAGAATAGATCTTGACATTATTCCATTTTTTGCTGCGTTTACATTGTCAATTAGCTTTTCAATTTCCTGATCTATCTCTAAAATATAATTAAAAAGTTTTAGTAACAAAATTTCATTTTTCACATGATTAATTTCATCTTTGTTATTTCCTGTAAGTTTATAGAACTGGGTTTTTGTATCTTTCTTAATTTATGTAGTATTGGGTCCTTTAAAATATTTTCTGTCTTTTTATCCGTGTTGGATGTATTTTCAGATTTCGTTTACCCTTGCCTTTATTTATAATATTATTTTGACTGTCTAATTTAACTTCAACTTTTCGAAATTTTGGTTTTTCTTTATGTCGTCTTTGAGCATAATTTTTAATATAGGCTTTTTCATGAGGATAGGATTTGATTGTTTCCCTATTTCTATTATGATAACTTATCCACTGATGCTTTTTAGATTCTAATAACTTATATATTTCGTTTGTATCAACATTTCCGTGTTGAATTTCTATAGGTTTTCTTTCTATTGTAGAATGTATTGTATTATTATAATACTCTGCAGCTTTAAGAATCTTTTCCGTAATATTTGAATTTGGTTCTGTAATGGTTAATATTTGAATATGTTCTAGAAGTGTAGAATGACACCTACTCATATCAGAATTTCCTGTATGACTGTTGGGAGAATTAAAATGTATTTTTAAATGCATATTTTCTACAAATTCTTTAACTTTTGCTGTGTTGAATTCGTTGTCTGCAACTATAAGTTGAGGTTTATCAAACATATAAATATATTCTTGAAGTAAAGTGACCAAGGTACCAGAACTTTTCTCTGTAGTTTCTTTAACGTATAGATATTTTTTCAGTTTCTGTAATAAAAATTTTCTTTTTGTTATGTACTTGTTTATGATCTTGTTCTTTTTCTTTCAATAGAATAATTTGTGTTTTATATTTATTCACAATTTCTCTATTTATTATCATTTCAATGCCTGAGTTAATTTCATTTGCGTTGATCTCTGTTTCATTTGTATTAATTCTGTATAGGAAGTCTGCAACTTTGTTTTCTTTGCCCTTAATGTATTCTATATCATAGTTATATTCATTCAATTTGGTTTTCCAACTTATCATTTTAGAACCAGGCTTTTTAAGGTTATTTAACCAAACTAGTGGTCTATGATCTGTTCTAATTGTGAATTTAACTCCATAAAGGTAAGGCCGGAAATATTTTGTTGCCCAAACTATTGACAATAATTCTTTTTCAATTGTTGCATAGTTTTTTTCATGTTCATTGAGAGTTCCTGATGCAAACGAGATGGGATGATTATCTTGTGATAACACAGCACCAATAGCTTTACCTGAAGCATCAGTAGTGAGAGTAAAACTTTTCTTGAAGTCAGGATATCGTAATACCGGATGACTCGTAATCAAGTGTTTTAAATTCTCAAAGGCATTTATATAATCTGGATTATTTTCATTAATCCTTTTACCTTTATGCAGACACTCAGTCAATGGTAGGGCTATCTTGGAATAATTCTCTATGAATTTTCTGTAGTAGCCTGTTATTCCTAAGAAGGATTTTATTTGCTTCACCGTTTTAGGTACATCCAATTTTTTATATATAATTTCTATTTTACTTGGGTTTGGTTTAATTCCTTTATCGGTCAATATATGTCCATTTTCATCATTTTCTTGTAAAAGCCAATCTGCTTGCGGCTCATTTTGCACCCAGCTCAACACTACCAGATTCCAATACGTCTCCACCTGTACTTGAGAGCGTTGATTTCACCATGGGACAAATCCACTTCCGCACTCGTACAGTTGCAAGAGTACTTAAAGATCTGCGGCATGCACAAATCCGCTGGCCCGGATGGTATTCCCCCTATACTTTCGTAAGATTTTTCACCTATCCTAAGGTCTCTTTCCGAGCAGATGGAAAACATCATTTGTCCAGCCCGTCCCGGCGGGGGCGAATCTTCGTCACCCACCTCGTACCGACCCATAGCACTTAGGTCTCTTCCTCCTAAGGCCATGGAAACGCTGATAAATCGTCAGCTTATGAAATATCTCGACTCGCGGAAGCTACTTAATGACTGGCAGTACTGTTTCCGTAGCAACAGGTCCACTGGTGATCTGATAGCTTATCTCACCGAAAAGTGGAACAAATCTTTGCATAATGCAGGCGAAAACAAGATCGCTGCACTTGATATTTCTAAGGCATTTAACATAGTTTGTCATTAAGCTCTTTTGTCGAAAATGCGTGCATATGGTATCGATGAATCTCTTCTTCTATGGATTAGAAATTACCCTTCGAACCGTTCAATTCAAGTTGTTTTGGATGGTTTCAAGTCTGATATCCACCAAATAAATGCTGGTGTACCCCAAGGCTCTGTTTTGTCTCCGACACTCTTTCTCATTTTTTATTAATGATCTCTTGTCTGCTACTTCTAATCCAATCCATTCCTTCGCTGATGACAGCACCCTCAGTTTTTCATATACGTTCCGAGACTCACGACCCTACCCTTCGGCCGTAGAATTGGAACGGCAGCGTATGTTAAGCACATAAAATTCCGATCTTGACAGTATAATTAACTGGGGAAACAACAGAGTGGAACTCAATGCTTAAAAAACTTAATGCTGGCTGCTGTCACTCAAGCGAACCCTTGTTAATCTGCCATTATCCATGCATGGCGCTTGTGTCGATGAAACTGGAAAGCTTTCCATCCTTGGTATGTGTATCAACACGACACTTAGTTGGAACGATCACATATCTGAGGTCGCCAAAAATGCTGCGAAATCGATGGAAGAAATATTTCAACCCCTCTGATTTGGCTTCCATTTATAAGGCGTATATCTGCCCCAAGCTTGAGTACAACGCTCATATCTGGTCTGGTGCCCCAAAGACCAACCTGCACCTACTAGATAGAATCCAAGAGCGAGCGATAAAACTTATAGGAGCCAACAATGTCGCAAAGTCATTAGACACGCTCGAACATCGACGTACCGTTTCTTCTTTTTCCGTATTTTATCGCTATTTCAACAAACGATGCTCAAGTGAGCTCTCCATGAATTCACCCGCAATACTCGTCTCGCCAGGAATGCTCATCAGTTTACCCTTAAGCCTACTTTCGAACGCACAGTTAAATTTAGAGACTCGTTCTTCAGCCGTAACGCGAATTTGGAATGCTCTTCCCAGCCCTATATTTCCCACAGACTACAACCCGCAGATATTTGAGACTAATGTGAACAGGTACCTCCTCTCCCTTTCTCCCTCTATACCTTCGGCCGTGCTGTGTCTTGACCCCGGACACTTAAGGGTATTCGCAATTGAGAGCGCGCAAATTATAAAAAAAAAATGTAAAGCTTTATCTGAACTTTTATGTATTTTGCTACGGAGAATGAATGTTAGCTTTAAGTTTTTACATAATATAAATTATTACTAATATTATTATTATTTATATTGAATTAATTAAAACCTTTATAAATAATTGTATTTCTCGACGATGTTGAATGTTGGTTACGCAGTCTGAAATTATTGTTGTTCCGCAGTTGATATGTCTGAGCCTCTCCTACCTGTCTGACTTCATTCGTTAGATATCTCGGTGCCGTATCATGTTTAATTTAAAAAAGTGCAAGTAAAATGTTCAACTTAATTTTTGTTTTATACTTAACCAAATAGGTTCAACTTAATTTTTGTTTTATACTTAACCACCTTAGTGCGCCCAGCATTAATCTTTCTGAAGTCATCCTTTCGGGGTTTCTACCAAAGGATTTAGAAATTAAGCTTGTCACAACGAATGATGAAACAGTGGGATGAGCAGGAGTGTTGATCCGATGGTGAGGTCGACGATTATTGAAACAGCTATGGTGGAACTTTATTATTTCGTCGGTTTTGAAATGAAGAGGACAAAATCTTTGCCGATTGGTAATAAGTGAACAGCTTTGAAAGCATTTGTCATTACGGGTTTTGTTTGAATTGGTCACTTTATGTCACCAAGCCCAAAGAATCCACGCAATACATTTTCAGAAAGAGAGTGCCTTAAGATTATGCGACATTCTGGTGTCTGACTGCAACGGGTATTTCATGTTCTAAAAAATCTAAAAATAAGAAGTTCTTAAAACGTATTAGAACGTGGACCCTATTCTAGTTCAGCGACGTCATAACTATGATCTTCGCCATTAAGCCACAAGGATCTATCCTAGGACCTCTACTATTTATTATCTATGTGAATGATATGCTATCAGTACTGCAAAATAGCATAGGATTCCAATATGCTGATGATACGGCTATTGTGGTGAGCAACAAAAATATAGACCGTGCTACTCAGACTATGCAATCTGAGTTTGATAATATTGTACGTTGGTGTCATGATAATGGACTTATTATTAATGTTAAAAAAAACCAAAGTAATGCATATTCGGCCACCCCATATAGTTCGTACACCAATCAATATACGGTTCCACAGTTTTGAGTGTTTGCACAAAAATCCAAATTCTTTGATCCTTACGGATACTTGCACAGATTATATAGACACAGTTGACGTATATAGATACCTTGGAGTTGAAGTAGACTACAATTTTAAGTGGGATCACCACATCAAGTATCTATGCAAACGACTTCGGCAGTCTACTTACGCTCTTTATCATCTGAGCAATTATACCCCATTCAGTGTCCTAAAGCAAGCATACTACTCATTGGTGGAGTCGATACTGCAATACGGAATTATTGCATGGGCGAACGCAGCGCAATACAGGATAATGGAGGTACAGAGGGCCCAGAATAGAATATTTAAAATCCTTTTACGGGCAAAATTTGGAGAGAGGTATTGTCAGCATTCAATAGATGATCTTAGTTTATTAACCATTAAAAAACTTTTTCTCTTTAATTTAATAAATGAAACGTATTCCGATCATCGATTTAAACAACCAATTGATCATGAGGTCAAAACGGGACAAAGAGCGGAAGGTCTTCTTAAAATCCCAAGGATACACAACACCTACGGAAAAAAACAATTATCTTTTGCAGTACCAACTACCTTTAATCAACTGCCACGAGCCCTATGGAACATTCATGCTGTGCATATAAGAAAGAAGGAGATTAAGAAATATGTACTATTGAACAACATAAATCTCGAATAAATCTAACAATAATCACAATTTATTATATATTCCCATCTATTATAAGAATTACTCAATAATGTATGCTGAAAAATTGTATGTATAATCTTCTGCAGAAAAGCCCTTAGGCTTCGCAGATTCGTATTGTCTTAATTATATTGCATGTGTAAATGTCTTTAAATTTATAATGTATATGTAAGCCGACTGGCATTTTACATGGATTCTCTTCTACCGCTTCAAGGTTTAATCCAGCATTGCAGGGATAACTTCATGGAAATTTTAGGAGGCATATTTAAACACTTTTATATTTTTGTTCTTATATATTTGTTATTACATTGGGACAATAAACTAAACTAAACTAAAAAAAAAAAAAAAAAACAGGAAATTGTCCACTCGTATCAGGTTCGCCCTGTTGTATAAGACCTCATTGGCGTAGAAATTTTTGTACTGGGTTTCTCGTGTTCTGTAAAGGCGAAGGCAAGCTCTAAAACAATCCCTTTCAAACACCCGAATCTTTTCCATCAAGCTTGCACTCACGTTGAACCACACGGGACAGCCATAGGTGAGCATTGGCCGGAAGAGGGCCATGTAGCAGATTATCTTCACACTCGCATCGGGATAGCTGTTGTAAAAGCAGTCTCTTTGTAAGAGCGAAAGCGCCTCGGGCTCGGGATAGAGCAGCATCTATAGTTAAAATATAGATATTGATCCAGCCAGATCCCCGAGTATCTGACTACAGCCTTTGCGTCAGTGGTTGCCCGTGACGCCCAACAATTGAGAACTTTCGCCAATTCTTTTTTGTATCCGCCGAAGCCTTATATAACGGTGTCCTGAACAGTATGGTTTCCGACTTCTGAAAGTTGATGTTTAACTTCCAGTCATCGCTACTTCTCATGAATGAGCCGAAGTCACCCCGCGAGAGAGTAGTGATGTCCTCGATCTTTTTGCCTGATCTGTACACGATCAAGTCGTCGGCGTACGCAGTTACGTGAGGAAGAGAACTTATCAGATCGCTCAAGAAAATGTTGAACAGGATCGGCGAATTAACGGCACCCTGTTGGAGAAAATTTTTTATTTCAAAAATAACTGCAGAGGTCACATTGCCATTCTTGACGACGAACCTTCTACCAGTAAGCATATTGCTATTGAACACGACAAAGCCGATGTTCTCAGATCGCCATTGTTGCATGTCTTCGCGAAGTTGCGAGTTGCTGGATTGTACGCAGTACGCAGGTTTCAGCGAACACTCACATTCTCTTTATACACTTCCTGAAAGACAGCGCCTAGTAATTCCATTTTTTCTTGCGGGTCTTCGACCACAAAGATCTGGATCAATACCTGCTGTAGTCAGTATTTGTTCGTTGTCCGTCGTTCTGGAGAGCTTAAGACACTGAATGTCGCTACGCTTACTGCGAAAGAATTCGTTTATTTGCGGGAACATGCTCGGGTTGTTGGATCTTACAGCCCGAATCTTATTGTTCCATTGCAACTTAACATAAACTCTGTAATTTGGACAATTAGTGTTTGAATGTTCTTAATGAGCGATTTCAGTGTCCTAATTTCCTCATCTCGTCCGTCAGTAAACCGTCTATACAAGGTTTTTAATCTTGACAGCTGTCTACATTTTTGTTCGTGGAGTCGCATTGCGGTACAAGTTTTCGTTGTTTGTGCGTGTATACCTTGGTATCGTTCTGTCCATTGTACGTTTAATGTCTCGTCCAATTGTATAACATACATGTCAATCTCCTCGATGGACAAGTTTCTATCGGACGGTATGTGGAGCGCATTCGAGGAGACTGCTCTCGTAATTTGTCTGGAGAAGCGTGTCCAGCGTGTCTTACTGTAATGTTAGGGATACGTTTGAACAAACTCTCCTAATTCCGCAATATCGTTGGGGTTCTTGATTTCGGCACGGACTCCGGAATGGTCACTGAGATACACGAAGGTGTTCAAACAGTTTACCGTTTGTTTGTGCGTTTGTGTCTGTCAGCTGCAGTCTTGCGTCAAATAGCAGGACATCCAGATAAGAACCGAAGACGAGATCTCTGTTGCCTTCAAATCGAGTCTATACTCGACACTGTGCAAGCGATACCAGCTGTAAAGCTGCTGGTCCCCTCTACTATTGGAAACTATGTTTCCCCAATATCCGTGACGGGCATTTAAGTCCCCGGCCGAGATGAAATAGTTCTCCTCCGAGTCCAGTCTAAGGCATCGAAAGAGTGAATCGAGCTCTGATATAGTCGTTCCGGAGAAGTAGACCGACACCGCATACAGCTTCTTTCCACTGCGGAGAGAAATGCACACGATCTCCGCACTTAACGCATCGGGGCTGCATTTGGCAGTTCGACCCGGCGTGCCCGAACCTTTGGCAGCGAAAGCATTGGGCAATGCCATTGCGCCTTGTTATACTTTCCCAAATGCATTTGTGGTAATCTAAGAATTCTATTTTCTTTAGATTATTCACTTTGCTTGTGGGTGTAATCTGACAATATAAAAGGGCAATTTCCGCCCCTCTCTCTTTGCCTTAGCTGTGGTGAAGGGCTTGACCCCGACGAACTCAATACCGTCGCACACTTGCTCTTTGAGCATTTGGAGGATCTTCTCTGTTTCGAGCGGACAATTAAGCTTTAAGAGCCGGGACTGGCATTTTTCACCTTTGGGGGTCAAAGAAAAGAACTCCAGCGACGACATTATTAGGTATTCTTTAACTTGATTGTAATCATCCACTGTCTTGCAGTGGATTGCGTGCTTTTCAGCACCTTTATTTTTACATATAAAAAAATTGACTGAACCTATGGCGTCCTTGCACAACTTGGCAGTTTTCTGAATATATGCCTTGTAGATGTTGATGGGTGGCACTTTGTCATTTTTCAGTGCCTGCTGCAGCTGCGGTTGAGTTCCTGGCTGCTGCTGTTGAGTAGCAGGGACTTGTCGCTGCTGTGTTGCTGACCGCTTTTGTGTTGCGGGTCGAAGTTGTTGCTGAGCTGCTGGTTGCTGTTGTGGGTGTGTTGCTGGCAGTTTCTCTGTTTCCTGCCACTGTTGTTGCTGGGTTACTTGAGGTTGCTGTTATTGTACAGCTGCTTGTGGCTGTTGAACAGCTGCTTGTTGCTGGAGTGCAGCTCGCTTTTGTTGCTGCTTGTTTTGTTGCGGCTTCTTTGTCATTTCTTTTTGGTGTTGTTGGCCCTTTGACTCTTGGTCCAACTTTCTCCTCGCTATAGTTCTCGCTCTCAGCTCTCTTATTTCATGGAGGAGTCACTGAATCTTCTCTTGCATGTCGCCAACAATATTTTGTTTCCGACGAATTACTCGCTCCACTTCGTCTTCTGCGTCGGAGGGGAGTGAATCAAAGCTGTTGCTGCTGACAGCGAAAAAGCCTCCCCTCCATCAGATACATACTGTACAGTCTCTTCGCCTTCTCCCCCTGACTCGGCTGCTGAAGAACTTGATGACGCCGCCTCACTCTGCTCTTCCCCCTGCAGCCCTGCGGGTGAGGCATTGGTGTTGCGGCATTTTTGGGAGCTGTTTTCTTCCTCCTCCTTTTTGGTGCACCTTTTGGGTTGACTGGTGGCTTGACACTGCCCGCGGTTGCTATGGGTCATTGGCCGGTTGTACGAGCGCGGACCGCTCGCAATTATCCATTTCCCGCACTCACTAGTGTATTTATGAAGCACGGGAAAAAAAAAGTACTGGTACTGGTCCAACCATATGCCGAGATATCTAACTACACTTTTCACAGTTAGTGGTCGTCCCAGCGGGTCCACTATGCCGAACTTACGCCAGTTTAGGCACGTGTCCCGCGAAGCCCTGTATAACGAGGTACGGAACAAAATAGTTTCGCACTTCTGAATGTTGATAAGCAGCTTCCAGTCATCGCAAAATCGCTGAATTTTGTCGAAGTCACGTTGCGACAAGATGTTTATGACTTCCACCTTCGGTCCTTATCTGTACACTACAAGGTCATCGGCAATCGAATAAGATCGGAGCTCCTTGTTGCAAACCATTTTTTATGTAAAAAACCGTTGTAGAAGTCACGCCGCAACATTTCACGACGAACTTTCTACCTGTTTTCATCTCATAGATCATATATTGCAGTGATTTGCTTATGCCCAGTCTGACCAGCTTGAGGAAGAGGCCCCCCAACCAAACGGTGTCGAAAACCTTCTCGAAGTCTATTAAAGAAGCACCTGTGCACAGATTCTTATTTTTATTCCATTGCAAATCGGCCACCAGTTTTGACGCTGCATGTATGGTATCATGCCCCGCCCGGAATCCAAACCGGATTGTCCGGAATTATCTTCCTGTCCTCAACCCACAATTTCAGGGCTCGAATGACTATCTTTTCAAAAGCCTTGCTAATGCTATCTTTGTCCCGTTTAGGAATAGGTTACACTATAGCTGTCTTCCAATGTGCCGGGTAATGTGCATTATTTAGCGCATTGTTAAAAAGCGTAGTGTAAATTTATATTGCAATCGGGTTAAGATGGCTCAGCACAATATTCGATACATGACAATGATTTGAAAACACCTTGGAGATCTTCCTGAGAAATCTTGATATGGTTTCCATCATTGGTGAAGGCATCATTTCATGTTTTCGTCATTGAATCTAGTAAAACAAGGATTCTCTGATCGCCATTGACTGATCTCATTTCGGAGATAAAAATGATTCAACAATTCTCTGTTTTCCAGATGGTGATTTGGCCTAAGCACCTCGTTGACCGCGTACGCTCTCTGGCAGACAGTTCCTATCGCGTTCACTTTCTTCGGGGTCTTCAATAATGAAGAACTCGTTGTCTAATAGTGCTCTATCCGGATCTATAACGATAGAAGTCAGTAGTTCTTCGTTGTCGGTATTTCTTGGAAGTCGTACGGCTTGGATATCGTTGTGATTTTTTTAGTCCTAAATATTTTGTTTACTTGCGGGAACATACCCGGGTTGTTTGATCGTACATTTTATTGCCCCAGTGCAAGTTTATGGCTAATCCACAGTTAATTTTTTATTAAATGTTGGACATTTTTGAGCTCAGCCTTCAGGGACCGTACTTCTACACTATGCGGGTCTACAAACCGCCTGTGCAAGAGCTTAAGTCTCGACAGCAGTCTGCTTTTATGCACGTGAAGTGCATTCCGGTAGACATCACAGTCCTCGGTTTGCACTAATTTCGGTATTGTATCGTTCGTTTGATCGCGTTGTCCATTTGTATGAGGTACCTGTCAACCTCTTCGTTCGTCAGGTTTCTGTTAGTCGGTGGGTTCATTTCATTCGGAAGTAGTTCTGTGGTTAACGTCCTGGAGAAACGTGGTCGGCGAGCTTTATAATAATTATAAGGGTTTCTCTGGATATACTCCTCCAGTCCTTCCACCTCATTCCGAATTTGAATAGAAGCTGAAAGAGCAGGATAACCACTTTCATACTCGATCGCCTCTAAGCAATCTAATGTTTGTCTGTCAGCGTCTATTATGGTCAGTCTTTCGTCTATCAATAATATATCCAGATAGAACCAGCTTCTGGGATATGATGGCATATCAGATGCAAGCAAGCCTAGCTTGAACTCAATATTGGGCTCAGCCCACCAGTTATACAATGATGTTCTCCGGTTGTTGTTCACTTCTCTATGTCTAGAGTTCAGATCTCCAGCTATAATGTAAAAGTTCTCTTCCGCGCTCAGGCGGAGACTCGTGAAGAGAGTGCCAAGCTCTGGAATGAAATTGTGATTGACATGACCTTCGTTTCTTTTTCTTTCTGACGCATAAGTCGCGATCACATAGTTGCTTTCCACCCGAGAGTAGAATGCGAGCGATACACGTCTCTAGCAGTCGAAATTTCTGCACATCATTGCTATATATGACCTTATGACAAAGGTCCGTTTTAATAATGAGAGCGACCTCACCACCATTGCAATTCATATGTCTTCTTATTACGTACTGTAATTTTAGTGATACATTTGAACAAACTCTCCTAATTCCGCAATATCGTTGGGGTTCTTGATTTCGGCACGGAGTCCGCAATGGTCACTGAGATACACGAAGGTGTTCAAACAGTTTACCGTTTTGTGCGTTTGTGTCTGTCAGCTGCAGTCTTGCGTCAAATAGCAGAACATCCAGATAAGAACCGAAGACGAGATCTCTGCTGCCTTCAAATCGAGTCTATACTCGACACTGTGCAAGCAATACCAGCTGTAAAGCTGGTCCCCTCTACTATTGGAAACTATGTTTCCCCAATATCCGTGACGGGCATTTAAGTCCCCGGCCAAAATGAAATAGTTCTCCACCGAGTCCAGTCTAAGGCATCGAAAGAGTGAATCGAGGTCTGATATAGTCGTTCCGGAGAAGTAGACCGACACCGCATACAGCTTCTTTCCACTGCGGAGAGAAATGCACACGATCTCCGCACTTAACGCATCGGGGCTGCATTTGTCAGTTCGACCCGGCGTGCCCGAACCTTTGGCAGCGAAAGCATTGGGCAATGCCATTGCGCCTTGTTATACTTTCCCAAATGCATTTGTGGTAATCTAAGAATTCTATTTTCTTTAGATTATTCACTTTGCTTGTGGGTGTAATCTGACAATATAAAAGGGCAATTTCCGCCCCTCTCTCTTTGCCTTAGCTGTGGTGAAGGGCTTGACCCCGACGAACTTAATACCGTCGCACACTTGCTCTTTGAGCATTTGGAGGATCTTCTCCGTTTCGAGCGGACAATTAAGCTTTAAGAGCCGGGACTGGCATTGTTCACCTTTGGGGGTGAAAGAAAAGAACTCCAGCGACGACATTATTAGGTATTCTTTAACTTGATTGTAATCATCCACTGTCTTGCAGTGGATTGCGTGCTTTTCAGCACCTTTATTTTTACATATAAAAAAATTAACTGAACCTATGGCCTCCTTGCACAACTTGGCAGTTTTCTCAATATCTGAATTGTAGATGTTGATGGGTGGCACTTTGTCATTTTTCAATGCCTGCTGCTGCGGCTGAGTTCCTGGCTGCTGCTGTTGAGTAGCAGGGACTTGTCGCTGCTGTGTTGCTGACCGCTTTTGTGTTGCGGGTCGAAGTTGTTGCTGAGCTGCTGGTTGCTGTTGTGGGTGTGTTGCTGGCAGTTTCTCTGTTTCCTGCCACTGTTGTTGCTGGGTTACTTGAGGTTGCTGTTATTGTACAGCTGCTTGTGGCTGTTGAACAGCTGCTTGTTGCTGGAGTGCAGCTCGCTTTTGTTGCTGCTTGTTTTGTTGCGGCTTCTTTGTCATTTCTTTTTGGTGTTGTTGGCCCTTTGACTCTTGGTCCAACTTTCTCCTCGCTATAGTTCTCGCTCTCAGCTCTCTTATTTCATGGAGGAGTCACTGAATCTTCTCTTGCATGTCGCCAACAATATTTTGTTTCCGACGAATTACTCGCTCCACTTCGTCTTCTGCGTCGGAGGGGAGTGAATCAAAGTTGTTGCTGCTGACAGCGAAAAAGCCTGCCCTCCATCAGATACATACTGTACAGTCTCTTCGCCTTCTCCCCCTGACTCGGCTGCTGAAGAACTTGATGACGCTGCCTCACTCTGCTCTTCCCCTGCAGCTCTGCGGGTGAGGCATTGGTGTTGCGGCATTTTTGGGAGCTGTTTTCTTCCTCCTCCTTTTTGCTGCACCTTTTGGGTTGACTGGTGGCTTGACTCTGCCCGCGGTTGCTATGGGTCATTGGCCGGTTGTACGAGCGCGGACCGCTCGCAATTATCCATTTCCCGCACTCACTAGTGTATTTATGAAGCACGGGAAAAAAAAAGTACTGGTACTGGTCCAACCATATGCCGAGATATCTAACTACACTTTTCGCAGTTAGTGGTCGTCCCAGCGGGTCCACTATGCCGAACTTACGCCAGTTTAGGCATGTGTCCCGCGAAGCCCTGTATAACGGGGTACGGAACAAAATAGTTTCGCACTTCTGAATGTTGATAAGCAGCTTCCAGTCATCGCAAAATCGCTGAATTTTGTCGAAGTCACGTTGCGACAAGATGTTTATGACTTCCACCTTCGGTTCTTATCTGTACACTACAAGGTCATCGGCAATCGAATAAGATCGGAGAGCCAACAGCTCCTTGTTGCAAACCATTTTTTATTTAAAAAACCGTTGTAGAAGTCACGCCGCAACATTTCACGACGAACTTTCTACCTGTTTTCATCTCATAGATCATATATTGCAGTGATTTGCTTATGCCCAGTCTGACCAGCTTGAGGAAGAGGCCCCCCAACCAAACGGTGTCGAAAACCTTCTCGAAGTCTATTAAAGAAGCACCTGTGCACAGATTCTTATTTTTATTCCATTGTAAGTCGGCCACCAGTTTTGACGCTGCATGTATGGTATCATGCCCCGCCCGGAATCCAAACCGGATTGTCCGGAATTATCTTCCTGTCTTGCATTTTGCATTCGGGTTAAGATGGCTCAGCACAATATTCGATACATGACAATGATTTGAAAACACCTTGGAGATCTTCCTGAGAAATCTTGGTATGGATTCTATCATTGGTGAAGGCATCATTTGCCATGTTTTCGTCATTGAATCTAGTAAAACCAGAATTCTCTGATCGCCATTGACTGATCTCATTTCGGAGATAAAAATGATTCAACAATTCTCTGTTCTCCAGATGGTGATTTGGCCTAAGCACGTCGTTGACCGCGTACGCTCTCTGGCAGACAGCTCATATCGCGTTCACTTTCTTCGGGGTCTTCAATAATGAAGAACTCGTTGTCTAATAGTGCTCTATCCGGATCTATAATGATAGAAGTCAGTAGTTCTTCGTTGTCGGTATTTCTTGGAAGTCGTACGGCTTGGATATCGTTGTGATTTTTTTAGTCCTAAATATTTTGTTTACTTGCGGGAACATACCCGGGTTGTTTGATCGTACATTTTATTGCCCCAGTGCAACTTTATGGCTAATCCATAGTTAATTTTTATTAAATGTTGGACGTTTTTGAGCTCAGCCTTCAAGGACCGTACTTCTACACTATGCGGGTCTACAAACCGTCTGTGCAAGAGCTTAAGTCTCGACAGCAGTCTGCTTTTATGCACGTGAAGTGCATTCCGATAGACATCACAGTCCTCGGTTTGCACTAATTTCGGTATTGTATCGTTCGTTTGATCGCGTTGTCCATTTGTATGAGGTACCTGTCAACCTCTTCGTTCGTCAGGTTTCTGTTAGTCGTTGGGTTGATTTCATTCGAACGTAGTTCTGTGGTTAACGTCTTGGAGAAACTGGTCGGCGAGCTTTATAATAATTATAAGGGTTTCTCTGCATATACTCCTCCAGTCCTTCCACCTCATTCCGAATTTGAATAGAAGCTGAAAGAGCAGGATAACCACTTTCATACTCGATCGCCTCTAAGCAATCTAATGTTTGTCTGTCAGCGTCTATTATGGTCAGTCTTTCGTCTATCAATAATATATCCAGATAGAACCAGCTTCTGGGATATGATGGCATATCAGATGCAAGCAAGTCTAGCTTGAGCTCAGCCCACCGGTTATACAATGATGTTCTCCGGTTGTTGTTCACTTCTCTATGTCTAGAGTTCAGATCTCCAGCTATAATGTAAAAGTTCTCTTCCGCGCTCCGACGGAGACTCGTGAAGAGAGTGCCAAGCTCTGGAATGAAATTGTGATTGACGTGACCTTCGTTTCTTTTTCTTTCTGACGCATAAATCGCGATCACATAGAGTTGCTTTCCACCCGAGAGTAGAATGCGAGCGATACACGTCTCTAGCAGTCAAAATTTCTGCACGTCATTGCTATATATGACCTTATGACAAAGGCCCGTTTTAATAACGAGAGCGACCCCACCACCATTGCAATTCATATCTCTTCTTATTACGTTGTAGTTAAAGTACCTAGGATTGTGAGTCTGGTTTAGCTTAATTTCGCAAATCATTACCACGTCAGAATTATGATCGTGCAAAAAGTAACCGAGCGTAAGTTTTCTTTCGGCTCGGACTAGCGAATTAACTTTTGCTTCCAGGATCTTCTGGCTCGTGGCTGCCTGCGCAGCCATTATATAACTTAAGCGCTTTCGTCCTCACGCGGTAAAGAGTAGATGGTATCTGCTCGCTTGTTTAAGGAGTCGCTGTTCAAGCTTAGCTGTGCGCTCCACTTGTTCAGCGAGGGTTTTGACGATCTGATTCATCAGTGCCTGTATAGCAATTAATATGGACCGATCTGAGGTCACCTCAAACTCAACCATCATGCCCGACCGATAAGTATGAGGATCCATCCTAAGCCGGCACTCGATAGGTAGCATTTGCGAAAACCTTTCTGCCGTGAAACTGTACATAATCTTCGGTCAGTCCGCTAGTTCATACTATTAAATACAGCGACGTCATTATTAATGACACCAAAGACTTGGCTGAAAAATTCAATGAGTATTTGGCTTCTATTGGCACTAAGGTAGTATCAGATAGCTGTTCTGAATTCTGTAACTGCAACTGCACAGTTGTTGATAAATTATTCGCTCATACTTTCTTTGCCGAACCAATAACGTCCTTTGAAATATTTGAATTATTAATGTATAATATTTTTTAAATAATGTCGTTAAAAAAATAGCTCTGAACATTTGCTATATTATTTGCAATATTTTTAACAAAAGTATCGCCTGTACTGGTGAAGAATCTGCTATTCATAATTATAGGCCTATTTCTTTACTGCCAGTGCTTAAGATGATTTTTGAGAAATCTGTAAAGAATAGTATGATCAAATTCTAAGATAAAAAAAATCTTCTTCAGCAATTACCAATCTGGTTTTCGCTTAGGCTTTTCAATTGTTAACTTTCTACACACCTGTTTATGATAGTTTACGAAGCTAAATTATACAATTGTGGTTTTAGGGGTAGTATACATAAATGGTTCAGTTCGTATTTATCAAACAGGAAACAGAGGTCAAAAATTAATGGGCAAATGAGTTCTTTTAGAGACATCTCCATAGGAGTTCTTCAAGTGCTAGGATCGATACAATTCTTAATCTTTATTAACTCACTATTTTCTCAGAACTTACGTAGTAAGATTAATGCGTTTGCTGGTGACATTTTTCTAAATCAGCAGCAGTGCCACTTTCTGCAGACTCTTTGTCCATTCATTTCTATAATTATTTGATGACAAGCTACGACTTTGCAGCAATCTTCCACACATCAAGATTAGTTTAGGGTAGGTTAGTACGTTGACAAGCCGAAAGCCCGTTACACTTAGGTCAGTGTACATCCATTGTGGTACTCATTGAATGAGTAGCTTTCACTTATCCCCTGTTTCGTGCTCGTTACGTCACTCATCGTACTAATAATTCGATACAAACCAAGCCGATGTCTTTATTAACCTATAAAAAAGATTTCAATGACAAGTCCGTTAGTTCTTGTAGGTCATGGAAGAAGTGTTCTTCCAGCGTTCTATTTCTTAGTCGGCAGAGACTGGGATAGGTACATAGGTAGTGAAAAGGACCTCTGTCTCTTCTTTATCGCCACTGTCCCTGCATATAGTCGTTGGGAAGTCCCATTTTGCTGTCATGTTATTGCAAATAATTATGACCGATTAGGCTGTATTTTTCGAACGTTAATTTATATTTCTATGATTTTATACTGTATTTCTAGGACTTCGGTTTTGACACCTTTCTTGGTAAGTTCATCTGCTGCTTCATTGCCGGTTATGACCTTGTGTCCCGGGACTAGCAAAGAGCAATCGAGCGCTGTGTGCTAAGAGCATTGAGCTCTTTGCGACCGCAGCTTGAACTTTACCGTAGCAGAAAATTTTTTTTTTTTTTAGTTGTTAGTATTGTATATTTTTAGAAACATTTTTTTATGAATTCATAGTTGCACAAAATATGTATATAATTCACATATTAGTTCGCTTAATTAATTCAATACATTTCATTGTAATTAAGCCGCAATCGGTTTCTAATTTTATTTCATTAGGAAGTTTATTAAAGTTTGTGTCCTTTTATTATCAAAGCGTATTGAGATCTCGTTGTTCTTGTTTGGTCGAGTATGTAGTTATTTGTATTCCGAAGATGGTATGGTTGAGCTTCACCGGATCGAGCAATCCTGTTGTTAAATATATTTTTGTATTTCCCATTATATTTTGTATTACCCAATATTATTATGAAAACCGATAGTAGGATGTTCTGCTGAAGTCTTTGCTTTATGTTTAGCCATTGAAGCGCGTCGATTATAGTCACCGTTGTCATGTATTCCTTTTTATTTCTAATTCTATTTAAAAATCTGCTAAATATTTTATGTGGTCCACTTTAATGATTTGTCCGTTTAAATTAATGTAACATCATGGTTCGTATTTCCAACTCTGAAAAATTCAAACTTCATAGCTTCGGTTTTGATCCGCAAATAACTGATCATTGTATGACTTGCTTAAGTTTCAAATTTAGCTCAGTTACAAGTTCTATTAGTGGTACTTATGGTCTTATGCTTAATCATAGGGCGAGTAATAATAGTCTACGTTATGAATGCAGGGTACATTTTCTATGTGAAAATTATCCTTCTGTATGCTAAAGTAAGTTCAGTGGTACCTTAGGTTAAGGTAGTTGGAATACCGGTGAAATCGCCAGCACACTTTAACCATGCTGCTCCATTGTGAAAGCCATAGTCAGACTACTACCACTAATCGACAACTCCAGTGGTAGTGCCGTAAATTTGATCCCAACAGCAAATGGTGACAGGACCAGATTTGAAGACCGAATAAAGCATAATGACTTTGCTTTCACCGGGATGCGAACCTGTCATCCAGCTGGGGAAATGAGTTCTTTTAGAGACATCTCCATAGGAGTTCCTCAAGTCTCTGTGCTCAGAACTCAGAACTTACGTAGTACGATTAATGCTATAATAATGCTGATGACATGGCATGAATCATGACTTGGAAATTCTGGGTCACTGGCTCCAACAGCATAATCTGGTGATTAGTGATAAAACGAAGGTGATGTTTTTTTATCTATGTGGAAGGAAGTTGGACTTTGGTACTTCTTATTTCCAGTGTGCCAAATGCAGAAAATGTTTACATAGTAAAAATATTTGTAAATCGGGAACAACTGCACAAACCTATTTTGAGTCCCCTACATGTTCTGAGAATTGCTTCGTTTTAGAAAATGTTAAATCGTGTAAGTATTTATTTTTGTTTACATGGTTCCCTGCTTTCGTCTCGAGTTCCTTCTGAGCTATAAATTGCCGGTTATTTTTTTTAATACATGTATAATATTCCATAATGTAACTTTACCTAAGTAATACTGCTACTTTCCCAAACACAAAATTAGATCTAGTTTTAAGTGGATTTTCCTCGTCACCATCATCGTACGTGATTTAATAGTTTGTTAGTGAGCTGCAATCGAAGTTGTAATTGCATGGTAAGGCTAGAATATCCACGATTGTTATTGCATTTGTTGAGTCGTTAGTAGCGTCTTGAATACTTCCATCGCGGTGCTCATTCTTGCGGTTACTTCTATGAAAATCGATTGCCGATTGAGTCCTTTCGGGGATTCTACCAAAGGATTTAGAAATTAAACTTGTCATAACGACAGATGAAATGGTGGGATGGTGGTAATGTCGACGATTATTGAAACAGCTGTGGTGGAACTTTATTAGTTCGACGGTTTTGAAAAGAAGAGGACAAAAATTTCCGCCCATTGCTTGGGTTTTGTTTGAATTGGTACTTTACGTCACCAAGCCAAACGAATCCGCGCAATACATTTTCAGAAAAAGAGTGGCATAAGATTATGCAACATTCTGGTGTCTGACTGCAACGAGTAGTTCTTGTTCTAAAGAACCTAAAAACAAGAAGTTCTTAAAATAATGTAGAATGTGGGTCCTAATGCAGTTCAGCAGCGTCATAACCGGGATTTCGCATGCCGCTTCGATGAGGAGGAGGGGGAGCTCACACATCACTCGTCTGTTCGTGGTTCCTACTTATTACGCATGAGAACGCAAGCACACTCTGAGGGTCATTAAAGCCACGACTTGATTGACTCAATAGCATCAACTAAATCACTTTCTAGCAAAGACCAAGTGATTCCTGAAGTAGAAGTTATTCTATCCGAGTGGGACCCGAAATTCTTGTTTGGTTCACCCTAATTAGTTGCGAAAGGCTATTCTGTCCTGATTACTGATTTTAGTAGAATTCATCACTACCTACTGCAGCTTCGTGACGCACTGACTGAATGATAGAATGTGATTTGTCCTTTATTCATTTCATTTTTTGATTTTTATTTCGACCATCGCAGGCAGGCGTACGTAACTAAAAGTACTCACTCATTGCCTGAGTCAATTATTTATTGATTTCTTCTTTGCCATCCTTATTTCGCACACCGCTATGAGTCTCACCTAAATACTAACAGAAACCATGATCATTGCTCCGACATATCGCGCAGCGCCGTCTGTTTTGGACGATGCGCTTGTGGGTGATAATAGGTCTAGGCAGAATGGGGGCATCACTTTGAATGAAATAATTCAAATTATGCAAGACAATTAAACATCTGTCTTCCGCAAAAAAATTCTCTATTTTCCTCATAGCTGTTGGGTGATGGCATCAGTTCATAAACTTCACAGCCAGATGCAGATTGGCGCAATCACGAGGAAAATTGTACAAACGCGCAACAAACACTCACAAAGAGAGGTAGCAAAAAGTACCTGTGTACAAAATAAGCGAACGTTTTCAACCGATGAATGAATATAAAGTCGAGCCTGTATAGATTAGGGGAGTGAGGGTCGATAATTCAAGTAAAGTTGACATGTGCGTAGAAAAAGAAGTATGTACATTTAATGCTTAAAATGACTTCATGAGTCCCTGCCAAATCCTTACACAAACCATCATCGATGCCACCGCCACGCCACGTAGCGCCGTCTGTCTTGGCGCTTGTGCATGATAACAGCGCCAGGCATGCAGATTGGGGACATGACTTTGAAAGTACTAATTCAAAATTTTGCAAGAAAATTAAATATCGGTTTTCCGCTAAAAAATGCTCCCTTTTTCCTGATAGATGGTGGGTGATCAGCATCAGTTCATAAATTTCGAGTGCCACAGACAGATTCGGACTGCCGCAATCACGAGGAAAGTTGCAGAGAATTGTGTAGAGACGCGTATATGTGCTCACAAACAGTGATATCAAAATTAATAGTGCAATAACGAAAATCACGATAGCACGGAAGTATCTGTGTAAAATATTAGCGAACCAGAATAGCTTAATTGAAAAATCTATCGACGAACATTAAGTCATGTTCGTTGGCTCTTTGCTTATTAGTTATATTTTTGACATTGCTTTAAAAAGGGAATCACTGCATTCTATCTCAGGCTTGTAGCAGTTTTGAAACTGCTGAATAATAGTGTGTGTAACATTTTCTAAATTTTGAAGCCGTATTCAAACTGTTCGTAAAGAAGAATTGTCGCCATCTCTCACTTTTGTCGCCATCACTTTTTCATTGTGATCCGTGTTTTGTGGCTCAACAAGTTCAGTATAAAAAGATATACATTTCAGTATTCTAAAGGGATGTTTTGTTCTATATCAAAATACTTACCTAAATTATTATGTTATAGCATATAGCAGCGTTTTTGCATATCTACAATTATTGTACTTTGTGCTTGTAACATAGTTATTAGTTACTAGCTTTTTTCATATACCTTCTCATATACAAATTTATGATATAAATTTAAGTAGATTTTCTCCTAGGCTAGAATATGCCCGATTCATTTGTTCATTTGCTGAGTCGGCGCTAGACTGGAGCACTCAGACTCAAAACTGGTCAATTGTAATACCAGCAGCAACCTCGGTAGGTAGGTATGTGAGCTGTCAGCGAAATCGCCAGCAAATCTGTGACATCTGTACGTACGACATCTACTACGACCGATCGCCAACTCCAGTGAAATTGCCGTTCATTTGATCTTAACTGCAAATGGTAACTGGACCAGATTTGAAAACCGGATAAAAGCATTGCTTTCACTTGGAGTCTTATTGAGCCGTTAGAAGCGTCTTGCGGGCTTACACCGCAGTGCTAATTCCTGCGGTGAATTCTTGTGGTAATGAATTTAAGCTTGTAACAACGAGATATAAAACAGCGGGATGAGGAGGAGTGCTTTGAGGTTTTGTAATGTTTGGCCTGGGTTGAGATTAAACATTTACCTAATACAGAGTGGGGTGAGCACTTTAAATCGACGGCAGCTTCAGTCCGAGGCGGGGTCATGCTCTGTGTCACCAAACTATACAAAAAAAATTAAGTGCTCGAATGAAATAAAAAGGATAAGGGAATACGGTAGAAATAACGTGGATCTATTTTGAATGATTCTGAGACCGCGGTGTTGTTTAGGCCTCACATATCCCTGCCAACCATGCACATTCGAAAAATATTTGAATGGCCCAAGTTAAGGATCTTGAAACTTTTACTTTCGGTGTATACCTTACTTAACAAAAATTTAATCAAAATTCATTTTATTAACTATAATTCGAAGCTGAGTTACAATCATTTTTAAAATTTACAATTTTGATTTTAGAAAAGTAAAGGAAACGGAAAAATTTATATACATATGATAACGCTATATATTGTTTTAGCAACAAGATTTGATACCCCTACAGGACTATACATATATATTCTCCAAGGCATTAGAGCAGAAGTCAAGTATAGTCATATATATATATATGTATATATAATCGAATTACGATGAGACAAAAAGCTTGACTTCAAAAAGCTTTTCTTTTCGTTCGTACGCTTGGGTATTAACATATAAAAATAATAAAATTATAACATTAATCCAAACTAAATTAATGATATGTTAACAAAAATATGTGAATCTTAGTAGTCCAAGTATTAATTTAGAACTTTAATTATTTAGTAATTTAGACAAAATTAGGTGAACGAATGTTAATTTAGAAAGATAAGTAATTTAATAGAAATTAGTGTCAGTTAAAGAAAGTATTTATAAGTATATATGTAGGCAGGTTTATTTTATCTCACGAATTGCCTGCAATTTTTGCAGGAAATCCAGAGTAGATGGATATATAGATTTATGTATGTGTATATGCTCAAATCTCCGGAGCAGAATTGGAACGCCTCCTAAAGAAAAATTCCGTCTTGTTTTTAAGCATGTACACGAGAGGTTCGTACATGGCAGTTTATAACATACCGCTTTTATTTTTAAATATGTTTACGCTTGAATAATTGATGAGGTTTATCTGTGTCCGATCAAAAAAATCAGAATAACTGTATCCGCGTCCTTTTTTTTTTTTTAAGTTACACCACAATTCAAACTTGTCTACATACGTAGATAATTATCACTTTTTTTATTTATATTAAATTATAAATCAAATTAAGCGATTCACTTTTATTAAACGACTTTTCTCTGAAATGTTCTGTTTTCTTCTTTTGTTCTTGAATGATGTGCTTACGCTCACGATCCTTATCCAAATTATGTGTGCCCTTGAATTTCTATTATAACAACAGTTTGGTGGTTCGATCTCTCTCTTTGTCTAATAATCACCGCGCGATTTAACCGTAAGCTCTAGTTTTGTTTTCTCTTGGGCACTTGACATGGAATTCTTATCTAGGCGTGTACATAAGTATGCATGTATGTACATAAGAAAAAAAATGCACTTGGGTGTAATTTTTGCGTCAGATTATTAGAGGGTTGATGCAAGTTAGTACAAGTTAGTACAAATGTAAATCACAAAGGCTGGAGTATTACATTCGGATATCTTTGGTATGGTACACTGCGGTTTTACCATTATCATATTTTAGTTCGTAAGAAGTGTTGCCAACCTTTCGGACTAATTTTGGTGCCAATTTAGCGTTGAACTTTTTCGTGGCATCGCTTTGGGCAAAATTTCTCCGAAATACAGTCTGTCCTGGATTGAATTGTGTTTGGGTACTACGAGTATTATATTTCTTAACGCCATTTTCATAAGCTCTTTGGATCTTAGCTTGTACGCCTTCTCTTATAGTCTGGAGTTGGTCCGCGTGGTCGAGAATAACTTCTCCAGATTCCAATTATTTAGCTTTCTCAAAAGTTTGTATGAAGAAGCGTGAGTCACCATTTCTTGGCCGAATTTCTTGCCTTTTTAATTGCTCTAGCAATTTGTGAATTCCGGCATGGTAATGAATTGGTGGACTATGAAATCGGTTGATCAAATCATTTTTCATTTGGGATGGTATCCACAACTTCCACAGTGTAGATTCATTTTCAATATCTTTTATAGGATCAGATCGACGATAGACATAGTTATCAATAACTTTAAGATTCGGATGTTTTGATCCGTTTTCAAGGATATTTAATCTAAGTTTTCGATATTCCTCGGAGTTGAAATATTCAGTCTCTAAATCGATTCCAGTGTCGACAGAAACAGCGGATACGTAATTTTAATTCGCTCGGGACAATGTATCCGGTACAACGTTTTCGGAACCACGTCGATGTTCAATTGAAAAATCATAGCCTTGTAGCTTAAGTGACCATCTCGCTAAACGGCCAGAAAGATCCTTTTGCCGCATTAGCCATTTCAAGCTAACGTGGTCCGTTATGATTGTAAAGCGTTGTCCTTCTGCGTACTGTCGAAATTTTTTCAAACTGAGCAGTGCAGCTAGACACTCAAGTTCAGTTACGCTATACTTTCTCTGAGCCGAGTTGAGCTTGTGAGAAAAGTATGCGATAGGGGTTTCATAACCATCTGCGTTTGTTTGAACGAGGACTCCACCAACGCAAACTGACTTGCATAACAATGTAATGAGAATTGACGAGAAAAATCTGGATTTGCGAGGATAGGAGCGCAATTTCTTAAGAGTTTCAAATGATTTTTGAGCTTCTTCAGTGCATTTGAAATGTCTTGATTTCTTTAAAAGGTCGCTAAGTGGTGTGGTGACTCCCGCGAAATTCTCAATAAAACGCCGATATCATCCGGCAATTCCAAGAAATCGTCTAAGTTGGCGGACTGTTGTCGGTTCAGGAAAGCTTGTGATAGCTTCAACTTTATCCGGATCTGTACGAAGAGTGCCATAACCAATAATGTAGCCGAGATATTTAACCTCTTTTAAACAAAATTTATTTTTTCTAAACTTACAGTTAATCCAGCTTGTCTTAGTTTTCGTGCTATATCGGCAAGCAAATCTAAGCGTTCCTCGAAAGTTTCAGACAATACAAGGAGGTCATCAAAGTAAACAAATACTTTTTCTCGAAGTCCTGGAGGTATCACTTGATGCATATAGCGACAAAGAGTTTGTGGAGCGTTGCATAGCCCGAATGGCATCACTTTATATTGACAAAGCGGATTTTTTGGGACAGTAAACGCAGTCATTGGTCTAGATTTTTCGCTTAGAGGGATTTGGCAAACGGCTTCTTTTAAGTCAATGCTTGATATAAATTTAGTCTTAGGCAATCGACTTAATACTTAATCGTTCTATCAAAGGCATTGGGTATGCACTTTTAATGGTATTTTCATTAACTTTGCGTGAATCTAGACAAACTCCGGCTTTTCCATTTGGCTTTTGAAAAAAAACCACTGGGCTACTCCAAGGATTCTTCAATGACTCCATGTGAAAGCATTCGATCGATTTGTACGTGAAGAAGTTTTTCTATAGCAGGGGATAATGGAAAATATCTTTGCTTAATAGGTTTACAACCTGGTTCAATTTCAATTTCGTGCATAATGAGACTTGTTTTTTCCGAGACCTTTGGAAGCGTACGATGGAAACAAGCATATAAGGGCATCAGACATTTTCTTTGTTCAGTTGATAAAGTGTGAGAATTGCTTGGCTGATCTAAGGCATCTATCGAACTTCAACTAACAACATTGAACGCAGACCAAAAATTAGTGCCTTCTGACAAAGTCGGAATTATAAAGAATTTAATTTTTTTCACGATGTTTCGAAAAGTGACATGAGACTTCCATACAACCTTTAATTTGTTGTTGTTTTCCATCGGCCGTTGTAGCATAGGTGTTAAAATTATAACATTTGGTTTTTGAAATTAAGTCTTTTGCTGCTCGACCACTTAAACACGAAATCGATGCACCGCTATCAAGCAAACCCACATAATTTTTGCCGAAAATAGATATACGGGCGAATATCTGAAGTGCCAGTTCGTAAACTATAAATAGAATTTTTTACAAGTTTTCTATTCAATCGAACTTCTTTCCAAAATTTTCTCAATCGAGTAGTTGATCGCTTTGGATTTTTGAAAGGATATGATAATGTTTCAACATAATTGAAAATAATTGATTTTTTCTTTTTGTAATTATCTTAACGTTGTTGGTATGGAACTATAGGGTAGAGTTTTGAATCACGTGTTGGTAAGTCAGGTAATTGAACATCTGGTTTTAAAATTTGTAATACAGGTGAAGATTTGTCTAAGGTAGACTCAGGTAGGTCAGTGGGATTCACGACTGAATTGCCTCCAAACACATCTTTTAATTCGGACGAGGGTGAGTTGAAGTAATTTTCGATTTCGCAACGTTCGCTTTCAAGTTTCCCTTCTGAGAGCACTTGGAACAAGTAGGTTTATATGTGTCCGGAGCACCACAACCATAGCAGAAAACTGTTCTTTTTTCCATACAATCTAGGTATGTGTGTCCTTCACGACCCAAATTCCAGCATTTGAATGGTCATCAAATTGGATATCATTTTCGACAACTATTTCATTTGCAGAACGTTTGTTATAAAACGGTCTAATTGAGATGTAATTGAGATTTCATTGAGTTTTCGCTGAAAACTACATCTCTTTTGAAACAAAAATTCCGAAGCTGTGCAACTGAAGCAAATGCCATATAAAAAGTTTGTTGTCTAATTTCTGGACGAAGGTTGCGATGCAATATGTCAACAAGTTCATGATCCAGTAGAGGATATCTGAGCCTATCGCACAATTTAATGACATCGTTATAATAGTCTTCAAAAGTTTATTTTTCTTTTTGTTTTCGTTTCCAAGTAAGTTCTTTAATATCGGTATCTGATGTATAATCTTGAAATTGTTGACGAAAAGCAAAGCAGAAAGGTTCCCAGTTAATGCGCTCTAATCCCCTCCTGTATTTCCAGTACCATTCTCTGGCACGATCAGTAAAAAGGACGTGAATATTGTCACACAACGGATTCAAATTAACGTTCAAGCAATCTTTAGTAAGAGCAGTAACCTGGTAGATAAACTGATCGGCGGAAATATCGGATTACATGCCATCAAAACGCAAATTCCAGCTTTGAAGAATATTCGCTACGCGATTTACTTCAATTCTAGGTACGAAATTATGTGGCTGACCTTGTAAGGTGTTATTATTATAACTGTAAGCATGCGGTGGCGGCAGTTGAGAATATGTAGGCAGTATATTGCTGTTAGGGTTAGATTCTTGGTTTGTGTTTTCAAAAATACGGTCGTTCTGTTCCGGTTTCTTCTTCTGGTCTAAGACCATGGCTTCAAGGCGATTCATCATAGAATTAAATTTTGTATGGTTACCACTGGAGATGGATTCAAAGACCAATCAATACGATTTTGCCTCAAAGGTAATTGCATATCAAGTTTTTTTCTGAAAACGAGTATCGGGAACTTTACTTTTCGGTATAGCTCCTGTTGATGAATGAGGAGGATTTTGTATGCCGATTTTAGAGATATCTTTTAAGGTTAGTTTAGATTGGCCTTCAGGACACGTCGAAGAATGTCTAATGTATCAATAATACAAGTTTTATGAAAGATATGTTTACATATGGTTTTTACGTTGTTGTCTTTATCGGTGAATGATTCCTTGTATAATAAACAAGAATCACTACTAAAAAGATTTTCGAAAGAATTCTGAGGTGTACGTGTGAGGGACATTATTAAAATTTTTAGATTTTAATTTAATATCATGAAAAGTAAGTTTCAGGTCTACATCAAAAACAAAGTTCAAGTTCTAATAACAGCTTGACTCGAACAAGAATCGCTCCATAAGGCGAAAAATAAACTTTAAAAAGCTTATAGTAAAATATAGTAATGGATTTTAATATGAGGACAATCTTAAAAACGGGCTCTTAAGGGCTGTAGTCCCTTTTCCTAAGACCCACACTGCATTTTAAAAATGCAGAAGTTGCACGAGTTTCATTTTTCAGACGGTTATGGTGTAAACAAAACGTACATATTCGTAATTCCGGATATCAAACAGAGTTGTACACCCGACAAGTACTTCAAAATGTTTTTTTAGCAAGATCTTCGATAATCAATGATCAAGGTTCCAAAAATTGAAAGAAAGAATATCTTTAATTACTGAAGTTTCGACAAGTTTTGTGTAAAAATCTAAATGAAAATTTGTGATTCGAAAGAACTATAATTCAGATGTACGTGTGGAACTTCTCTATGTAAGAGGGCCCCACGTTGGGCGTAATTTTGTTATGTTTGGCCTGGGTTGAGATTAAACATTTCCCAAATACAGAGTGGGGTGAGCACTTTAAATCGACGGCTGCTTCAGTCCGGGGCGGTGTATTGTTCCGTGTCACCAAACTATACAAAAAAAATTATGTGCTCGCGTGAAATAAAAAGGATAAGGGGATACGGTAAAAATAACGTGGATCTATTTTGAATGAGTCTGAGACCGTGGTGTTGTTTAGGCCTCACATATCCCTCCCAACCATGCACACTCGAAAAATATTTGAATGGCCCAAGTTAAAGATCTTGAAACTTTTACTTTCGGTGTATACCTTACTTAACAAAAATTTATTCAAAATTCATTTTATTAACTATAATTCAAGTTCAAGCTGAGTTACAATCCATTTTTAAAATTTACAATTTTGATTTTAGAAAAATAAAGGAAACGGAAAAGTTTATATACATATGATAACGCTATATATTGTTGGAGCAACAAGATTTGATACCCCTACAGGACTATACATATATATTCTCCAAGGCATTAGAGCAGAAGTCAAGTATAGTCATATATATATATATGTATATATAATCGAATTACGATGAGACAAAAAGCTTGACTTCAAAAAGCTTTTCTTTTCGTTCGTACGCTTGGGTATTAACATATAAAAATAATAAAATTATAACATTAATCCAAACTAAATTAATGATATATTAACAAAAATATGTGAATCTTAGTAGTCCAAGTATTAATTTAGAACTTTAATTATTTAGTAATTTAGACAAAATTAGGTGAACGAATGTTAATTTAGAAAGATAAGTAATTTAATAGAAATTAGTGTCAGTTAAAGAAAGTATTTATAAGTATATATGTAGGCAGGTTTATTTTATCTCACGAATTGCCTGTGAAGATTATCCTCATCTGCAATTTTTGCAGGAAATCCAGAGTAGATGGATATATAGATTTAGGTAGCTTAAATGATGTGTTTTTTTTGTTTATTTGACCATGTGGGTATGGAGCGACATAAGTGTGTATACGCTCAAACCACCGGAGCAGAATTGGAACGCCTCCTAAAGATAAATTCCGTCTTGTTTTTAAGCATGTACACGAGAGGTTCGTACATTACAGTTTATAACATAATGCTTTTAGGCTTAAATATGTTTACGCTTGAATAATTCATGAGGCTTATCTGTGTCCGATCAAAAAAATCAGAATAACTGTATCCGCGTCCTTTTTTTTTTTAAGTTACACCACAATTCAAACTTGTCTACATACGTAGATAATTATCACTTTTTTTATTTATATTATATTATAAATCAAATTAAGCGATTCACTTTTATTAAACGACTTTTCTCTGAAATGTTCTGTTTTCTTCTTTTGTTCTTGAATGATGTGCTTACGCTCACGATCCTTATCCAAAATAGCGAGTGTGCCCTTGAATTTCTATTATAACTAAGCCAGTTTGGTGGTTCGATCTCTTAGCTCCAGTTTTGTTTTCTCTTGGGCACTTGACATGGAATTCTTATCTAGGCGTGTACATAAGTATGCATGTATGTTCATAAGACAAAAAATGCATTTGGGTGTAATTTTTGCGTCAGATTATTAAAGGGTTGATGCAGGGTTATGAAAAGTAGCTCATTACAGTATTGTTGATACAGGTAAGCTGGTACTTTAATCGTTCGTCGGTTTTGAAAAGAAAAGGGCAAAATCTCTGCCGATTGCTTCTGACTAAACATATTTGAAAGTATTTGTCTTTATGGATTTTGTTCGAATTGGTCAGTTCACGTTACGAAGCCCAAAGAATACATGCGATAGATTTTCAGAAACAGTGTGACTTAGAATTGTGCGGGATTCGGGTTTGTTTAAAAAAAAACCAAGAAGGCCTCGAAGAGTAGAATAAGGACCTTAATTCAGTTCAGCAGCGTCATAACTGTGATCTTCCCAGGCCGATTAGCCTAGGAGGAGGGGGAAACCGCACATCACCCCGCGGAGTGCACTCACTATCCGTAGGAATGCAGGTATACTCTGAGGGTCATTCAAACCACAAATTGAGTGACTCCATGGCACCAACTAAATCACATTGTAGCAAAAACCGAGTCGTTCCTAGAAGACAAATGCCTTAATGCATAGGGTCATTTGTCTTCTATTTACTTACCCGTTTAATTTATCGATTTTTAGTACGGCCTTCCCAAGGCAGGCATTTCTCTGTGCGTGACAAAAAGTATCCACTCATTGCATGAGTCAAAGATTTATTAATTTCTTCTTGCCATCCTTATTTCACACACCGCCGTGAGTCCCAGCCAAATACTCACACATACCATCATCGATACCACCGTCACGGAGCGCCGTCTCAGATGCGGAAGAGAATCTTACAGAGACGCGAAACGGCTATAGCAAAGAGAGTAACGCAACAACAAAAACCACGATAGCATGGATGTGCATGTGTAAAAAATTAGCCATCGTTTTCACCCGATGAGGGAATGAAATGTCGAGGCTGTGTGTTTGGTAGCCTGAGAATGGCTTTATTAAAAAGATATCGACGAATATTTAATTTTGTTCGTTGGCCGTTTGCTTATTAGTTCTATGTTTAGTTCTATAATGTTGCCTCTGTTGCTTGGCGTGTGTCTGGGCATAGGTTAGATAAGGCTAGGTTTTGGTAGGTGAGTATGAAAGTCTTACATCACTTCCACTCAAAAGCCTTCGAGCCCATTGTGAATCACTTCATTTAAGGGGTACACATTCTATCACGCTACACCATCGCGTGATGGCTTAAATAAGTCCGTGCTCGTTACGAGCCTTAAGAAACCCGATATGAATGCAGACGTAGTCAAAGTCTGCTGTCTCTGTGAAGAATCTTTGGCCCAGCGAAGATATGTGCCGATTGTGGAGAGCTGGGCTTCGCTAATGTCCATTTCATATCCGTGTCTGGCCATTTCTTCCGCTCTTTCGTTCCCAGCTATTGAGGTGTGGCCCGGGAACCTAGCAATGTTTGACCTTATGGTGGCTGATGGCCCTTAGAGAGTCGCGACACTTCATGACAGCCTTTGATCTTATTGCACAGCATCCTATTGACGTCAGTGCAGCCTGGCTGTCAACAAAGGTAGAGATATCTGAGGGTGGGATATCGGTTGTTTGTATGTTTGGCTGCTTTCGCTATTGCCAGAAACTCTGCTTGATATTTTATTTTCAATAGCTTTCTCTCGAAATTACTATAGTAAGTACATCGAATTCTTAGCCCTTTGTCCCCGTCAAACTCCAACTTAAAATGTATATAAAAGCTATGTTGCTGGTTTCAAGAAAAACAGCAATATTGACTTCCTTTCTTATTAGATCTTGCATCCGTACTCACATAAAGAACAAGCTCGTCTGGTGCAGCAGTTGGTGTCGTCGTTATTTTTGTTGATGATTCTATTTCATTTAAATCTAACTAAATCTGATGTTTTAACAGCAGACATTATAAATAGATTCTAACGCGATCGCGATTGGGAAAAAATTATCTGAAACTCTAATTCGATGTGCTACTATCTGAATACTGGGAGTAGGTGGACCAAAACTTGACACAACTACTAACAACCGGGCAAAATCCACAGGCAAACATTTCCTCTTCTAACCTTTAACGCTGAAAGTATACAATCTGAATGCATAACAATTATCTTCCAATAAACTTTTAGTCACCAGGTACTCTCAATAATAACATCCGCTTAACAAAGATCGCAGGCACCTACCGGAAAGGAATCCGAGCTTCAAATTCCTCAAACCTTTCTTACTGGTGAAACTTGAAGCACCCTTTACATATTTACAAATGTACATTCGTCAAATTTTTCAGACCGCTTCTGGTAATACATTTGCTATCATGTGATCTTGCTGAACTCATTTCGCAAACACACCACCATTTATTCACTGATCTAAACCACAAACTCGAGCAGGAATAGCCAAAGACCTCGCAGGCCCAATCCTTGCCTTATACATTATACATATCCTTTGCTGCCTTAACTTAAAGTTCAAGAACACTCCTCTTCCCGATTACTGCAACAGTTAATCACAACATCACGCATGCCATCGAAAGCGACGACACCCAAAGACATCGCGGGGGGCCCGCCGACGCTCATCTCAAAGCAATCCAGAAACCACAACATACTGATAACCACAACTCGCACTTGACCCCCCGACAAAGACCACAAACCAACTCAAGCAATACCTGATAAGCTCCAGTAACTACACAAACAAATCGCTCGTGCCCTTTCAAACAACCAACGCCGATATTTTTCCTCTTGCACAACCCATGCAAGGGGTGAGCACTTTAAATCGACGGCTGCTTCAGTCCGGGGCGGTTTATTGCTCCGTGTCACCAAACTATACAAAAAAAATTATGTGCTCGCGTGAAATAAAAAGGATAAGGGGATACGGTAAAAATAACGTGGATCTATTTTGAATGAGTCTGAGACCGTGGTGTTGTTTAGGCCTCACATATCCCTCCCAACCATGCACACTCGAATAATATTTGAATGGCCCAAGTTAAAGATCTTGAAACTTTTACTTTCGGTGTATACCTTACTTAACAAAAATTTATTCAAAATTCATTTTATTAACTATAATTCGAAGCTGAGTTACAATCCATTTTTAAAATTTACAATTTTGATTTTAGAAAAATAAAGGAAACGGAAAAATGTATATACATATGATAACGCTATATATTGTTGGAGCAACAAGATTTGATACCCCTACAGGACTATACATATATATTCTCCAAGGCATTAGAGCAGAAGTCAAGTATAGTCATATATATATATATGTATATATAATCGAATTACGATGAGACAAAAAGCTTGACTTCAAAAAGCTTTTCTTTTCGTTCGTACGCTTGGGTATTAACATATAAAAATAATAAAATTATAACATTAATCCAAACTAAATTAATGATATATTAACAAAAATATGTGAATCTTAGTAGTCCAAGTATTAATTTAGAACTTTAATTATTTAGTAATTTAGACAAAATTAGGTGAACGAATGTTAATTTAGAAAGATAAGTAATTTAATAGAAATTAGTGACAGTGAAAGAAAGTATTTATAAGTATATATGTAGGCAGGTTTATTTTATCTCACGAATTGCCTGTGAAGATTATCCTCATCTGCAATTTTTGCAGGAAATCCAGAGTAGATGGATATATAGATTTAGGTAGCTTAAATGATGTGTTTTTTTTGTTTATTTGACCATGTGGGTATGGAGCGATATAAGTGTGTATACGCTCAAATCTCCGGAGCAGAATTGGAACGCCTCCTAAAGATAAATTCCGTCTTGTTTTTAAGCATGTACACGAGAGGTTCGTACATGGCAGTTTATAACATACCGCTTTTAGGCTTAAATATGTTTACGCTTGAATAATTCATGAGGTTTATCTGTGTCCGATCAAAAAAATCAGAATAACTGTTTCCGCGTCCTTTTTTTTTTTAAGTTACACCACAATTCAAACTTGTCTACATACGTAGATAATTATCACTTTTTTTATTTATATTATATTATAAATCAAATTAAGCGATTCACTTTTATTAAACGACTTTTCTCTGAAATGTTCTGTTTTCTTCTTTTGTTCTTGAATGATGTGCTTACGCTCACGATCCTTATCCAAAATAGCGAGTGTGCCCTTGAATTTCTATTATAACTAAGCCAGTTTGGTGGTTCGATCTCTTAGCTCCAGTTTTGTTTTCTCTTGGGCACTTGACATGGAATTCTTATCTAGGCGTGTACATAAGTATGCATGTATGTTCATAAGACAAAAAATGCATTTGGGTGTAATTTTTGCGTCAGATTATTAAAGGGTTGATGCAGGGTTATGAAAAGTAGCTCATTACAGTATTGTTGATACAGGTAAGCTGGTACTTTAATCGTTCGTCGGTTTTGAAAAGAAAAGGGCAAAATCTCTGCCGATTGCTTCTGACTAAACATATTTGAAAGTATTTGTCTTTATGGATTTTGTTCGAATTGGTCAGTTCACGTTACGAAGCCCAAAGAATACATGCGATAGATTTTCAGAAACAGTGTGACTTAAAATTGTGCGGGATTCGGGTTTGTTTAAAAAAAAACCAAGAAGGCCTCGAAGAGTACAATAAGGACCTTAATTCAGTTCAGCAGCGTCATAACTGCGATCTTCGCAGGCCGATTAGCCTAGGAGGAGGGGGAAACCGCACATCACCCCGCGGAGTGCACTCACTACCCGTAGGAATGCAGGTATACTCTGAGGGTCATTCAAACCACAAATTGAGTGACTCCATGGCACCAACTAAATCACATTGTAGCAAAAACCGAGTCGTTCCTAGAAGACAAATGCCTTAATGCATAGGGTCATTTGTCTTCTATTTACTTACCCGTTTAATTTATCGATTTTTAGTACGGCCTTCCCAAGGCAGGCATTTCTCTGTGCGTGACAAAAAGTATCCACTCATTGCATGAGTCAAAGATTTATTAATTTCTTCTTGCCATCATTATTTCACACACCGCCGTGAGTCCCAGCCAAATACTCACACATACCATCATCGATACCACCGTCACGGAGCGCCGTCTCAGATGCGGAAGAGAATTTTACAGAGACGCGAAACGGCTATAGCAAAGAGAGTAACGCAACAACAAAAACCACGATAGCATGGATGTGCATGTGTAAAAAATTAGCCATCGTTTTCACCCGATGAGGGAATGAAATGTCGAGGCTGTGTGTTTGGTAGCCTGATAATGGCTTTATTAAAAAGCTATCGACGAATATTTAATTTTGTTCGTTGGCCGTTTGCTTATTAGTTCTATGTTTAGTTCTATAATGTTGCCTCTGTTGCTTGGCGTGTGTCTGGGCATAGGTTAGATAAGGCTAGGTTTTGGTAGGTGAGTATGAAAGTCTTACATCACTTCCACTCAAAAGCCTTCGATCCCATTGTGAATCACTTCATTTAAGGGGTACACATTCTATCACGCTACACCATCGCGTGATGGCTTAAATAAGTCCGTGCTCGTTACGAGCCTTAAGAAACCCGATATGAATGCAGACGTAGTCAAAGTCTGCTGTCTCTGTGAAGAATCTTTGGCCCAGCGAAGATATGTGCCGATTGTGGAGAGCTGGGCTTCGCTAATGTCCATTTCATATCCGTGTCTGGCCATTTCTTCCGCTCTTTCGTTCCCAGCTATTGAGGTGTGGCCCGGGAACCTAGCAAAGTTTGACCTTATGGTGGCTGATGGCCCTTAGAGAGTCGCGACACTTCATGACAGCCTTTGATCTTATTGCACAGCATCCTATTGACGTCAGTGCAGCCTGGCTGTCAACAAAGGTAGAGATATCTGAGGGTGGGATATCGGTTGTTTGTATGTTTGGCTGCTTTCGCTATTGCCAGAAACTCTGCTTGATAGATAAAAGTCAATATTCTTTCGGATTTATACTCGCGATATTCATAACAAATTATTTTCAATAGCTTTCTCTCGAAATTACTATAGTAAGTACATCGAATTCTTAGCCCTTTGTCCCCGTCAAACTCCAACTTAAAATGTATATAAAAGCTATGTTGCTGGTTTCAAGAAAAACAGCAATATTGAATTCCTTTCTTATTAGATCTTGCATCCGTACTCACATAAAGAACAAGCTCGTCTGGTGCAGCAGTTGGTGTCGTCGTTATTTTTGTTGATGATTCTATTTCATTTAAATCTAACTAAATCTGATGTTTTAACAGCAGACATTATAAATAGATTCTAACGCGATCGCGATTGGGAAAAAATTATCTGAAACTCTAATTCGATGTGCTACTATCTGAATACTGGGAGTAGGTGGACCAAAACTTGACACAACTACTAACAACCGGGCAAAATCCACAGGCAAACATTTCCTCTTCTAACCTTTAACGCTGAAAGTATACATCTGAATGCATAACAATTATCTTCCAATAAACTTTTAGTCACCAGGTACTCTCAATAATAACATCCGCTTAACAAAGATCGCAGGCACCTACCGGAAAGGAATCCGAGCTTCAAATTCCTCAAACCTTTCTTACTGGTGAAACTTGAAGCACCCTTTACATATTTACAAATGTACATTCGTCAAATTTTTCAGACCGCTTCTGGTAATACATTTGCTATCATGTGATCTTGCTGAACTCATTTCGCAAACACACCACCATTTATTCACTGATCTAAACCACAAACTCGAGCAGGAACAGCCAAAGACCTCGCAGGCCCAATCCTTGCCTTATACATTATACATATCCTTTGCTGCCTTAACTTAAAGTTCAAGAACACTCCTCTTCCCGATTACTGCAACAGTTAATCACAACATCACGCATGCCATCGAAAGCGACGACACCCAAAGACATCGCGGGGGGCCCGCCGACGCTCATCTCAAAGCAATCCAGAAACCACAACATACTGATAACCACAACTCGCACTTGACCCCCCGACAAAGACCACAAACCAACTCAAGCAATACCTGATAAGCTCCAGTACACAAACAAATCGCTCGTGCCCTTTCAAACAACCAACGCCGATATTTTTCCTCTTGCACAACCCATGCAAGGGGTGAGCACTTTAAATCGACGGCTGCTTCAGTCCGGGGCGGTTTATTGCTCCGTGTCACCAAACTATACAAAAAAAATTATGTGCTCGCGTGAAATAAAAAGGATAAGGGGATACGGTAAAAATAACGTGGATCTATTTTGAATGAGTCTGAGACCGTGGTGTTGTTTAGGCCTCACATATCCCTCCCAACCATGCACACTCGAAAAATATTTGAATGGCCCAAGTTAAAGATCTTGAAACTTTTACTTTCGGTGTATACCTTACTTAACAAAAATTTATTCAAAATTCATTTTATTAACTATAATTCGAAGCTGAGTTACAATCCATTTTTAAAATTTACAATTTTGATTTTAGAAAAATAAAGGAAACGGAAAAATTTATATACATATGATAACGCTATATATTGTTGGAGCAACAAGATTTGATACCCCTACAGGACTATACATATATATTCTCCAAGGCATTAGAGCAGAAGTCAAGTATAGTCATATATATATATACGTATATATAATCGAATTACGATGAGACAAAAAGCTTGACTTCAAGTAACGACACCGCGACCATTATTTAGTTTTCTTTGTTCAGATTGAGTATATACGAATAAGGCATGCATTGTCCACTGGTCTAGGCGAAGTTTGTATTCCCATTCGCTAATCACAGTTGTGACTGCTGTCCAATTGCCATTACAGTACGTTTCAGGACCGATAAATGCAGATTCCGAGCCAAGGTGCCTACGGTAGATTCGACCTTGTCTTTACTGAAGATTTTTCCAGATAGACTGTTTGTTGGAAAAGACCCTGTGGTCTGCTGAGTTAGAGTGCACTTTTGATGTGTTAAAAGACGAACCGGGGAACTGTAGCTGAAGTAACTTCGTAACTGTGTTTTCTCGGTCCGTCGTGGACTTGAGATGCATTTGTTTGTTGGAGAAAATAAGTTCTCGAAAAAGATCCCAATCCGTGCATTTGTTGTTGGTAGCATGTGAGAATTGGCCAGGTATGTCGAAACTGATGTCTTGGTTGTCTGACAGGGATGATTCATCTGACACTTGCCAATTCACAATTAAATTAGAAATAAATGGACTCACGTGTGTTAGGTCTAGTACCTCTTCGCGAATCGCATTTAGCAATGTAGGTTTTGTGCCGTTATTAAGTATATATACTTCACTAATCGTAAGATATTTTCAAAGACACTCACATCTCTGTTGGTATTACTACTCCCCCATACCTCATGATGCGCTTTTGCATCGCATCGCCAGCAATGATGTAGTGTAGGTTGCTTCTAAGACAATAGGTGATGAGGTTCTGTCGTAGTTGTTGTCGTCGGGGATTTTCGCCGAGGCGCACATGACAGTTTGTGTGCTCCTTTCTGTAGGACTTACAGGAGTAGTGCGACCAGGTTTCTTGTTAAAAATTCTGGGATGGGAAGAAAGTTAATATTACTTTTAATGTAGCAGGCCACTCTAGACGCACGTTCTACACACTTGTATTACCCAAGTACCAAATAATACTTTTTTCCCACTAAATTATCGCCACACGACACACATGGCACACGACAAAACCAAAACCCACTTCCTCTGCCTGAACCTACAACTGACGGTAATAACCCTCGAGTCCAAGCAATGATCAAAGATCATTCAACGTTCGTGGCAGTGTAAAATTCTTAATTGCTTCTATTTTTTTTTAGCACTTGTTTTAATTCCATTTTTGGATATTATGAAGCCTAAGAACTGTACCTCTTCTTTGAAGATGTTACTTTCATGTTGGATTCATTTAACGTATGGAAAATCGTCCTCAAATGATGTTCTGACTAACTTTTACTGAAGGTGACAATATCATCGATGTATACATATGCAGCAAATTTTCCCAATTTGCTTGTGAAGGATGTCGTCCAGTGCGCGCTGCAAGATTGACGGTGCAGTATTAAGCCCAAAAGGTAGTCACGTAAACTCAAACTTTCCTTTGTTGATGGAAAAAGCCGTCTTTTCTATATCTTGAGGGATTTTTGGTGGAATCCACTTTTGAAATCTAATACAGAAAAAAAGCATTTTCACCTAATTGGGATAAAACTTCGTTTATCTCTGGATTTGGGTATCGATTCGAGATCGTTACTGAGTTAAGCTGCCGGAAGTCTATGACTAGCCTGTACTACTTATTCCCCAAAGATTCGGGCTTCTTTAGTACATCCCATACTGATGAGTTGTATGGTGAGCGGAATTGTCTAATGATTCCGTCTTTGAAAAGTTTGTTGACTAGCTTTTCTGTTTCTTCTTTGTGAGCCTCTGGGTATGGGTAAAAGGGGGAATCGGTAGTAGTTCTTACTTCACCGTATAGTTGGGTGGTATAAGTAATCACGATCCAAAAAAAAACTAGGAAAATTATTTATTAATGATTTTATTGCTTGATTTTGGCTTATTTTTTCCCAATATTGTCATGTAACCTTCCTTAGTATGAATGACAGCAGACAAAGCCTTAAGACTGTCAGTAGCTGAGATAGCTTTAAGTCATTTGCGATTGGGGAGTAGGAACACAATAATAAAGGGGTCTTTTTGTCCGAAAAGATTTGTTTTAACGTGATGAGTTATTTCTACGCCTCCTCCGACTGAGTTAGCGTAAAAGCAGTTTTCGTTGGGTATGGGTTTATTATGTAAACCTAACTGAATGTAGTTTCGATTTGAGCCGGTATCAATTAATATTTTCATGGTGTCTCCCGTTTTCGTCCTTACTTTAAAGTAAGGTAACGAAAAGGAAGTTAATCTTAAGAATGTATATCGGACTTCGTTTGTTTAATCTTCTGTTGTCGAATGATAATGATCAGAATGGGACATATGTTGATCAAAGCATGCTACTTGCGAGAGATACATCTGCTCGTATTTAGGTTGGTTCTCTTCAGTTGATATCTGGTAGTTCTTCTGCTTGTATTTGTTGATCTTATGATGGCGAGCTTCAAAACTGGGATTTCTTTTGTTTTTTCTTGTTTCCTGTTTGGTTTAGGGTGCTGTTACAATTATGCTGATTTAGCCTTTAAGGTCGACTAGGCAAGATATAGGAAGGAATTGGGATTGTAAAAACGACATTGAAAATGGTTCATTCCTGAATGGTTGACGTGGGATAAATTGGGTCTTCCTTGGAGGGAATGTCAGCCTGTGTATTGACTGTAGCTTGTTTGATGCTCCTTGGTGGCTGTATGCAAGACAGTTTCTGAAGTTCTGAATTTGCAGCTTCAGACACAGGTATAGTGCATGTGGTAAAATTATAGGTTCTCTTTTACCTAGTAACCTTCGGAGATCACCTCCTAGTATATATGTATCGACAGCTTTGTCTTCCATACAACATAGCTTTTTCAAGATCGATGACAAGTGTGAGTACATACTATGATGGAAAGCTTGTATTGTCTTGTTCTCCTGAACAAGGAGAGTCATTTGTTAACCCAAAGTACAGAAATGCCTCGCTAGAAATTATCGGCATTGCCCACGATTTTGTTACGAATTACATTTATTATCCCGTAATACTTGGTTGTTCCTGTAAATGGTTCGTATATTTCCCAAATTCTTTCAACATTTTTCTGATTGCTACCAGACGTAGTCTTTCGAGGCCAGACAAATTTAGCCTATGTTCTGGATTTGTCGGCTCCAGAAAACGTTACACTGCCTGTTTTTACCGTATTGTGTACTAAATTACGGCCCGGATTTTCAAACACGCGATGCACAATTGAAGTGATTACACTTTCAAACTCAGGAAAGGTATTAACGAATGGGACGCGACTTGTTGAGAGATAAGGAATATTATGGTCAACGTAGCATTATGATGTGAACGGGGATTTGGCAAAGTGGGTTGCGGCATATTTATGGCACTGTGATCGGTAGGGCTGTGGTGGCCCGTGGTCTTGTGGATATATGCGTCGACGACAAGATATACATTTCGCGGCCCCACCTCTTTCGAGTAACTGACAATGCTCAAAGAGTATAACTGTCTAGAAAAAGCTTCTCAAAGTGGGCAGTTCGGAGTCGTCATAAAACTGTAGGTCCCTTTTACTCGTGATCGAACAATAGCACGCACAACATGAGTGGTTGCTGAGAAGCTAGGCCCTGGCCATCTACAGCTGTAGCACCGTACTATATGAACGGTGGGGCTGGCATTAGCGCCTGGGCCGCCTCTTCTTTTCGGCTTATTTATTATTATTATTATATTTTTTTTTTACTTTGTTAAAAACTACGTATATTTCTTTTTCACAATGTGTAAATCCTTTAAAATCATTTTATATTAATTACTGCTGTTTTCTTTACTTACGTTAAATTTCTTATAACTTTTCTCCAAAAATATAATTCTTACATTCGACTTACAATAGTAGCATATAACAACATTTCTTCTAGATGAATTTAAAGATGCAAGAGGTCCAGACTATACCAGATTATTCCTTATTTATTTTAATTCTTATGTTACACTAGGTAGTTTTTTTGTATTGACTATTGTAATAGTTGGTTACTAATTTTAAATTATAATTTTAATTAAAAATTTTAATTTTAATTTTTTATTGTTTCACAAAAGAAATTTTTTTTCCTGGGGTTTAGTCTTACCATTAATAATAATATTTGATTGGGTTATTGCTGAAGTTGGTTTTTTTTTTGTTTCTTCTTGTGGATCGGGTTTTGCGGTTCCTACGAACTACCGCTGTGTTCACTGTTTTGACACTGCTTTGTCAGAATTTGCTCACAATTCACTTTGTGAGGAAATTTTCACACTGTGTGAATGTCACCACAATGCGATATAATTAGATCGGCAGATGAAAACTGAAATTAAAATACGCATAGGAATGTGGCGGCTACTTGAGGCGCATAAAAGTAGAACTCCATGAAATCTTATTTTCACGTGATTCTACAAATGTAATTGTCTAGTTTTAATAAAACGATATTTTTTTATTTTAGAGAAGAAGTTCTTTCTTTATTGGATAACCAATATGAACTGAATTTAATAATTTCTATGCCTTAATTCTATTCCGTACTGCCATTGATCATTCTGCTGCATCTGCGTATGATGATTTCGATGACGATGAAGTCTTTTGCTGGCGGAAATATTTCCGGAAAATATTTGGGTGTTGATTTTAGATCGAGATGATGGTCATTTTGTTGCGAAGGGAATTGATTGTTTATTGGATGGCGAGAAATATTACTTGGAATAGTTCTGTATCCGGCGTATGTGTCGATGCTATTCCAATTTTTGTTTCTTTGTTTACTTTACTAGCATTTTCAATACTTTTATATAACAAATATTTAAATATATACTTTACATATATTACATTTGCAGCAATTATAGTATTGTGTTTTAAGGAATGCTATACATTACCTTTTTAATAATATAATATTTTGTTCATTTTGAATATTATTTGCAAACATATTGATTCAGAATCACTTTTCTTGGCTATTACTGTTACGATAACTGTTACTTTAAGACGCGAGAGTAATAAATCTATTTTTCTAAACAAATTGAAATCATTCCTATTTTTCTTGAATTTTGAAGAAACATATTCATTATTAAATATGTTAGTCTAATTTGTATTTATTTTACAGGCAATATATCTTAAAAAACTAAACTTTAAAGCTTGCATATCCCAGGATCACATACCCTCACAAATATTTATTTAAAAATGATTAAGTGTTAATGGTTTATTCGTCTCTTGTTTTTGAGAATAGAATGTCCTAACTGTCTCACTAAAAGCGTTGAGAGCATTGATCACTAAAAGCGTAGAGAGCGTTGATTTCACCATGGGACAAATCCACTTCCGCACTCAACTGTACTGTACTTTGAGATGCGGGCGAAATAAATCTATTTTTTTTAAATAAATCGAATCATTCCTATTTTCCTTGAATTTTAAGAAAATAAATTCTTTATTAAATATTTTAATCTAATTTGTATTTATTGCACAGGCACCACTGAAAGTTATTAATTATCTTAAAGAACTGAATTAAACTTTAAAGCTTCACATATTGACCCAAATCAATATTTATTTAACAATTATTAAATCTTAATGGTTCATTTGTCTATTATCTGGCTAAAATTTAAAGCTTTATCTGAATTTAAATGTATTTTGCTAAGGATAATGAATGTTAGTTTTAAGTTTTTACATGAATACATGAAACAGTATCATTATTATTATTATTATTTATATTGAATAAATTAAAACCTTTATAAATAATTGTATTTCTCCACGATGTTGCGTGTTGGTTACGCAGTCTGAAATTGTTGCTGTTCCGCAGTTGATATGGCAAAGCCTCTCCTACCTGTCTGACTTCATTCGTTAAATATCCTGGTTCTTTATCAGGCTTTATTTTAAAAAATGCAGTGTTCAACTTAATTTTTTGTTTTATACTTACATTCTTTCGGGGTTTCTACCAAAGGATTTTGAAATTAAGCTTGCCGTTTCACGAAAGATGCAACAGTGAAATGAGTAAGAGTGCTGGCTAGATGGTAAGGTCGACGATTATTGAAACAGCTATGGTGGAACTTTATTACTTCATCGGCTTATAAGTGAAAAGTGTTGGAAAGTATTTGTCATTACGGGTTTTGTTTGAATTGGTCACTTTGGTATGTCGAAATCTTTGCTGAGCGAAACAGTCTGACTCAGCTAGTAAAAGAGCCCACACGAATACCGCTAACACCCTGGATCTGTTTCTCACCTCTCGCCCTGATAAACATTCTGTTGACATACTGTCGCCTCTAGGCTCGTCTGACCATTGTGTCATATCAGCTAATTTCTCGTTATCACCACACACAGTTAGAGAACAAATTCCTAAAAGAACAGTATGGCCGATTGGAGCGGACTCAACAATTTCTTTAGGAACTTTAACTGGTCACCATGTTTCCTCGATAGTGACGCGGATGCCGCTGCTGATATGATCACAAACATTTTTCTGCTGGGCATGAGATCCTTCATTCCGCATAGAGTGAAGAGTATCAATCCCAAAGAAAATACATAATACAACTCGAGCTGTAAAGAGACTATCAGGTTGAGAGAGCTGAATTTCCGGGCATACAAAGCCAACCCTACTGAGGAAAACCGGAATAAGTTTAATCGGGCCAGAAATGACGTGCTACAATTAGTAGGACGCTATGCACTGGAAGAAATTTCAACCATGTGGACCAGATGTATGAATTCGTTTCTGAATTTCGTGTATTCAAGTTGCAAACCACTGTCTGTTTTGAATATTTTTTCTAATTGCAATAGTCTTGCAACCGCTCTATCTCGTGAAGCTCCGAGGCTGTATCTCTGCTGCAATTAATTATTGAATAGGATATCAATAGTGTATCAGCATTCAGCATCTCGAAAATGGGTTTCTTCGTAAATTTATTCACAATCCAGTTCTTTCTGTGTTGATAGGCTGCATTCTGGAATTTGTTCTTTTTCCCAGAATTGTTTAAGTTGGTTTTCCAAAGTTGTTTGCGCAACCATTCCAGTAATTTTTACGTTTGCACTCTTAAGAGATGTTCTTCCTGTGATAAACCATCCAAAATGTGACCTTTGTGCTATAGGAGAACCCATAGGGCCCTTCATTATACCATTCAGTGTGATATCTCCATAAACGTCTGCTCCAAGAATCATGCCAACAGAACCGGGTATGTAAAAAGTTTGATTCGGCCAGCAAAAGATGTTTCATCTCACTAGGAACTCCACTGAAGTTATTCTTGTCCGGTGTTAATCTGGTGAGGGTCGGTAACACAAGTGCGGGAACCAGCTATTTGAAATCTGAGTTGCATCTTGAATCTCGTATCAATTCTACTTTGCTGCGAGCGGTACCAGCATTAGTAGTTCCTAACCCGCTAACTCAGTGAGTGTTTTTTCCTTCGGTAGACGCAATGATTGGACTGCTTCCTCGGTTATAAAGGCAGCCTGGGATCCTGGGTCAATTAGGGCTCTTAGCTCTCTACGATGACCATCCTTGTTGGACGCCATGACAATTGCTGTTGCGAGGAGTACACTTTGGTTCTGATGTCCATAATTAGATTGTAATCATTGTACTTGAGTTTAATCGGGTTGTCTTCTACTCGTGAAAATATCTAAGTGGAGTAGAGTATGGTGTTTTCTATTGCCCTGCTTGCATGTTCGCAAACTAGTGCATGAAATCTTTCTATCATGTCTTAGACAGTTCATGCAGAGCCTAGCTTGTTTTACTTGCTCACAACGTTCTTTAGGAGGCCAGTTCATGAACTTATTACATGAATAAATTTTATGGTAATTTTTGCAAAATATACATTTAGCTCGGGCTGATAAATGATAACCTTATTTTCTTCTTGTACTGCTTCTAGCATGATAGACCAAGTACTGCCAAGGCTTGATATCTCCTTTGTAGAAAATCGTATAGTTTTGGAAAAGAGGGCATCTTGTTTGGCTGTTCTAGTCCTTGCTCGAAAAGATTCCTGCTTTCTTGGTCTAATGCCACTGTCAATAAATGGACAATAACTGGTATGAGTCAAAGGTAGCAACAAATTCGGTCATTTGTAAAAAAACACAAGGAATTCCGCCTCGTCTTCAATTCCCACGCTCATTTACAATGACATTCCAGCTGTCAGCTCTTTAGACAAAGCCAATCTGCTTGCGGCGCATTTTGCACCCAGCTCAACACTACCGATTCCAATACGTCTCCACCTGTACTTGTGAGCGTTGATTTCACCATGGGACAAATCCACTTCCGCACTCGTACAGTTGCAAGAGTACTTAAAGATCTGCGGCATGCACAAATCCGCTGGCCCGGATGGTATTCCCCCTATACTTTCGTAAGATTTTTCACCTATCCTAAGGTCTCTTTCCGAGCAGATGGAAAACATCATTTGTCCAGCCCGTCCCGGCGGGGGCGAATCTTCGTCACCCACCTCGTACCGACCCATAGCACTTAGGTCTCTTCCTCCTAAGGCCATGGAAACGCTGATAAATCGTCAGCTTATGAAATATCTCGACTCGCGGAAGCTACTTAATGACTGGCAGTACTGTTTCCGTAGCAACAAGTCCACTGGCGATCTGATAGCTTATCTCACCGAAAAGTGGAACAAATCTTTGCATAATGCAGGCGAAAACAAGATCGTTGCACTTCATATTTCTAAGGCATTTAACATAGTTTGTCATTAAGCTCTTTTGTCGAAAATGCGTGCATATGGTATCGATGAATCTCTTCTTCTATGGATTAGAAATTACCCTTCGAACCGTTCAATTCAAATTGTTTTGGATGGTTTCAAGTCTGATATCCACCAAATAAATGCTGGTGTACCCCAAGGCTCAGTTTTGTCTCCGACACTCTTTCTCATTTTTTATTAATGATCTCTTGTCTGCTACTTCTAATCCAATCCATTCCTTCGCTGATGACAGCACCCTCAGTTTTTCATATACGTTCCGAGACTCACGACCCTACCCTTCGGCCGTAGAATTGGAACGGCAGCGTATGTTAAGCACATAAAATTCCGATCTTGACAGTATAATTAACTGGGGAAACAACAGAGTGGAACTCAATGCTTAAAAAACTTAATGCTGGCTGCTGTCACTCAAGCGAACCCTTGTTAATCTGCCATTATCCATGCATGGCGCTTGTGTCGATGAAACTGGAAAGCTTTCCATCCTTGGTATGTGTATCAACACGACACTTAGTTGGAACGATCACATATCTGAGGTCGCCAAAAATGCTGCGAAATCGATGGAAGAAATATTTCAACCCCTCTGATTTGGCTTCCATTTATAAGGCGTATATCTGCCCCAAGCTTGACTACAACGCTCATATCTGGTCTGGTGCCCCAAAGACCACCCTGCGCCTACTAGATAGAATCCAAGAGCGAGCGATAAAACTTATAGGAGCCAACAATGTCGCAAAGTCATTAGACACGCTCGAACATCGACGTACCGTTTCTTCTTTTTCCGTATTTTATCGCTATTTCAACAAACGATGCTCAAGTGAGCTCTCCATGAATTCACCCGCAATACTCGTCTCGCCAGGAATGCTCATCAGTTTACCCTTAAGCCTACTTTCGAACGCACAGTTAAATTTAGAGACTCGTTCTTCAGCCGTAACGCGAATTTGGAATGCTCTTCCCAGCCCTATATTTCCCACAGACTACAACCCGCAGATATTTGAGACTAATGTGAACAGGTACCTCCTCTCCCTTTCTCCCTCTATACCTTCGGCCGTGCTGTGTCTTGACCCCGGACACTTAAGGGTATTCGCAATTGAGAGCGCGCAAATTATAAAAAAAAAATGTAAAGCTTTATCTGAACTTTTATGTATTTTGCTACGGAGAATGAATGTTAGCTTTAAGTTTTTACATAATATAAATTATTACTAATATTATTATTATTTATATTGAATTAATTAAAACCTTTATAAATAATTGTATTTCTCGACGATGTTGAGTGTTGGTTACGCAGTCTGAAATTATTGTTGTTCCGCAGTTGATATGTCTGAGCCTCTCCTACCTGTCTGACTACATTCGTTAGACATCTCGGTGCCGTATCATGTTTATTTTAAAAAAGTGCAAGTAAAATGTTCAACTTAATTTTTGTTTTATACTTAACCAAATAGGTTCAACTTAATTTTTGTTTTATACTTAACCACCTTAGTGCGCCCAGCATTAATCTTTCTGAAGTCGTCCTTTCGGGGTTTCTACCAAAGGATTTAGAAATTAAGCTTGTCACAACGAATGATGAAACAGTGGGATGAGCAGGAGTGTTGATCCGATGGTGAGGTCGACGATTATTGAAACAGCTATGGTGGAACTTTATTATTTCGTCGGTTTTGAAAAGAAGAGGACAAAATCTTTGCCGATTGGTAATAAGTGAACAGCTTTGAAAGCATTTGTCATTACGGGTTTTGTTTGAATTGGTCACTTTATGTCACCAAGCCCAAAGAATCCACGCAATACATTTTCAGAAAGAGAGTGCCTTAAGATTATGCGACATTCTGGTGTCTGACTGCAACGGGTATTTCATGTTCTAAAAAATCTAAAAATAAGAAGTTCTTAAAACGTATTAGAACGTGGACCCTATTCTAGTTCAGCGACGTCATAACTATGATCTTCGCAAGCCGATTAGCCGAGGAGGAGGAGGAATGTACTCACTACCCGTGGGAACGCAAGTGTCGTTCAAGCCACAAAGAATTTTACAGTGACGCGAAACGGCGATAGCAACAACAAAAACCACGATAGCATGTACGTGCATGTGTAAACAAATTAGCCATCGTGCCCACCCGATGAAGGAATGGAAAGTCGAGCCTGTATATTTGGATTGCTTAATAGTTATATTTTTTGCTCTATACTGTTGTCTCTGTCGCTTGGCGTGTGTCCAGGCATAGGTTTCCATTTTCTGAGCATTGTTCCGACGGAGCTGTGATAACACCGACGAGTGCACGGTCCAATGCCAGAAGCTTCTCCGATTCCCGTTATTAAGCTCTGGCCATTTTGATCTTGTCCTGTTACAGTCATTTCTTGCGAGCCAAGACTTGTTGGCTTCTTTTTGGCCTGGCTGTCAATAAAGATAGAGATAACTGAGGGTGGGATATCGGTTGTTTGTATGTGTTTGGCTGCTTTCGCTATTGCCAGAATCTCTGCTTGATAGATTAAAGTTACAATAAAAACTGTTTTTTGTATGTTATATTCGTATGGTATGCTTGTACCTCTCATATCTATCATTTCATAATTTGATTTATATTCCATATCGTATTTTGACATGAGCTCAATTTCACCACAGCTTAGTATTCTTTCGGATTTATACTCGCGATATTCATAACAACATATTTTCAATGGCTTTTTCTCGAATTACTATCGTAAGAACGTCGAATTCGTATCTCTTTGTCCCCGTCAAACTCCAACCAAACCAGCAATATCGATCTCATTTCATATTAGATCTCGCCTAAATGCTTCTCTGGCCACTTCCGCTTTCACACAATGAACAGGCTCTTCTGGTGGAGTAGTCTACTTCATTTAAATCTGATGTTTTAACAGCAAAAAATTATAAAAAGATTCTAAGGCGATCGCGATTGGGAACAAATTATTTGAAACTCCAAATTTGATGTGCTACTATCGTTCAGGCCCCACCGCAACTATCCCAAAGCAATCCCCAAATCCCAACATACTGATAACCACAACTCGCACTTGACCCCCCGACAAAGACCACAACCCAACTCAAGCAATACCTGATAAGCACCAGCAACTACACAAACAAATCGCTCGTCTTCCTTTCAAGCAACCGATTTTTTTTTCCTCTTGCACAACCCATGCCGCGCGGGCAACGACACCGCGACCTTTATAGATATATTGAATCGGAGGCTTGGAGTTACCAAAAACCAAACCCTCATGAAAGCTAATAAGTCTTTAGTTGTGGAGTTTTTTAAACCCACTGAAGTGAGTATCTCCTTATGGAATATATTTACCATATCAGTGCCGGATATTAGCACACAATATGCTCAGAAGTTTCATCCTCTTCCAGGCAAAGGCGACAGACCTTTTCTTGACAATTGCTAAGGTGGTAGTTCAGGCCGATTTCATCAGATTGAGTATATCCTTATTAACTAACTGTTACCTTTTTGCATTTCAGACGTGTTTCTGTTTTTTCCGTTTCCATTTTTTATTAATTACCTCCAAATTGCTCCCCTTATGTTATATATTTTTTTATATATTTGAAAATAAAACCAGAGATGATTTTTTTTAAATATACTTTATTGAATGAGTGTAGCTAACGAACTGATTCACAAATGTAAATCTATCTACTGTGTCGGTGCCTTAAACTGCAGACCAAGCAGTTTGATACGATGAATCTATCGAAGAGGATGCTTGTGTTTACCTATGGGATGGGATTGATGTTTAGTTTATTTTAACGATGCCGAAGCTGGCATTGTTATTGTTATAGATTGTGGATGGGATTTCTCTATAACTCCTGACTTAGATTGGAGACTCTCCTGATGTTTTACATTTTTTATGTCATTTAGTGGTACATCTATATGGTCTAGTTGTATCTCTTCGGCACATATTTGGTTTGTGATTTTTATATTCTTACATCTTTGTGTAAGTATAAAATATATAATTATTACACAAATACAAATAACTAATACAGCGGATATATCAATGGTATTCCTTTTATTCTTATATTCAATCAATTTTATCTTGTTTTGATGTTCAATATTTCGTGTCATTAATTCTTTAATTTTAATATTGTATTCGATTATTGATATATTTAAACATGGTTGAATTAGAAGTTTATGATTAAAAGTTGTTATTTTGTTGTTGTAAGCCTTATTGTTCAAGATTACTGTACAGTTATTGAAATTTACAAAAAAGTTTTTATAATTTCATTACAATTATGGTCGATATTAGATTTAAAGTTAATAGCTAACAATAAGCCTTGATTTATTTCCTGTACATAATTTTAATCTGCATATTCTAAAGTTTCACAAGGGGTACAATCAATTGATTTTTTTAAATTCTTTACGTATTTACTTATCGGATAAATTTTATCTTCGTATTTAATAACTTTTCGCTCTTTGATATTGGTTATAATAGTGTTATTAGAGAAAGGTGTGATTCTTAAATAATACGTCGAAAGCTCTTCGTCTAAGAATATATGAATGCTTATAATTATTACAAAAGTATTGGAATTATCTTTTCCAAAAATATTTATTTTGATTTCTTGGAGTTCATTTAATCCTATAAAATTTTCATATATTTCATCAATATCGAGAATAGATCTTGACATTATTCCATTTTTTGCTGCGTTTACATTGTCAATTAGCTTTTCAATTTCCTGATCTATCTCTAAAATATAATTAAAAAGTTTTAGTAACAAAATTTCATTTTTCACATGATTAATTTCATCTTTGTTATTTCCTGTAAGTTTATAGAACTGGGTTTTTGTATCTTTCTTAATTTATGTAGTATTGGGTCCTTTAAAATATTTTCTCTGTCTTTTTATCCGTGTTGGATGTATTTTCAGATTTCGTTTACCCTTGCCTTTATTTATAATATTATTTTGACTGTCTAATTTAACTTCAACTTTTCGAAATTTTGGTTTTTCTTTATGTCGTCTTTGAGCATAATTTTTAATATAGGCTTTTTCATGAGGATAGGATTTGATTGTTTCCCTATTTCTATTATGATAACTTATCCACTGATGCTTTTTAGATTCTAATAACTTATATATTTCGTTTGTATCAACATTTCCGTGTTGAATTTCTATAGGTTTTCTTTCTATTGTAGAATGTATTGTATTATTATAATACTCTGCAGCTTTAAGAATCTTTTCCGTAATATTTGAATTTGGTTCTGTAATGGTTAATATTTGAGTATGTTCTAGAAGTGTAGAATGACACCTACTCATATCAGAATTTCCTGTATGACTGTTGGGAGAATTAAAATGTATTTTTAAATGCATATTTTCTACAAATTCTTTAACTTTTGCTGTGTTGAATTCGTTGTCTGCAACTATAAGTTGAGGTTTATCAAACATATAAATATATTCTTGAAGTAAAGTGACCAAGGTACCAGAACTTTTCTCTGTAGTTTCTTTAACGTATAGATATTTTTTCAGTTTCTGTAATAAAAATTTTCTTTTTGTTATGTACTTGTTTATGATCTTGTTCTTTTTCTTTCAATAGAATAATTTGTGTTTTATATTTATTCACAATTTCTCTATTTATTATCATTTCAATGCCTGCGTTAATTTCATTTGCGTTGATCTCTGTTTCATTTGTATTAATTCTGTATAGGAAGTCTGCAACTTTGTTTTCTTTGCCCTTAAAGTATTCTATATCATAGTTATATTCATTCAATTTGGTTTTCCACCTTATCATTTTAGAAACAGGCTTTTTAAGGTTATTTAACCAAACTAGTGGTCTATGTTCTGTTCTAATTGTGAATTTAACTCCATAAAGGTAAGGCCGGAAATATTTTGTTGCCCAAACTATTGACAATAATTCTTTTTCAATTGTTGCATAGTTTTTTTCATGTTCATTGAGAGTTCCTGAGGCAAACGAGATGGGATGATTATCTTGTGATAACACAGCTCCAATAGCTTTACCTGAAGCATCAGTAGTGAGAGTAAAACTTTTCTTGAAGTCAGGATATCGTAATACCGGATGACTCGTAATCAAGTGTTTTAAATTCTCAAAGGCATTTATATAATCTGGATTATTTTCATTAATCCTTTTACCTTTATGCAGACACTCAGTCAATGGTAGGGCTATCTTGGAATAATTCTCTATGAATTTTCTGTAGTAGCCTGTTATTCCTAAGAAGGATTTTATTTGCTTCACCGTTTTAGGTACATCCAATTTTTTATATATAATTTCAATTTTACTTGGGTTTGGTTTAATTCCTTTATCGGTCAATATATGTCCATTTTCATCATTTTCTTGTAAAAGCCAATTTGCTTGCGGCGCATTTTGCACCCAGCTCAACACTACCAGATTCCAATACGTCTCCACCTGTACTTGAGAGCGTTGATTTCACCATGGGACAAATCCACTTCCGCACTCGTACAGTTGCAAGAGTACTTAAAGATCTGCGGCATGCACAAATCCGCTGGCCCGGATGGTATTCCCCCTATACTTTCGTAAGATTTTTCATCTATCCTAAGGTCTCTTTCCGAGCAGATGGAAAACATCATTTGTCCAGCCCGTCCCGGCGGGGGCGAATCTTCGTCACCCACCTCGTACCGACCCATAGCACTTAGTTCTCTTCCTTCTAAGGCCATGGAAACGCTGATAAATCGTCAGCTTATGAAATATCTCGACTCGCGGAAGCTACTTAATGACCGGCAGTACGGTTTCCGTAGCAACAGGTCCACTGGTGATCTGATAGCTTATCTCACCGAAAAGTGGAACAAATCTTTGCATAATGCAGGCGAAGACAAGATCGTTGCACTTCATATTTCTAAGGCATTTAACATAGTTTGTCATTAAGCTCTTTTGTCGAAAATGCGTGCATATGGTATCGATGAATCTCTTCTTCTATGGATTAGAAATTACCCTTCGAACCGTTCAATTCAAGTTGTTTTGGCTGGTTTCAAGTCTGATATCCACCAAATAAATGCTGGTGTACCCCAAGGCTCAGTTTTGTCTCCGACACTCTTTCTCATTTTTTATTAATGATCTCTTGTCTGCTACTTCTAATCCAATCCATTCCTTCGCTGATGACAGCACCCTCAGTTTTTCATATACGTTCCGAGACTCACGACCCTACCCTTCGGCCGTAGAATTGGAACGGCAGCGTATGTTAAGCACATAAAATTCCGATCTTGACAGTATAATTAACTGGGGAAACAACAGAGTGGAACTCAATGCTTAAAAAACTTAATGCTGGCTGCTGTCACTCAAGCGAACCCTTGTTAATCTGCCATTATCCATGCATGGCGCTTGTGTCGATGAAACTGGAAAGCTTTCCATCCTTGGTATGTGTATCAACACGACACTTAGTTGGAACGATCACATATCTGAGGTCGCCAAAAATGCTGCGAAATCGATGGAAGAAATATTTCAACCCCTCTGATTTGGCTTCCATTTATAAGGCGTATATCTGCCCCAAGCTTGAGTACAACGCTCATATCTGGTCTGGTGCCCCAAAGACCACCCTGCACCTACTAGATAGAATCCAAGAGCGAGCGATAAAACTTATAGGAGCCAACAATGTCGCAAAGTCATTAGACACGCTCGAACATCGACGTACCGTTTCTTCTTTTTCCGTATTTTATCGCTATTTCAACAAACGATGCTCAAGTGAGCTCTCCATGAATTCACCCGCAATACTCGTCTCGCCAGGAATGCTCATCAGTTTACCCTTAAGCCTACTTTCGAACGCACAGTTAAATTTAGAGACTCGTTCTTCAGCCGTAACGCGAATTTGGAATGCTCTTCCCAGCCCTATATTTCCCACAGACTACAACCCGCAGATATTTGAGACTAATGTGAACAGGTACCTCCTCTCCCTTTCTCCCTCTATACCTTCGGCCGTGCTGTGTCTTGACCCCGGACACTTAAGGGTATTCGCAATTGAGAGCGCGCAAATTATAAAAAAAAAATGTAAAGCTTTATCTGAACTTTTATGTATTTTGCTACGGAGAATGAATGTTAGCTTTAAGTTTTTACATAATATAAATTATTACTAATATTATTATTATTTGTATTGAATTAATTAAAACCTTTATAAATAATTGTATTTCTCGACGATGTTGAATGTTGGTTACGCAGTCTGAAATTATTGTTGTTCCGCAGTTGATATGTCTGAGCCTCTCCTACCTGTCTGACTTCATTCGTTAGATATCTCGGTGCCGTATCATGTTTAATTTAAAAAAGTGCAAGTAAAATGTTCAACTTAATTTTTGTTTTATACTTAACCAAATAGGTTCAACTTAATTTTTGTTTTATACTTAACCACCTTAGTGCGCCCAGCATTAATCTTTCTGAAGTCATCCTTTCGGGGTTTCTACCAAAGGATTTAGAAATTAAGCTTGTCACAACGAATGATGAAACAGTGGGATGAGCAGGAGTGTTGATCCGATGGTGAGGTCGACGATTATTGAAACAGCTATGGTGGAACTTTATTATTTCGTCGGTTTTGAAAAGAAGAGGACAAAATCTTTGCCGATTGGTAATAAGTGAACAGCTTTGAAAGCATTTGTCATTACGGGTTTTGTTTGAATTGGTCACTTTATGTCACCAAGCCCAAAGAATCCACGCAATACATTTTCAGAAAGAGAGTGCCTTAAGATTATGCGACATTCTGGTGTCTGACTGCAACGGGTATTTCATGTTCTAAAAAATCTAAAAATAAGAAGTTCTTAAAACGTATTAGAACGTGGACCCTATTCTAGTTCAGCGACGTCATAACTATGATCTTCGCAAGCCGATTAGCCGAGGAGGAGGAGGAATGTACTCACTACCCGTGGGAACGCAAGTGTCGTTCAAGCCACAAAGAATTTTACAGTGACGCGAAACGGCGATAGCAACAACAAAAACCACGATAGCATGTACGTGCATGTGTAAACAAATTAGCCATCGTGCCCACCCGATGAAGGAATGGAAAGTCGAGCCTGTATATTTGGATTGCTTAATAGTTATATTTTTTGCTCTATACTGTTGTCTCTGTCGCTTGGCGTGTGTCCAGGCATAGGTTTCCATTTTCTGAGCATTGTTCCGACGGAGCTGTTATAACACCGACGAGTGCACGGTCCAATGCCAGAAGCTTCTCCGATTCCCGTTATTAAGCTCTGGCCATGTTGATCTTGTCCTGTTACAGTCATTTCTTGCGAGCCAAGACTTGTTGGCTTCTTTTTGGCCTGGCTGTCAATAAAGATAGAGATAACTGAGGGTGGGATATCGGTTGTTTGTATGTGTTTGGCTGCTTTCGCTATTGCCACAATCTCTGCTTGATAGATTAAAGTCAAATAGTACAATAAAAACTGTTTTTTGTATGTTATATTCGTATGGTATGCTTGCTTAACACCTCTCATATCTATCATTTCATAATTTGACTTATACTCCATATCGTATTTTGACATGTGCTCAATTTCACCACAGCTTAGTATTCTTTCGGATTTATACTCGCGATACAACTTATTTTCAATGGCTTTTTCTCGAATTACTATCGTAAGAACGTCGAATTCGTATCTCTTTGTCCCCGTCAAACTCCAACCAAATCAGCAATATTGATCTCATTTCATATTAGATCTCGCCTAAACGCTTCTCTGGCCACTTCCGCTTTCACATAATGAACAATTTACTGTGTGGAAAATGGTATCACCCCGTGTGCGTAGGTATAAAAGGTCGTTACATGACCTACCTCAAAGACTTATGTGGAGTCATGCATCGCATATCATGCTTGCAATAAAATGCCATAACGATTCAATGACATCCTTATTTGCCGATCTAACACATCTCAACAAATAGATTTTAAGCCAGCTTTCAAGCACTGAGCTTATACCTAAATCGATTGACGAACGGCCGCCTTAAAGTGGCTGATAAACACGTCTCCACGGATGTTCACTATGGCCCTTTGATGAGTCAGATCATTCGATCCAAAAACGACAAAATTCACAACACCAACGATGCCGTCAACTGCATCCGTACGGGCTTGGACATCCTCTTTCAGGCATCCACCAAGTCGGCACCACCGCTCTTCCTAGCTAATGCGAAGAACGAATCGGCGATCGAATCTCTGTGTGAACTGCAATATTTGATAAAATGGACAGGGCAATTAAGCCTTATATGCGCACATGCCCCCACAGAGGAGAAAGATGATGACACCAAAGACAGGTTCTATGAGCTCCTGAACAAAACGTATGAGCAATGCCCTAGCTACGACATTAAAATTGTCCTTGGCGATTTTAACGCAAAGCTAGGAAGAGAGAACATCTTTGGTAGTACGGTCGGAAAGCACAGCCTACACGACACCACATCCGATAACGGATTTAGGCTGATCGATTTTGCTGCGGGGCGAAATGTTGTAGTAGCTAGTACAAGATTCCCACATCTCGATATTCACAAAGGAACATGGCGATCTCCTGATCAATCAACCGTCAATCAGATTGACCATATTGCGATAGACGCAAGGCACTCCTCCAGTATCATAGATGTCCGAACGTTCCGAGGCGCCAACATTGATTCGGACCACCACCTTGTTGTAGCCAAGGTAAGGTTGCGGATATGCCGAACACCGCCAAGACAAAGAAATGCTGTGAGGAAGTTCAACGTCAGCCGGCTACAATCGCAAGAGATAGCCAAATCCTTTTCCGATCGTGTCTCCCTTAACCTCTTAAGAAATCCTACGCCGTCAACATCAAGTATTGAAGACCAGTGGCAGCATTGCCAAAAAGCCATCAGAGATGCCGCCTCTGATGTGCTGGGTTTCAATCCGCCACCACAACGAAACCCCTGGTTTGACAACGAATGTCGGCAGGCGAATGCAGCCAAGCAAGAAGCATACAAAGCGGCACTGCAAAGAAGGACAAGAGCTGCTCGGGAGCTCTACGAGCAGAAGAGGAGAGACGAACACCGGCTTCTCAGGAGAAAAAAGAAGGAGCATGAGAAGCGCGCGATCGGCAGAATAGAGGGATATTACTGCAGGAATGAGGTGAGGAAGTTTTACCAAAGGGTAAAGTTAACCAGTCAAGGTTATAAAGTCCGAACCGAAGCCTGTAAGGATGATCAAGGGAACATCGTAGTAGAGTCACAGTCGATGCTGAGGATATGGAAAAACCATTTCTGCAGACTGTATAACGGCGACGTGGAACCAAATCCCGCTGTCAGGCAGAACGAACCATTCAACCCCAATGAAAGGGACGACGAAGATCAACAATTCCGTCCACCCGACCCGGATGAAGTGAGGATTGCCATATCTAAACTGAAATCCAACAAGGCTGCGGGAGCTGACGGCCTACCCGCCGAGCTTTTTAAAGCCGCAGGCGATGATTTGGTAAGGCGCATGCACCAACTCATCTGTAAAATATGGTCGGAGGAAAACATGCCCGATGAATGGAACCTCAGCATTGTTTGCCCGATCCATAAAAAAGGAGACCCTTTGAACTGCGCCAACTACAGAGGCATCAGTCTCCTAAGTATCGCATATAAAATCTTATCTGCCATACTGTGTGAACGCCTAAAGCCATTCGTCAACAACCTGGTCGGTCCATACCAGTGTGGTTTTAGGACAGGAAAATCCACCATCGACCAAATATTCACACTACGGCAGATTTTGGAGAAAACCCAGGAGCAACAAATCGATACCCACCACCTTTTCATCGATTTTAAGGCCGCGTATGATAGCATCTATAGAGACGAGCTATACAGAGCAATGTCTAGTTTTGGCATCCCTACCAAACTCGTCCGTTTGTGTAGGATGACGATGGAGAATGCACGCTGCTCCATCAAGGTCGGTAAAGACCTAACCGAGACCTTTGATGTCAAAAAAGGATTCAGACAAGGCGACGCGCTGTCATGCGACTTTTTTAACATCGTTCTTGAAAGAATTGTTCAAAACTCGAACGCCAACACCAGAGGAACAATCTTTCAGAAGTCCGTCCAACTACTCGCATATGCCGACGATATTGACATTATTGGAAGAACGCAGCGTGATGTCAATGGCGCTTTTGTGGGTATTGCAACGGAGGCCGCGAAGATGGGTTTAGCGGTAAACGAGGGTAAGACCAAGTATATGCTGTCAACGAGAAAGGACACCCAACACCGACGTCTCGGTCAGAACGTCACAGCAGACAGATATAACTTTGAGGTAGTCAAAAACTTTGTCTACCTAGGCACCGCTATAAACTCAGACAATGACACCAGCGCTGAAATCAAACGAAGAATAACCCTTGCCAATCGCTGCTTCTTTGGGCTAAGAAAGCAACTGGTAAACAAAGCCCTCTCTCGAACAACCAAGATAACGCTCTACAAGACCTTAATCGTCCCAGTCCTGCTATATGGCGCGGAGGCATGGACTTTGTCAAAAGCGGATGAAGCTGCCCTTGGTTGCTTCGAGAGGAAAATTCTTCGTGTGATTTTCGGTCCCGTCTGCATAGACGGTGAGTGGAGGAGGAGATATAATGACGAACTATACGTGCTGTTCAGCGACATCGACTTAGCCAGAAGAGTGAAGATCCAAAGACTGAGATGGCTAGGTCATGTAGAGCGGATGGAAACCAATAATCCGGCCCGAAAAGTCTTCGAATCCACCCCCGAGGGACGGCGCAGTAGAGGAAGACCGCGACTCAGGCGGCGCACGCAAGTGGAAAGGGACCTCAACCAACTATGCGTGCGAAACTGGAGACAGCTAGCTAAAGATCGAGCTGGCTGGAGACGCTTGTTGGTTGAGGCCCAGGTCCACCCCGGACTGTAGCGCCACCTTAAGTAAGTAAGTAAGACAGGGCAATTACTTTACTCAGCGAAGAAACTCAGCTCCTAACAGCGAGGAACAACAACACCACTCCAACACTTGAGTCTACCAACAACAGGAACTTTTCTGCGTAACTTCAGCTTCTGATATTGCCATTCTTTTATGCGAGATCTTCAACACCGGCTCACAATCCTCGGCTATTCCCTCTCCCTCCTAAACTTAACTTTTTCCTTACAACCTGGACGAAATCAGAGTAGGATTCGAGAATAACAAGACTTTAGGAGGACAACCGTTCTCACGATAATGACCTGTCTGCATTTATCATCAGCGTATGTAATAATGGGTCTCGCCATCAGTGTGTACAACCAATGAATGATTTTGGGAGAGAAACACCAAGTCCTGCCGTATAGACGTCTACTGGCCCACAGTGCTCTGGTAGCACGCTCTATGGCGGACTTAATATGTGCGTAATAGAAGGGTCTTACAGGGATTGATAGATAATGCTTCTGTGTTATACCATTCCACGACTTCTATTAGTGCACTTTTCATAACATCTGATACTGTCGTTTCGTGCATTCCTTTAATAATCACCAGGTCATCAGCATAATCTATAGTGGCGTAACCAGACCTATGAAGATCTGCTAATAATTTGTCGATAACTAAATACCGTAGCAGGGGTGATAAAACCTCTCCCTGGTGTAATATTTGGGTGCCAGTCCTTATGGCCCAAAATCAAATAAAACATAAAAGCTTTTTTTCGACTTTACTTATCAAATTACAGACTCAATGAAACATGTTAATTCGAAAATCTGAGTCGCATACTTAACATAATTTCATATCTCTCTCTCCTCTGTTTTAATGCAATTTATATCTGGTTACATTTCTTTTATTATTAGCTTTTATATTTACACGTATACATATTTAGCATTTTTATACTTAGTTTTAGAATATTTTCCTTTTTCTTATGTTTTGCAATTCTTATCTTACAATTCATATTTTGTTAATTATTGAAAGATTTAGATATAAAGTTCACTTAAGTGATAAGGAAAGAAAACAAAATAAGTATATCTATGTACATGTATGATAAACTAGGAATCCTTTGGATACGCTTTTTGGTATTTTTATTTTTATACGTATAAACTCTACCTGTTATTTTCGAGTCGAATTCATATTTTCCTGTTCGATTTTGATGTTATTTTTATTTTACCTGCCTATCGCGTTTCAATCCATATTTGTCTTTAAAAGAGGAACTGCCATTTTCTTTAACATCCTTCACAATGTAGCATTTAGCACGCTGCATTACGTTTGATGTTATGAAAAAGTAAATTTTTTACGAATTCTCGATCTTTAAATCTTGGTTGTTATACCCCATCTTCGTTAAATTTATTAATATGTTTCTCCTTATTGTCCTGTAACCGTTGTTTTATGAATATTCATTCTTTCTCACTAATAGCAGAATGAAGATGATCGTTGGGCTTATATTTTGTACTTGAATGTTGTATATTTCAACTGCTGTGAAAACTAAAGTTTTGCTGTCGGTGTTATTGTTCGTTTTGTTTAGTTTAAATAACCTCATATGTTTATTTAAAGTCAAATGGAACCCGGTATGCGTATTAGGTGATGTGTAATGGTATGAAATTATTTCGCTATTTAGAAAATGTTTAATGTAGGCTGTGTTTAACTCGTTATCGGACCGATCTTATTTTGTTCTCCTAAGGTGGCGAATCTTTGTTTGGATAACAACTCTTGTTATAGAATTTTTGTCATTTATATGGTGAATGATTTGGTAAACTTGTCTATGTAAGAACATGCCATTTTTTTTTTCAGAAACCTAGACATATGGTTTGCATGATTTCATTCACCTTACTAGGAGTTTCGAAGATCATAAAATTTGGCTTCACTGGGTGGCGATCATATTTGATCATGTTACATAAGATGCAATTAATAATTTACTTGTGAACTTCAAGCTTGAGATTTGGAAAATAGTATGAATCCATTAGAACCAAGTAGGTTTCATCAACCTCCTATGATTTTTAGAAATATGTGCTTTCTCAATTGTATTTAAAAATTACTTTGGTGAACTGGAAAAATATTTCACTACCATTTTCTGGAATTCTATAAAAATACTGTCGTCTTTGCAATAAACTGCTACCGTCCCTTTTACTGGCAATAAATCTTTAAGAATGTTTAGCACATAATCTTCGTTATAATTTTGTAATGAAATTATTGCTCTTCTTTTCTTTCTGTATATGATTTTTTTTGTGTACCAGTAAAAATTTGTGTAAATATTTAAAGGCGTTTCTGTTATATAAATACGGCCATTAACATTTTCAGTACCACTATGTATTGTATCCAGGTCTGATTTTATGTCTTCACCATCACGCTCTGCGTTATTTGTTTGTAAACAACTAAGGAAATCACCTACATGGTTCTCCTTGCCCTTAATGTACTCGATGTCGAAATCAGACTGTCGACGTTGCAGCTTGGAATTAGATTCATTTAGTGAGTTGAGCCAGAGTAATGGTCGGTGAAAGTTTGGACCATAAACTTGCGACCGATTAAGCATGGGTGGCCCATACTATACAAAGAAGTTCTTTCTCAATTGTACTATAGTTGACATCATGACGGTTTAAAGTCCTAGAGGCAAAAGCAACAGGGTGACAATTTTGTAAGGGAATTGCTCCCAAAGCTGCATTGCTAGCATCAGTTGTTAGGGTGAAAACCTAAGAAAAGTCCGGGTAAGTTAATACAAGACATTTACATATAAGTTATTTAACCTTGTTAATAGACTCAGTGTACTGTCCGTCTTTAAAATTTATTTTGGCATTCATTGATCCAGTCATTGGTAGGGCTACTTTCGAGTAGTCCCTAACAAACTTTCGATAAGACCCTGTAATTCCTAAAGATCACTTTATTTCTTTAATTGTTTGTGATAGTTTAATTTGCTTTATGACTTTATGAAGTATTTTCTTTCACGCTTATGGAAATGGCACTTATCGATTTGAACTTCTAAATTGTATTCCTTCAGCCGTCTAAATATTGTATTCACAAAATCAATGTGCTCTTAAAGCGAAGCAAAAAAGATGAGTATGTCGTCAATGTATACCACGCAAATCCTCAGTTATGGAGCGGTGGTATACATTGAATTCTCTAGTTATGAGTTCCGAGTTCTCAAGATCAATCTTAGCTTGCAACGGCTTTAAAATATTGCAACCAAGAATACCGTGAAAGTCACTATTCAACTCACTCTTTCTATTTTGGCCGATGGTCTGATTCTTAAAAAATAGCGTAATTGTAAATTTGTTGTTTATGGTATTGGTTGGATTTATAGATGTAAGTAGAATAGGCTTATCCAGTTCAGATTTAAATGATCTATGAAAGAGGCCTCTTTTAATTAAAGATATCCCTGCCCCCGAATATATCAGTAATTTAAGTGGAAATGACTTGGTGTGGACAATTATGCAGGAAGGAGTACGAAGTCCAACTGAAAAGTTTGGGGTCTTGATTCATCGAAAGGATGGTCAGAATCGTCAATAGCGATATTTTTGTGTGGAGATGGACTACTTCCATTGACTGTTGATTTCTTCGAGATATAATTAATATTTTGTCTATTATAGAAAGAATTATTTCCAAAATTTTCCGGGCGACTGATATTCCGATTTTTGTGTTGAAAGCCTTCTAAATGTTGAGGACAAAAATGTGGAACCTGATCTGGGTTGTTTTGCCAAAAATATCTAGGATTTGCATTTTGAAAGTTTTTCGAGTTTGTATTGGAGCTGTTGGTATTATGACTAAATGGACTATTGTGTGTTCGAACTATAGGGTCAATTTAATGAAACATAAGAGTTATCTGTGTCCACCAAAATCGTCCTTGCTTCCTAAAAAGTTTTTGGGTTCCTCGCTTGTAAGATAAGCTTTGGTTCGCTAGGTAAGTTATTAATAAAGAGCTTGTGTTATGTCTTCATTTTGTGTATTGTTAATCCAAATAGAAATATCCAAAGAATTTTACAGGCCAGACTTAATGGGTTAAAAGATTTTGCGTTCTTTCAAATAATTCTTCAACCGAGTATTCAAATTTTAACGTTTTAATTTTGATTATTAAATTCACAATGCTTTCATTAAATGTACAGTTTGACTTAAGAATTGATTTGATTTCCGGCCAATGTGTCGGATTATTATTATTAATTAATACAATATTCGCGCGATCTTTAGTTTTCTGTCTAAATGTTAGGTCTAAAAAGTCTTTTGACAAAGCGTCCAAGTTATTAGAGACGACATAAATATATGCTTAATAATCAGGTCGTATTCCTGTACAATCATTTACGCTCTTTACCAATTCTAATAAATTTGTAGTTGCCATACTCCTGAATTACTTCTTAACCTAAGGAATGTTGAAATTCCTTTATGTATTGTTAATTTATTCTTTAGTAAGGTAAGGTTGGAATTTCATTGAAGATTTGATGTTGTTGTTCTGATTCTAGGTTGATTCTTCAATCAATGCATATTTTCTGATTTTTCGACCAGTCGCTACAAATTTCAAAACTAGTTTTTCGTCTCTTCAACTCACGCATAGCAATAGCATTTACATGTTTTTGACTTGGGGTATCTGCACCATCCAACACAACCCAGAGATATGCGTTAATCAAGTTTGACTTCTCTATGATGTACGCTGTGCTAGTATGCAAGTAGTTGAGAGTTGGACGCTAACAGTATATTTATTATTATTATATTTATTTATTACAAACGTAAATGTTCTCGTTGACATACGTAACTAATACCAATTTCCGAATGATGACCAGTTGGTATATGTAAACTCTAGGGGCAACATTTTGCCGCAGTTGCAGAAACCGACACTCCTCCAGAAAAGGAGATGATTGAACGATATACCAACATGGCCCTAATTCATCGGTTGGTCGAATCTTCTATACAACGACTGCTGATCGCCCGAATTGAATCATAGGCGTTGTCGAAAGCTCCTTCGATATCGAGGAATGCACACAGGTGCCTACGGCCCATTCGACCTTTTCTTTACTGAAGATTTTCTCAGATAGACTGTTAACTCTTTTGTCGGCAAAGATCCTGTGGTCTGCTGAGTTAGAGTGCACATTTGATGTGTAAAAAGACGAACCGGGGAAGTATAACTGAAGTAACGTTCTGTGTTTTCTCGGTCCATCGTGTAGTCTTCGTTTGACCGATTGCTTATTGTTTACGAGTGCTTTGGGGATCTTTGCCGCTACCGGCATGTCAGCAATGTTTTCGCCACATTTCCTCCACGTAGCCCGTTTCGATCTTCTCAACTCGGAGTTGTATTCTGTAAGAGCGAACCTATATTCGTCCCACCTCTTCGTTTTTCTTTTTTCTCCATTATTAAAGAGTTTTTTTTTACTTTTTTTCCTGAGGGTCAAAGACAGTTCAAGGCACCTTGCGCTTGTTGACGGTGGCTTTGGGGACACAGCTGTCCTGATTGGAATTAACTAATACGCTATTAAGCTGAAAGGCCGCTTTGTCTAAGTCTTCGATGGACTCAATGGATTTGAGAAACATTTGTTTGCTGAAGAAGATAAGTTCTCTCTGTTGGTAGCATGTGAGTGTTGGCCAGGTATATGAAAACTGATGTCTTTGTGGTCTGACGGGGATGGTTCTTGGAGTGTTGGAGTTTTAAGTCTAGTACCTCTTCGCGAATCGCATTTAACAATGTAGGTTTTGTGCCATTATTAAGTGTATCTACTCATAAGATATTCTAAAAGACACTCACCTCTCTTTTGGTATCACTACTCCCCCATACCTCATGATGTAGTGTAAGGTGTAAGAGAGTAGGTGATGAGGTCCTGGAGGCCCTTCTCAGACTCACTCGATGGCTCTTGTACCCCTTTCTGTAGGGACTTCCAGGAGTAGTGCGACCAGGTCTCTTGTTGTGATTTCTGGGATGGGAAGAAAGTTAATATTACTTTTAATGAATGAGGCTTCTCTAGGCGCAGGTTCCCAATACTTTTTTTCACGATGCATGTTGGATTCATTTAACGTATGGAAAATCGTGCTCAAATGATCTACATGTTCTGACTAACTTTTACTGAAGATGACAATATCATCGATTTATACATATGCAGCAAATTGTCCCAATCCGCTGAAAGATTGACGGTGCAGTATTTAGCCCAGAAGGTAGTCATGTAAACTCAAAATTTCCGTATCTTCTATATCTTTCTCCTTGAGGGGTTTTTGGTGCAAACAACTTCTGAAATCTAATACAGAAAAAAAGCATTTTCACCTAATTGGGATAAAACTTCGTTTATTTATGAAATCAACTTTATTGGGATACGGACTTATGCCATCCTTTGATATTACGTGGCACAAGTATTCTTCTTCACGCTTAAGCAAATTGCACTTATCTATTTGAACTATTTTAAATTGTATTCGTTCAGCTGTCTAAATATTTTATTCAATAAGTCAATGTGCACTTGAAGCGAAGTAGAAAATCCTGCTAATGTGAACAGATGAAACCTCATTCACCGTCCTTTGAAAGGATGCGGGCGCGTTTTTAAGTCCGAATGGCATTCGAGTGAACTCACAATGCCCACTCTCTGTGGAAAACTTGGTGGAAACCTTTGCACAGGTCGAGTATAGAAAAGCCAGAGGGATTGTATCTTTAGTTATGAGTTCTAAGTTCTCAAGATCAATCTTAGCTTGCAGCTTTAAAATATTGCAGCCAAAAATACCGTGAAATTCACCACTCAACTCACTCTCTAACATTTCTATTTTTTCCTAAGAGAAGAGAAGAAAATGTTGAAATGCCCTTTACGAAACCTAATAGTCACACAATTTCATTGAGGAATACGCAACTTACAATACTTGAAAAGATGTATAAATGTGTAGAATGGTATAACTCTATTCATTCCACAATAAAGGAAGGTAAGGTAGATAAAGAAATAGTAAAAGAAAATATCCATTCGAAGAAAGAGGAAACTGTTTTAGAGCGAAATAAAAACAGAAGTGCATGAGCAAAATAGAGAAACAGGATACGTTAATAATTACAAAGCACTTAGACATAAGGAACAGCCAAAATTTCTCTTGACACTAGCGACAACCCAAGCAACGTTGGCTATAGAACACATTATTGCGAACAATGGATTTGAAGAAATAAAATTAGGAAACGTACTTATAACAAAATCTTACGACATGATTTTACATACGATTGACCCAACTGAAATCCAAATTATCACACAGAAACTAGAAGACAACTTATCATTTTGAAGAGGAAAAAGACTTTCTCGTAAACCAACTAGAATCACTTAAGCAAAACGTGCATACAATCATTCCCCACAAACACAAAAGAGGTCTTATAAATATTATAGGCACAGGATGAAATGACTGTACGGTACGATGGACGATGACGACAGACGAAACATAGAAGAACAATTACAAATTACTAACAAATAATAACAACATTATTACACAGTTTGACAAACACATTATAATTAACGATCAAGATACAATTGACAAAGATAGAAAACAAATGTTAGCCAAATCAAACGAGACAGACGACAATATTAAATTAAATTAATTAAATTAAAGATAGGAATCATTAAGAAAAATTTTGAACACATTCAGGCTAATATCGCTTCAAGTAGGTTAGGAATAATGAGCAGCAGTATATTTAGTAAGGCAGAAATAACTAAGTACAACATAGATTTTGATAAATTAAGATTAACCAAGTTAGGGACGACAAAATATAATGACAATAAAATTGTTTTCGCTGTAAAAGTACCTAAAGAAGTAATAGAAACATCAAAATACTTGATTACTGCTATGACAGATAATGAATCAAATGAAATTATTACAGAAAATTAACACATTGTAAAAATGTATTGTTAATTTATTCTTTAGTAAGGTAAGGTTGGAATTTCCTTGAAGATTTGATGTTGTTGTTCTGATTCTAGGTTGATTCTTCAATCAATGCATATTTTCTGATTTTTCGACCAGTCGCTACAAATTTCAAAACTAGATTTTCGTCTCTTCAACTCACGCATAGCAACAGCATTTACATGTTTTTGACTTGGGGTATCTGCACCATCCAACACAACCCAGAGATATGCGTTAATCAAGTTTGACTTCTCTATGATGTACGCTGTGCTAGTATGCAAGTAGTTGAGAGTTGGACGCTAACAGTATATTTATTATTATTATATTTATTTATTACAAACGTAAATGTTCTCGTTGACATACGTAACTAATACCAATTTCCGAATGATGACCAGTTGGTATATGTAAACTCTAGGGGCAACATTTTGCCGCAGTTGCAGAAACCGACACTCCTCCAGAAAAGGAGATGATTGAACGATATACCAACATGGCCCTAATTCATCGGTTGGTCGAATCTTCTATACAACGACTGCTGATCGCCCGAATTGAATCATAGGCGTTGTCGAAAGCTCCTTCGATATCGAGGAATGCACACAGGTGCCTACGGCCCATTCGACCTTTTCTTTACTGAAGATTTTCTCAGATAGACTGTTAACTCTTTTGTCGGCAAAGATCCTGTGGTCTGCTGAGTTAGAGTGCACATTTGATGTGTAAAAAGACGAACCGGGGAAGTATAACTGAAGTAACGTTCTGTGTTTTCTCGGTCCATCGTGTAGTCTTCGTTTGACCGATTGCTTATTGTTTACGAGTGCTTTGGGGATCTTTGCCGCTACCGGCATGTCAGCAATGTTTTCGCCACATTTCCTCCACGTAGCCCGTTTCGATCTTCTCAACTCGGAGTTGTATTCTGTAAGAGCGAACCTATATTCGTCCCACCTCTTCGTTTTTCTTTTTTCTCCATTATTAAAGAGTTTTTTTTTACTTTTTTTCCTGAGGGTCAAAGACAGTTCAAGGCACCTTGCGCTTGTTGACGGTGGCTTTGGGGACACAGCTGTCCTGATTGGAATTAACTAATATGCTATTAAGCTGAAAGGCAGCTTTGCCTAAGTCTTCGATGGACTCAATGGATTTGAGAAACATTTGTTTGCTGAAGAAGATAAGTTCTCTCTGTTGGTAGCATGTGAGTGTTGGCCAGGTATATGAAAACTGATGTCTTTGTGGTCTGACGGGGATGGTTCTTGGAGTGTTGGAGTTTTAAGTCTAGTACCTCTTCGCGAATCGCATTTAACAATGTAGGTTTTGTGCCATTATTAAGTGTATCTACTCATAAGATATTCTAAAAGACACTCACCTCTCTTTTGGTATCACTACTCCCCCATACCTCATGATGTGGTGTAAGGTGTAAGAGAGTAGGTGATGAGGTCCTGGAGGCCCTTCTCAGACTCACTCGATGGCTCTTGTACCCCTTTCTGTAGGGACTTCCAGGAGTAGTGCGACCAGGTCTCTTGTTGTGATTTCTGGGATGGGAAGAAAGTTAATATTACTTTTAATGAATGAGGCTTCTCTAGGCGCAGGTTCCCAATACTTTTTTCACGATGCATGTTGGATTCATTTAACGTATGGAAAATCGTGCTCAAATGATCTACATGTTCTGACTAACTTTTACTGAAGATGACAATATCATCGATTTATACATATGCAGCAAATTGTCCCAATCCGCTGAAAGATTGACGGTGCAGTATTTAGCCCAGAAGGTAGTCATGTAAACTCAAAATTTCCGTATCTTCTATATCTTTCTCCTTGAGGGGTTTTTGGTGCAAACAACTTCTGAAATCTAATACAGAAAAAAAGCATTTTCACCTAATTGGGATAAAACTTCGTTTATTTATGAAATCAACATTATTGTGATACGGACTTATGCCATCCTTTGATATTACGTGGCACAAGTATTCTTCTTCACGCTTAAGCAAATTGCACTTATCTATTTGAACTTTTAAATTGTATTCGTTCAGCTGTCTAAATATTTTATTCAATAAGTCAATGTGCACTTGAAGCGAAGTAGAAAATCCTGCTAATGTGAACAGACGAAACCTCATTCACCGTCCTTTGAAAGGATGCGGGCGCGTTTTTAAGTCCGAATGGCATTCGAGTGAACTCACAATGCCCACTCTCTGTGGAAAACTTGGTGGAAACCTTTGCACAGGTCGAGTATAGAAAAGCCAGAGGGATTGTATCTTTAGTTATGAGTTCTAAGTTCTCAAGATCAATCTTAGCTTGCAGCTTTAAAATATTGCAGCCAAAAATACCGTGAAATTCACCACTCAACTCACTCTCTAACATTTCTATTTTTTCCTAAGAGAAGAGAAGAAAATGTTGAAATGCCCTTTACGAAACCTAATAGTCACACAATTTCATTGAGGAATACGCAACTTACAATACTTGAAAAGATGTATAAATGTGTAGAATGGTATAACACTATTCATTCCACAATAAAGGAAGGTAAGGTAGATAAAGAAATAGTAAAAGAAAATATCCATTCGAAGAAAGAGGAAACTGTTTTAGAGCGAAAAAAAAAACAGAAGTGCATGAGCAAAATGGAGAAACAGGATACGTTAATAATTACAAAGCACTTAGACATAAGGAACAGCCAAAATTTCTCTTGACACTAGCGACAACCCAAGCAACGTTGGCTATAGAACACATTATTGCGAACAATGGATTTGAAGAAATAAAATTAGGAAACGTACTTATAACAAAATCTTACGACATGATTTTACATACGATTGACCGAACTGAAATCCAAATTATCACACAGAAACTAGAAGACAACTTATCATTTTGAAGAGGAAAAAGACTTTCTCGTAAACCAACTAGAATCACTTAAGCAAAACGTGCATACAATCATTCCCCACAAACACAAAAGAGGTCTTATAAATATTATAGGCACAGGATGAAATGACTGTACGGTACGATGGACGATGACGACAGACGAAACATAGAAGAACAATTACAAATTACTAACAAATAATAACAACATTATTACACAGTTTGACAAACACATTATAATTAACGATCAAGATACAATTGACAAAGATAGAAAACAAATGTTAGCCAAATCAAACGAGACAGACGACAATATTAAACGACTTTTTGCCAAACTTACATATTTAGAAACTCTATTAAAGATAGGAATCATTAAGAAAAATTTTGAACACATTCAGGCTAATATCGCTTCAAGTAGGTTAGGAATAATGAGCAGCAGTATATTTAGTAAGGCAGAAATAACTAAGTACAACATAGATTTTGATAAATTAAGATTAACCAAGTTAGGGACGACAAAATATAATGACAATAAAATTGTTTTCGCTGTAAAAGTACCTAAAGAAGTAATAGAAACATCAAAATACTTGATTACTGCTATGACAGATAATGAATCAAATGAAATTATTACAGAAAATTAACACATTGTAAAAATGTATTGTTAATTTATTCTTTAGTAAGGTAAGGTTGGAATTTCCTTGAAGATTTGATGTTGTTGTTCTGATTCTAGGTTGATTCTTCAATCAATGCATATTTTCTGATTTTTCGACCAGTCGCTACAAATTTCAAAACTAGATTTTCGTCTCTTCAACTCACGCATAGCAACAGCATTTACATGTTTTTGACTTGGGGTATCTGCACCATCCAACACAACCCAGAGATATGCGTTAATCAAGTTTGACTTCTCTATGATGTACGCTGTGCTAGTATGCAAGTAGTTGAGAGTTGGACGCTAACAGTATATTTATTATTATTATATTTATTTATTACAAACGTAAATGTTCTCGTTGACATACGTAACTGATACCAATTTCCGAATGATGACCAGTTGGTATATGTAAACTCTAGGGGCAACATTTTGCCGCAGTTGCAGAAACCGACACTCCTCCAGAAAAGGAGATGATTGAACGATATACCAACATGGCCCTAATTCATCGGTTGGTCGAATCTTCTATACAACGACTGCTGATCGCCCGAATTGAATCATAGGCGTTGTCGAAAGCTCCTTCGATATCGAGGAATGCACACAGGTGCCTACGGCCCATTCGACCTTTTCTTTACTGAAGATTTTCTCAGATAGACTGTTAACTCTTTTGTCGGCAAAGATCCTGTGGTCTGCTGAGTTAGAGTGCACATTTGATGTGTAAAAAGACGAACCGGGGAAGTATAACTGAAGTAACGTTCTGTGTTTTCTCGGTCCATCGTGTAGTCTTCGTTTGACCGATTGCTTATTGTTTACGAGTGCTTTGGGGATCTTTGCCGCTACCGGCATGTCAGCAATGTTTTCGCCACATTTCCTCCACGTAGCCCGTTTCGATCTTCTCAACTCGGAGTTGTATTCTGTAAGAGCGAACCTATATTCGTCCCACCTCTTCGTTTTTCTTTTTTCTCCATTATTAAAGAGTTTTTTTTTACTTTTTTTCCTGAGGGTCAAAGACAGTTCAAGGCACCTTGCGCTTGTTGACGGTGGCTTTGGGGACACAGCTGTCCTGATTGGAATTAACTAATATGCTATTAAGCTGAAAGGCCGCTTTGCCTAAGTCTTCGATGGACTCAATGGATTTGAGAAACATTTGTTTGCTGAAGAAGATAAGTTCTCTCTGTTGGTAGCATGTGAGTGTTGGCCAGGTATATGAAAACTGATGTCTTTGTGGTCTGACGGGGATGGTTCTTGGAGTGTTGGAGTTTTAAGTCTAGTACCTCTTCGCGAATCGCATTTAACAATGTAGGTTTTGTGCCATTATTAAGTGTATCTACTCATAAGATATTCTAAAAGACACTCACCTCTCTTTTGGTATCACTACTCCCCCATACCTCATGATGTGGTGTAAGGTGTAAGAGAGTAGGTGATGAGGTCCTGGAGGCCCTTCTCAGACTCACTCGATGGCTCTTGTACCCCTTTCTGTAGGGACTTCCAGGAGTAGTGCGACCAGGTCTCTTGTTGTGATTTCTGGGATGGGAAGAAAGTTAATATTACTTTTAATGAATGAGGCTTCTCTAGGCGCAGGTTCCCAATACTTTTTTTCACGATGCATGTTGGATTCATTTAACGTATGGAAAATCGTGCTCAAATGATCTACATGTTCTGACTAACTTTTACTGAAGATGACAATATCATCGATTTATACATATGCAGCAAATTGTCCCAATCCGCTGAAAGATTGACGGTGCAGTATTTAGCCCAGAAGGTAGTCATGTAAACTCAAAATTTCCGTATCTTCTATATCTTTCTCCTTGAGGGGTTTTTGGTGCAAACAACTTCTGAAATCTAATACAGAAAAAAAGCATTTTCACCTAATTGGGATAAAACTTCGTTTATTTATGAAATCAACTTTATTGGGATACGGACTTATGCCATCCTTTGATATTACGTGGCACAAGTATTCTTCTTCACGCTTAAGCAAATTGCACTTATCTATTTGAACTTTTAAATTGTATTCGTTCAGCTGTCTAAATATTTTATTCAATAAGTCAATGTGCACTTGAAGCGAAGTAGAAAATCCTGCTAATGTGAACAGACGAAACCTCATTCACCGTCCTTTGAAAGGATGCGGGCGCGTTTTTAAGTCCGAATGGCATTCGAGTGAACTCACAATGCCCACTCTCTGTGGAAAACTTGGTGGAAACCTTTGCACAGGTCGAGTATAGAAAAGCCAGAGGGATTGTATCTTTAGTTATGAGTTCTAAGTTCTCAAGATCAATCTTAGCTTGCAGCTTTAAAATATTGCAACCAAAAATACCGTGAAATTCACCACTCAACTCACTCTCTAACATTTCTATTTTTTCCTAAGAGAAGAGAAGAAAATGTTGAAATGCCCTTTACGAAACCTAATAGTCACACAATTTCATTGAGGAATACGCAACTTACAATACTTGAAAAGATGTATAAATGTGTAGAATGGTATAACTCTATTCATTCCACAATAAAGGAAGGTAAGGTAGATAAAGAAATAGTAAAAGAAAATATCCATTCGAAGAAAGAGGAAACTGTTTTAGAGCGAAATAAAAACAGAAGTGCATGAGCAAAATAGAGAAACAGGATACGTTAATAATTACAAAGCACTTAGACATAAGGAACAGCCAAAATTTCTCTTGACACTAGCGACAACCCAAGCAACGTTGGCTATAGAACACATTATTGCGAACAATGGATTTGAAGAAATAAAATTAGGAAACGTACTTATAACAAAATCTTACGACATGATTTTACATACGATTGACCGAACTGAAATCCAAATTATCACACAGAAACTAGAAGACAACTTATCATTTTGAAGAGGAAAAAGACTTTCTCGTAAACCAACTAGAATCACTTAAGCAAAACGTGCATACAATCATTCCCCACAAACACAAAAGAGGTCTTATAAATATTATAGGCACAGGATGAAATGACTGTACGGTACGATGGACGATGACGACAGACGAAACATAGAAGAACAATTACAAATTACTAACAAATAATCACAACATTATTACACAGTTTGACAAACACATTATAATTAACGATCAAGATACAATTGACAAAGATAGAAAACAAATGTTAGCCAAATCAAACGAGACAGACGACAATATTAAACGACTTTTTGCCAAACTTACATATTTAGAAACTCTATTAAAGATAGGAATCATTAAGAAAAATTTTGAACACATTCAGGCTAATATCGCTTCAAGTAGGTTAGGAATAATGAGCAGCAGTATATTTAGTAAGGCAGAAATAACTAAGTACAACATAGATTTTGATAAATTAAGATTAACCAAGTTAGGGACGACAAAATATAATGACAATAAAATTGTTTTCGCTGTAAAAGTACCTAAAGAAGTAATAGAAACATCAAAATACTTGATTACTGCTATGACAGATAATGAATCAAATGAAATTATTACAGAAAATTAACATGTTGAACATGTTGAAATTAACATGAAAAATGTTATACATTTAAAGAAAATTCATACCTTAAAGAATTAAAAAAGAAACTTATGTATCTACTATGAGAACTGTATCAAAACAAAGAATACTAAAAGTGTGCTTGAAGAAATCGAAAATGGATTGTTAGTAATAAAGAATTATAAAAATATTAATTTTACAAGTACATGTGATGAGAGAAAAATAAAACTAAATGGAAATTACCTAATAAACATTAATAATTGTACACTTAAAATTGGGAACGAAATCTTTCATAATACAAAAAATGTGCTCGAAGAAAAATTTATCATACCATAAACAATATAAAACAAATAATACAAATAAAAAACCGAAAAACAGATATCATTCGAAGAAGTTTCGTTGAAACAAATAGTAAATATAAAACATATTATGAACTGGGATGTTCAAGAAAATCATATACTGTATACTTTATTTGTACTTTTGTAATTGTAATTTTTATGGCCATACTCATTGTGATTTGCGTTTATTTTAAATTGTATAAGTTACAAAATAAGATTATCATAACTCAGGAGAGTCATGAATCTAAGGGGAGGCGGGTTATGTCGGAGTTGGAGACCATTGACTTATTGAATAAAATACTTCCTGATGTACTTCTTAACCTAAGGAATGTTGAAATTTCTTGATGTATTGTTAATTTATTCTTTAGTAAGGTAAGGTTGGAATTTCCTTGAAGATTTGATGTTGTTGTTCTGATTCTAGGTTGATTCTTCAATCAATGCTTATTTTCTGATTTTTCGACCAGTCGCTACAAATTTCAAAACTAGTTTTTCGTCTCTTCAACTCACGCATAGCAACAGCATTTACATGTTTTTGACTTGGGGTATCAGCACCATCCAACACAACCCAGAGATATGCGTTAATCAAGTTTGACTTCTCTATGATGTACGCTGTGCTTGTATGCAAGTAGTTGAGAGTTGGACGCCCTAATAGTCACACTGCTAATTCGGATATCGAACGATTTCATAGCACTATAGGCGAAAAAATGAGAACAATTTCATTGAGGAATACGCAACTTACAAAACTTGAAAAGATGTATAAATGTGTAGAATGGTATAACTCTATTCATTCCACAATAAGGGAAGGTAAGGTAGGTAAAGAAATAGTAAAAGAAAATATCCATTCGAAGAAAGAGGAAACTGTTTTAGAGCGAAATAAAAACAGAGAAGTGTATGAGCAAAATAGAGAAACAGGATACGTTAATAATTCCAAAGCACATAGACATAAGGAACAGTCAAAATATAGGAAATTAAGATTTTCTAACATACATACATCCAATATAAAACGCCCTTACAAATTTTCAGGTCGTATGGTCAATACTAATAGTTCAACCCAAGCAACGTTGACTATAGAACACATTATTGCGAACAATGGATTTGAAGAAATAAAATTAGGAAACGTACTTATAACAAAACCTTACGACAAGATTTTACATACGATTGACTGAACTGAAATCCAAATTATCACACAGAAACTAGAAGACAACTTGTCATTTTGAAGAGGAAAAAGACTTTCTCGTAAACCAACTAGAATCACTTAAGCAAAACGTGCATACAATCATTCCCCACAAACACAAAAGAGGTCTTATAAATATTATAGGCACAGGAATGAAATGATTGTACGGTACGATGGACGATGACGACAGACGAAACATAGAAGAACAATTACAAATAACTAACAAATAATCACAACATTATTACACAGTTTGACAAACACATTATAATTAACGATCATTTTAACAAGACATTTATGATACTTAAGGAGACAATTGACAAAGATAGAAAACAAATTTTAGCCAAATCAAACGAGACAGACGACAATATTAAACGACTTTTTGCCAAACTTACATATTTAGAAACTCTATTAAAGATAGGAATCATTAAGAAAAATTTCGAACACATTCAGGCTAATATCGCTTCAAGTAGGTTAGGAATAATGAGCAGCAGTATATTTAGTAAGGCAGAAATAACTAAGTACAACATAGATTTTGATAAATTAAGATTAACCAAGTTAGGGACGACAAAATATAATGACAATAAAATTGTTTTCGCTGTAAAAGTACCTAAAGAAGTAATAGAAACATCAAAATACTTGATTACTGCTATGACAGATAATGAATCAAATGAAATTATTACAGAAAATTAACACATTGTAAAAATAAATGCAAAATGTTATACATTTAAAGAAAATTTATGCCTTAAAGAAAAGAAACTTATGTATCTACTATGAGAACTGTATCAAAACAAGGAATACTAAAAGTGTGCTTGAAGAAATCGAAAATGGATTGTTAGTAATAAAGAATTATAAAAATATTAATTTTACAAGTACATGTGATGAGAGAAAAATAAAACTAAATGGAAATTACCTAATAAACATTAATAATTGTACACTTAAAATTGGGAACGAAATCTTTCATAATACACTGTACTCGAAGAAAAATTTATCATACCATAAACAATATAAAACAAATAATACAAATAAAAAACAGAAAAACAGATATCATTCGAAGAAGTTTCGTTGAAACAAATAGTAAATATAAAACATATTATGAACTAAGATGTTCAAGAAAATCATATACTGTATACTTTATTTGTACTTTTTATGGCCATACTCATTGTGATTTGCGTTTATTTTAAATTGTATAAGTTACAAAATAAGATTATCATAACTCAGGAGAGTCATGAATCTAAGTGGAGGCGGGTTATGTCATAGTTGGAGACCACCAGCAGAGGAAACGAAGTGCACATTGACTTATTGAATAAAATACTTCCTGATGTACTTCTTAACCTAAGGAATGTTGAAATTTCTTGATGTATTGTTAATTTATTCTTTAGTAAGGTAAGGTTGGAATTTCCTTGAAGATTTGATGTTGTTATTCTGATTCTAGGTTGATTCTTCAATCAATGCTTATTTTCTGATTTTTCGACCAGTCGCTACAAATTTCAAAACTAGTTTTCGTCTCTTCAACTCACGCATAGCAACAGCATTTACATGTTTTTGACTTGGGGTATCTGCACCATCCAACACAACCCAGAGATATGCGTTAATCAAGTTTGACTTCTCTATGATGTACGCTGTGCTAGTATGCAAGTAGTTGAGAGTTGGACGCTAACAGTATATTTATTATTATTATATTTATTTATTACAAACGTAAATGTTCTCGTTGACATAAGTAACTAATACCAATTTCCGAATGATGACCAGTTGGTATATGTAACTCTAGGGGCAACATTTTGCCGCAGTTGCAGAGACCGACACTCCTCCAGAAAAGGAGATGATTGAACGATATACCAACATGGCCCTAATTCATCGGTTGGTCGAATCTTCTATACAACGACTGCTGATCGCCCGAATTGAATCATAGGCGTTGTCGAAAGCTCCTTCGATATCGAGGAATGCACACAGGTGCCTACGGCCCATTCGACCTTTTCTTTACAGAAGATTTTCTCAGATAGACTGTTAACTCTTTTGTCGGCAAAGATCCTGTGGTCTGCTGAGTTAGAGTGCACATTTGATGTGTAAAAAGACGAACCGGGGAAGTATAACTGAAGTAACGTTCTGTGTTTTTTCGGTCCATCGTGTAGTCTTCGTTTGACCGATTGCTTATTGTTTACGAGTGCTTTGGGGATCTTTGCCGCTACCGGCATGTCGGCAATGTTTTCGCCACATTTCCTCCACGTAGCCCGTTTCGATCTTCTCAACTCGGAGTTGTATTCTGTAAGAGCGAACCTATATTCGTCCCACCTCTTCGTTTTTCTTTTTTCTCCATTATTAAAGAGTTTTTTTTTACTTTTTTTCCTGAGGGTCAAAGACAGTTCAAGGCACCTTGCGCTTGTTGACGGTGGCTTTGGGGACACAGCTGTCCTGATTGGAATTAACTAATATGCTATTAAGCTGAAAGGCCGCTTTGTCTAAGTCTTCGATGGACTCAATGGATTTGAGAAACATTTGTTTGCTGAAGAAGATAAGTTCTCTCTGTTGGTAGCATGTGAGTGTTGGCCAGGTATATGAAAACTGATGTCTTTGTGGTCTGACGGGGATGGTTCATCTGACACATGCCAATTCACAATTGAATTAGAAATAAATGGAGTTTTAAGTCTAGTACCTCTTCGCGAATCGCATTTAACAATGTAGGTTTTGTGCCATTATTAAGTGTTTCTACTTCACTACTCGTAAGATATTCTAAAAGACACTCACCTCTCTGTTGGTATCACTACTCCCCCATACCTCACGATGTGGTGTAAGGTGTAAGAGAGCAGATGATGAGGTCCTGGAGGTCCTTCTCAGACTCACTCGATGGCTCTTGTACCCCTTTCTGTACGGACTTCCAGGAGTAGTGCGACCAGGTCTCTTGTTGTGATTTCTGGGATGGGTTCTGGGTTAATATTACTTTTAATGAATCAGGCTTCTCTAGGCGCAGGTTCCCAATACTTTCTTCCACGATGCATGTTGGATTCATTTAACGTATGGAAAATCATGCTCAAATGATCAACATGTTCTGACTAACTTTTACTGAAGATGACATAATCATCGATTTATACATATGCAGCAAATTGTCCCAATCCCCTGAAAGATTGACGGTGCAGTATTTAGCCCAGAAGGTAGTCATGTAAACTCAAAATTTCCGTATTTTCTATATCTTTCTCCTTGAGGGGTCTTTGGTGCAAACAACTTTTGAAATCTAATACAGAAAAAAAGCATTTTCACCTAATTGAGATAAAACTTCGTTTATTTATGAAATCAACTTTATTGGGATACGGACTTATGCCATCCTTTGATATTACGTGGCACAAGTATTCTGCTTCACGCTTAAGCAAATTGCACTTATCTATTTGATCTTTAAAATTGTATTCGTTCAGCTGTCTAAATATTTTATTCAATAAGTCAATGTGCACTTGAAGCGAAGTAGAAAATCCTGCTAATGTGAACAGCGAAACCTCATTCATCGTCCTTTGAAAGGATGCGGGTGCGTTTTTAAGTCTGAATGGCATTCGAGTGAACTCATAATGCCCACTCTCTGTGGAAAACTTGGTGGAAACCTTTGCCGAGGTCGAGTATAGAAAAGCCTCCATCTTATCCAATCTTATCTTTAGTTATGAGTTCTAAGTTCTCAAGATCAATCTTAGCTTGCAGCTTTAAAATATCGCAACCAAGAATACCGTGAAATTCACCACTCAACTCACTCTCTAACATTTCTATTTTTTCCTAAGAGAAGAGAAGAAAATGTTGGTATCACTACTCCCCCATACCTCACGATGTGGTGTAAGGTGTAAGAGAGCAGATGATGAGGTCCTGGAGGTCCTTCTCAGACTCACTCGATGGCTCTTGTACCCCTTTCTGTACGGACTTCCAGGAGTAGTGCGACCAGGTCTCTTGTTGTGATTTCTGGGATGGGAAGAAAGTTAATATTACTTTTAATGAATCAGGCTTCTCTAGGCGCAGGTTCCCAATACTTTCTTCCACGATGCATGTTGGATTCATTTAACGTATGGAAAATCATGCTCAAATGATCAACATGTTCTGACTAACTTTTACTGAAGATGACATAATCATCGATTTATACATATGCAGCAAATTGTCCCAATCCCCTGAAAGATTGACGGTGCAGTATTTAGCCCAGAAGGTAGTCATGTAAACTCAAAATTTCCGTATTTTCTATATCTTTCTCCTTGAGGGGTCTTTGGTGCAAACAACTTTTGAAATCTAATACAGAAAAAAAGCATTTTCACCTAATTGAGATAAAACTTCGTTTATTTATGAAATCAACTTTATTGGGATACGGACTTATGCCATCCTTTGATATTACGTGGCACAAGTATTCTGCTTCACGCTTAAGCAAATTGCACTTATCTATTTGATCTTTAAAATTGTATTCGTTCAGCTGTCTAAATATTTTATTCAATAAGTCAATGTGCACTTGAAGCGAAGTAGAAAATCCTGCTAATGTGAACAGCGAAACCTCATTCATCGTCCTTTGAAAGGATGCGGGTGCGTTTTTAAGTCTGAATGGCATTCGAGTGAACTCATAATGCCCACTCTCTGTGGAAAACTTGGTGGAAACCTTTGCCGAGGTCGAGTATAGAAAAGCCTCCATCTTATCCAATCTTATCTTTAGTTATGAGTTCTAAGTTCTCAAGATCAATCTTAGCTTGCAGCTTTAAAATATCGCAACCAAGAATACCGTGAAATTCACCACTCAACTCACTCTCTAACATTTCTATTTTTTCCTAAGAGAAGAGAAGAAAATGTTGAAATGCACTTTACGAAACCTAATAGTCACACTGCTAATTCGGATATCGAACGATTTCATAGCACTATAGGCGAAAAAATAAGAACAATTTCATTGAGGAATACGCAACTTACAATACTTGAAAAGATGTATAAATGTGTAGAATGGGAAGGAAGGTAAAGTAGATAAAGAAATAGTAAAAGAAAATATCCATTCGAGGAAACTGTTTTAGAGCGAAATAAAAACAGAGAAGTGTATGAGCAAAATAGAGAAACAGGATACGTTAATAATTACAAAGCAAATAGACATAAGGAACAGCCAAAATATAGGAAATTAAGACTTTCTAACATACATACATCCAATATAAAACGCCCTTACAAAATTTCAGGTCGTATGGTCAATACTAATAGTTCTCTTGACACTAGCGACAACCCAAGCAACGTTGACTATAGAACACATTATTGCGAACAATGCATTTGAAGAAATAAAATTAGGAAACGTACTTATAACAAAATCTTACGACATGATTTTACATACGATTGACCCAACTGAAATCCAAATTATCACACAGGAACTAGAAGACAACTTATCATTTTGAAGAGGAAAAAGACTTTCTCGTAAACCAACTAGAATCACTTAAGCAAAACGTGCATACAATCATTCCCCACGAACACAAAAGAGGTCTTATAAATATTATAGGCACAGGAATGAAATGATTGTACGGTACGATGGACGATGACGACAGGCGAAACATAGAAGAACAATTACAAATTACTAACAAATAATCACAACATTATTACACAGTTTGACAAGCACATTATAATTAACGATCATTTTAACAAGACATTTATGATACTTAAGGAGACAATTGACAAAGATAGAAAACAAATGTTAGCCAAATGAAACGAGACAGACGACAATATTAAACGACTTTTTGCCAAACTTACATACAGAAACTCTATTAAAGATAGGAATCATTAAGAAAAATTTTGAAAACATTCAGGCTAATATCGCTTCAAGTAGGTTAGGAATAATGAGCAGCAGTATATTTAGTAAGGCAGAAATAACTAAGTACAACATAGATTTTGATAAATTAAGATTAACCAAGTTAGGGACGACAAAATATAATGACAATAAAATTGTTTTCGCTGTAAAAGTACCTAAAGAAGTAATAGAAACATCAAAATACTTGATTACTGCTATGACAGATAATGAATCAAATGAAATTATTACAGAAAATTAACACATTGTAAAAATAAATGAAAAATGTTATACATTTAAAGAAAATTCATACCTTAAAGAATTAAAAAAGAAACTTATGTATCTACTATGAGAACTGTATCAAAACAAAGAATACTAAAATTGTGCTTGAAGAAATCGAAAATGGATTGTTAGTAATAAAGAATTATAAAAATATTAATTTTACAAGTACATGTGATGAGAGAAAAATAAAACTAAATGGAAATTACCTAATAAACATTAATAATTGTACACTTAAAATTGGGAACGAAATCTTTCATAATACAAAAAATGTACTCGAAAAAAAATGTATCATACCATAAACAATATAAAACGAATAATACAAATAAAAAACAAAAAAACAGATCATTCGAAGAAGTTTTGTTGAAACAAATAGTAAATATAAAACAGATTATGAACTAAGATGTTCAAGAAAATCATATACTGTATACTTTATTTGTAATTGTGATTTTTATGGCCATACTCATTGTGATTTGCGTTTATTTTAAATTGTATAAGTTACAAAATAAGATTATCATAACTCAGGAGAGTCATGAATCTAAGGGGAGGCTGGTTATGTCGGAATTGGAGACCGCCAGCAGAGGAAACGACATACACTCATTCGTCCAATGAGACGAGTCAGCAGTAATGAACACCAAACGTTCATCCGACCAACGAAACGACTCAGCAGTAATAGATACCCCACACTCATTCCCCAATAGAGATAAGTCAGCGGCAATGATCAATACCAGGAAGAAGACAGCCCAGACGATCATGCTACTGTCGCCGAAACAATAACAATTCCGTTAGGAACACAATGAGTATCGAGGCGAGAAAAGTTGAATTAAGATTTTAGTCTGAAGACTCAATAAAGTTGGTTCGTTTTTAAAAACTCAATCCGCTTCAATACTCATTTAACTGGCGCAGTCGGTACTTCTAAAATCTAAAGATATTAGAACCGAATCTAATAAAGCGAAACATGTCAGCAGACAAATAAAGTGTTAAAACGCGAAATTTTATTGTAATTAAAAGAATCGAAAGGAAGTGAAAATATTTCGAAAGAAAATCAAAAGGAAGTGAAAATATTTCGAAAGAAAATCAAAAGGAAGTGAAAATATTTCGAAAGAAAATCAAAAGGAAGTGAAAATATTCCAAAAGAAAATCAAAAGGAAGTTTTTTTTTCTTTGCGAGAGTAGGTGAAAATCTTCAAAAACACTATGGGGACCGTTTCCACATAGCGAAAAGGATTTTTACCCAGTAAAAACAACTCTCTTCAAATAAAATATATTTCCACTACAACTAAGTCTTACACTTATCCAGCAGTTTAACTTTCTTGGTTTAGGCGCATTTGGCAAGAAATTCTCCATTGAGAGTTCTTGCTATAACCGCAGCTAAGCGCGGGTTGAATTCACTGCGCTAGGTCAAGGGGTTTGGTCCTTTGCAGACGGAGGAAAGCGCTGCTTTCGTCGAGAGTTGGAAGGACAGCAGAGTTTATGTGCTCTTCCAGACGACGCTTATGCTTACAAGCAAAATTCGTAATTTCGTCATGGACTGATATAATTCCAAGATCTCTGTGGATGTCGCTGTTTCGTATATACAAGGGTGCGTTGACGATGACCCTTAGCACTTTATTTTGAAATGTTTGTAGTATGTTTCTATTACTTTCTTTGTATACAACCCCATAGTTGTATACCACACGCCCAGACTGGTTTTAGCACTTACTTGTATATAGGCAATTTGTTGTCAATACTTAGCTTGGAATATTTTCCAATAAGCCATTACATGTCTTTGTATCTTAATTGGAGCTCTTCACGTTTCTTTTTGTCATGCTCCTTCCATTTAAGCTTTACATCGAGAGTCATTCCGATGTATTTCGCTTCATTACAGAAGGTTATTTGAACATTATTTATATAAGTATTTCATATTATATTAATATAAGTTATTCACGTTCTTGTACGTAAAATTTGTATGTACGGATTTAGCTTCGTTAAGCTCATTGTGTTCGTCCATTCGTGTATCCGGTCTAGAGCACATTGTAATTTTCTGGTTGATTCTTCGACCGTTTTGGCAGTTACTAAAATGGCACTGTGTCTACGACCTGCGGTATATCGCTGCTCTACAGTAAGTAAAGGAGGGGACCAAGGACACTTCCTTGAGGTACTCCAGCTTATATAGGCCTAAATATGGAGTATTCTTTCCCATATTTCACACGGAAGATTCTGTCAGTTAGATAATTCGATAAAAATGGTGTAAGGTCTTCTCGGGAGGAACTGTTGAAGCTTGTGTTTCAAACCTTCGAGCCAAAGCTTGTCAAAGGCTGGCGAGACATCGAGAAATACAGCTGAGCAGACTTGCTTTTGTTCAAATGATTTTTCTATACATCAGTTACTCACTTGGTCGATAGTTGAATGCTTACTTCTAAAACCGAACTGGTGATTAGGAATAAGTCGTCTTTCTTCCACAACCGGGCTTAAACGTCTGAGTAATATTCGTTCGAACACTTTAGCCATTATCGGAGGCAGTGAAATCGGTCTATAAAACTTTTTGTCTATTGGGGGTTTACCCGGTTTCGGCACCATTATTATTCCCTGCACTTTCCACTAACTAGGGACATGTTCTAATCTAAAGCCGGCGTTAATTAGCTAGAGAAACATAAGAAGCGCTTTCTGGGGTAATTCTTTCAGAACTTCTCCTGTGATTAAATCATAAACAGGAGCTTTTTTGGGTTTGAGGTTTTTCAATTCATCGTTAAGTTCTGTCAAAGTAGCATTTCTTATACAAAAATGTTCATTATTTGTGTTTGAACCGTAGGAGTTTACAGGAAACGTTTGTCCGTCGCGTGATTTAAACGTTGCTTCCAAGTGATCTGCGAAGAGATCCGCTTTCTCTTTATCTTCTTTAGCCCACTCGTATTGATTTTTCCGAATTGGGGCCGCATGTGGTTGAGGTTTTCTTAAGCCTTTGGCTGCTTTCCAGAGTGAGTAATGGGTATACTTTTTCACTGCACCTGCCAAGTAGGTATTTAGGTTATTATTTTTAAACGACTTAATTTTCGAATTCAGAACGTTGGACAGCTGGTTGAGGCGAGTTTTATGCTGCGGCGCACGGGTCTGTTGCCAGTTCTTACGAGCGTTACGTTTCTCTCCTACTAATTCTCGTATTTAAGGTGGATATCGCAATACATGTTTTATCGTCGTTTTTCTAGCGAGGGGTGTATTGCTCCACGCAGCGCACTTTATTACCTCTATAAATTTATAGAGTTCTATTTCTAAATCGTATGCTGTTATCAGCGGTACTCTAAGTTGGATATTATCTTGTAGATAATTTCTAAATGCTTGCCAATTCGTACGTTTATTTGTTAACGTAGGTGGAACTTCCTTTTTTACAAGGGTATCGTTTACACATAGTACAATGGGAGAATGATCTGAATTAGGATCAAAGCTTTCTTCAATTCGTAAGCAGTTTCGAGAAACACCTTTTTTTATGACAAAGAAATCAACAACGTCAGGTATTTTTGTAACATCCAACGGCCAGTAGGTTGGTTTTCCTGTCGAGTAAGTATAACAGTTTAGTTTCATACCAGCTCTGTATAAATTTCTGAATTTTTGTGAGATTAATCTTGATCCCCAAAAGGGGTGCTTTGCATTAAAATCTCCACCAATTACAAAATTTGGGCCTAGAGTTCGAGCTCGCTTTGATCAATTATACTACGCGGAGGGCAGTAAATGGACGCGACGTTAAATAAGTAATGTTTATTTTTTACACGAACCGTATTTAATTGTATAGGATCAGATTATATACTTATTCCTACTAAACTCGCGTATAAACAGGGATGAACCGCCTCTTGCCCGTTCGGACGGATGGCAGGCATGGTAACCACAGTGCCCTTTTAAGTTTACACACGATTGCTTCGTCAAGTGTGTCTCAGAGATCAGACAAACATCGATATCTTTTTCTCTAATATATAATTCTAGTTCGTCAATTTTTTGTAGCAGACCATTCGCATTCCAATTTAAAATTTTAATTGACATATTCATGGTAAGATACGCTTGCTCTTAATCTCATTTTCGAGGTCGAGTAGCCTTTCGAAAATAAGTTTGTTCGTTCTGCTTTGTTCGTCAATAAAATAACATTAATATATTAATATTATAATATTAAATATATTTGCAGCGGGAGTTGATTGTTCTTCGCAGCTTTTTCCACTTGTAGATGCTACTGTTTGGGCGAAGGTGTATGCTCCGACGTGTGATGATTTCACATTAGCTGATTTAATTTTTTGAGTTATTGGAGACGCAGGTTGAGTCTGCGCTTTTATTCCAGCAGTTTTCGATCGAGCCATAATTAGTTTCGGCACGGTTTTTAGAACTACTTCATTTGTTGCCGATTTTGGTTGTTGACGGAGTTTCGATTTGATCTCGCTCTTTTGCCACTTCGCAGCCACGATTTCCTTTACAGTTAATACAAGTAGCTCGTGTAGTCTTACTTTATTTACATTCCGTCGACAGATGTCCGCCGGCGCATTTGACACATCGCGGATCTTTCTGACAATACTTTTGAGTGTGGTTGAATCCCTGACAACGTTTGCATTTTGGTATTGATTTCGAGTTCTTTCGCAAGGCTTCTATTTTAACTGTCACATCTAGAATTGTTTTCAATCCATAAATTTTGTCTATGCTTTCACATTTGCCGACGTTTACCATAAAATGGGGTAAACCGAAACGTGTCACAGTTTCGGGTCCATCTGTCAGTTGTTTCCTTCTTGATAATAGATTACCAGCGTCTACTATTTTTAGGCCTTTATGTTTCAAGTCATCAATAAGAGGACCAAAAGAATCTTTTGGACAAGACGCATGGAGTTCTCTAGTTATGACACGAATAGGTCGGTCGGACCTTTTTTCGAACGTGTACCACTGGATATTTTGCGCATTCAGTTTTTGGGAGAGTAATCTATAGCTGTCAGGGTCTTTGACGGTTTTCTTCCAAGCATTGTTACTGAGCACTGTTACTTTATACTCAGATTGGATTGTTGACTTTAGAATAAAGTGTAACGAGGAGGAACCGGGATTTCGTTTTTTGCCCGGTCGCCTTTCTGTCATCCAGTTGGTTTCGCGAGCGAGTTCTTCCTCATCCGTATGATACTCAAGCTTTTTTGGTTCGCTCGAGCTTGGCTTTGTTTTTTGATTTCCAATTTTTTCCACCCTTAATTGACTAAGTTCTTTACAGAGATCTTCCATATCAGCGAGTCCTAGTCCTCAATTCTGCATTTTCCTTTTCGAAACTTACGAACGTTGCTAGAGCCTGTTCTTCGTGTGTAGAAGAATGTAAATTCGTTGATGTTTTTGTTACTTGCGTTTCAGACGCAGTACTTTTCATTGGCGTTGATGCGCGCTTGTTCATAATGTTAGACCCTGCTGGTGGTGATCTATTTACCCTTGAACATTTATGCAATAATTGGCTCTCCCCAGAATCCGTAGAGCCTGACTCCGAATAGTGTGGATTTTCCAGTGCGACTGGCATTCCACCTGGGGTACTTATTCCTTTGTTTTTACTCATTGCATATTTTTTTTTTGTTTTTTTGCTTGCCCTAAAACAAACGGTGGCTTTTAGCCGCCTCTTACGACAGGCATGCCTTACCTCGGGTATATTCTTGCCCCTATCCGAAGGGGGAGGGAGTGGAGGAAGAAAAACAAGTGAAAATATTTTGAACGAAAATCGAAAACAAGTGAAAATATTTTGAACGAAAATCGAGAATAAGTGAAATACATTTCGAGTAAAAAAACAAAAAGAAAGTAAATGCTGAAGGGAATCACACCTAAATATATAGACAACGTAAAAAATAACGCAGTTGAAGTGCAAGTTGTTAACCTACCTATGGACCAAATTCTTAAAGAATCTGCCGGGATAAAGGAATTCCATGGAAACACAGACGACTACTCCCTTTCATCATTTATTAGAGAAGTGGAAATGTTTATTTCGTGCTACAACGGAACACCTCTACAAAGATATTTTTTACAAAGACATGTAATAAACAAAACACAAGGACCAGCTTTACAAACCATAAGGACTCTGGGAGACAATCCAACGTGTGAACAAATCAAGAACGAGCTGATCAGGAACTATGGCGTTAGAGAATTATATCACCAAGCAATTGGTTTAAGAAACTACAATGTAAGCGATTATTTCAATAAGCTAAAAATAATTTTAGATAAATTAAATTTCAAATATGAATTTGACGCGGAAAAGCCGGTAGAATTTTGTCAAAATAGTAACGAAAAATCAATCTAAGAACATTTCTCGATGGCTTAGCAAGTGTTTTACTTAGTAGGCCAATTGACAGTCTCAGGGAAGCATTCTATACGTTAGAACAGCTAGGATTATTAAGAAATGGACAGGATAATAACAGTTACGATAGGGCATGTCAACAAAATGTGAATAGGAGACAGAATAGTGGACACAATTTGAGTAATAGAGAACAACCAAGTGTAGATAGACAGAACGTAAATAACAATTATAATAATAGGAGACAGAACAACAACTTAAATAATTATAACATGGATACTAGACCAAGCACAAGTAGACAACCTTATAGAAATAATAACCATAATAACAGACAAATGTCAGGACAATTTAGGAATAATAATAATTCAGGTCAGTATAGGAACCAGGGATAGATACAGGATACAGGATATATACAGGATCTTCGACAACGCTACTAAATAAAAATCAACTTAAATCTTATAAAAGAAATCCTTTCTGGTCAAGTTATTATCGATAGTGAAATAACAACCCCTTTACAAAATTAATTCGATGAAAAGGCATTCATGATTTGGAAATTGACCAACTTTAAAGATAAAGATTTCGATGGAATAATCGGACAAAACCTATTAGCTCCTTTACAAGCAATTATAAATCTCCAAGAGAATTATCTACAAATAAACAATAAGAAAATACCTTTCTGTGATTCATCTCCATTTTCATATGATGATGTATATTCACTAGAGGAATCAATAGATTTTACAGAAGTTCTCATTAGAAAAGGTCTGAATTCCGAAGAATCAGAACGACTAAGAAAGATTTTAAATAAAAACCGTGCTTTATTCTATAAAGAAGGGCAGCAATTAACCCATACAAACGAAATAGAACACGAGACCGGTACTTCACAGAACTACCAGTATTCTCTAAAATATATAGATATCCCCAAATTCACGAGGAAGAAATAAATAGACAAATAAAGGTATGTTGCATCAGGGAATAATACAAGAGAGCAACTCACCTTATAACGGTCCGCTCTGGATTGTACCTAAGAAGGTAGACAGCTCTGGAATTAAAAAGCATCGTATAGTCACTGACAATAGAAAACTTAATGAAATAACCACTGACGATAAGTTTCCTATTCCAAATATTGACACTATATTGGAAAAGTAAGGAAGATCGCAATATTTCACTAGCATAGATCTAGCAAAAGGCTTTTACCAGATTTTGGTCAAGAAATGTGACAGAAAAAAAATGGCATTGTACACACCATCGGGTCATTATGAGTTTGTAAGAATGCCTTTTGGACTCAAAAATGCAACCTCAACCTTTCAACGATTAATAAACTCGATTTTGCGAGATTTCATAAACAAAGTTTGTGTCGTATACGTGGACGACTTTCTAATCTTTAGTACGAGTTTGGAAGAATACACAAACAGTATGCAAAAGATATTTGACGTGCTTAGGAAACATAATTTAAAAATTCAATTGGATAAGTGCAATTTTTTTGCCCGAGAAACAGAATTTCTTGGACATATATTGACAACAAATGGTGTTAAACCAAACATGTCTCAAATTAAAGCAATACAAATTCTTAAATTGCCAGAAACCCAAAAACAGATAAAATCATTCTTAGGAATAACGGGCTACAATAGAAAATTTATCAAGATTAAGCAAAAATAGCCAAACCTTTAACAAAATATTTGAAAATGAATGCAAAAATCAATACGAAAGACCCAGATTATATAAACGCTTTCGAGAAACTCAAGTTCATACTTACGGACCCTCCCGTACTGAAATACTCAGATTTAAATTAATAACTGACGCTAGTGACTTTGCTATTGGAGCAGTCTTAACTCAAGGTGGACATTACATATGCTTTGCAAGTCGGTCTTTAAACGAGCACGAAAGGAACTATCCCGCTACCGAAAAAGAATTTTTGGCAATAGTTTGGGCAGTTAATTATTTTAGACATTATATTTACTGAAGACCTTTCGATCTCATGACAGATCATCAACCACTTAAATGGTTGCAAACTAAACACAAAGGAAAAGACATTAATCAAGGAAAAGACAACGCAGCAGCCGATTTCCTAAGTAGAATTAACACAGATACGGGTGAAATTAATGCACTTGAATCACTTCCACAAGATATAGAGGAAAACATACCAACCAATGAAGTTAACGACAATGCAAGCATTGTAAATATCATACACTCTCAGATAGAGGAACAAAATTATCATTTCGGAATCTTAGATACAGTCGCAAACAGGTTTTACACACATTTGATACTTTCTAATAATAAAACTAGGGAGATAGAAATAATAAATAATAAAACAAGAATATATATAAGCTCACAAGATATAAATCAGAATAAACTTGACGACATACTCAGAAGATTTATTAAAGGTAAAGGGAGGATAGGAATTTTTCAGTACTTTCATAGCACGAATATAATACAGTTCAACAGAAGCTTATTGAGCTCTATAATAATAAAAAAAATATAAAAATTTTTAAATGTGCATATAAAGCGAGGGATATGAAAGACGAAGATGAAACCTTTAAGCAAATAGCGAAATACCATAAGTATGAAACAGGACATGCAGGTATAATCGAAAATTACGAAGGACTAAAAAAGGTAATATATTTCAAAAACCCCAAGGAACAGAAATATGTAAACAATTGCGAAATTTGTACAAAAGCTAAATACGGCAGAAAACCCATTAAGCCACAGTTCAAAATTACTGAAACACCAAATGACAGAAATGAGATAATTCATTTAGACATATATACAAATAGTAAAAACAATTTGATAACGTTTATAGACAAGTTTTCAAAACATGCAATTATATTCCATTTAGAAAACAAAAACAGTTTAACAAACAAAGAAAAAATAAGACTATTTCTCAATTATGGGTAAACCCAGATTGATAATTTTCGACAACGAATTCCGTAATACAAATATAAAAGATGTCCTAAGAGAAGAAAATGTTGAAATGCACTTTACGAAACCTAATAGTCACACTGGTAATTCGGATATCGAACGATTCCATAGCACTATAGGCGAAAAAATGAGAACAATTTCATTGAGGAATACGCAACTTACAATACTTGAAAAGATGTATAAATGTGTAGAATGGTATAATAACTCTATTCATTCCACAATAAAGTTTAAGCCAATGTTAGTACAGGAAGGTAAATTAGATAAAGAAATAGTAAAAGAAAATATCCATTCGAAGAAAGAGGAAACTGTTTTAGAGCGAAATAAAAACAGAGAAGTGTATGAGCAAAATAGAGAAACAGGATACGTTAATAATTACACAGCACTTAGACATAAGGAACAGCCAAAATATAGAAAATTAAGACTTTCTAACATACATACATACAATATAAAACGCCCTTACAAATTTTCAGGTCGTATGGTCAATACTAATAGTTCTCTTGACACTAGCGACAGCCCAAGCAACGTTGACTATAGAACACATTATTGCGAACAATGGATTTGAAGAAATAAAATTAGGAAACGTACTTATAACAAAATCTTACGACATGATTTTACATACGATTGACCCAACTGAAATCCAAATTATCACACAGGAACTAGAAGACAACTTATCATTTTGAAGAGGAAAAAGACTTTCTCGTAAACCAACTAGAATCACTTAAGCAAAACGTGCATACAATCATTCCCCACGAACACAAAAGAGGTCTTATAAATATTATAGGCACAGGAATGAAATGATTGTACGGTACGATGGACGATGACGACAGGCGAAACATAGAAGAACAATTACAAATTACTAACAAATAATCACAACATTATTACACAGTTTGACAAGCACATTATAATTAACGATCATTTTAACAAGACATTTATGATACTTAAGGAGACAATTGACAAAGATAGAAAACAAATGTTAGCCAAATGAAACGAGACAGACGACAATATTAAACGACTTTTTGCCAAACTTACATACAGAAACTCTATTAAAGATAGGAATCATTAAGAAAAATTTTGAAAACATTCAGGCTAATATCGCTTCAAGTAGGTTAGGAATAATGAGCAGCAGTATATTTAGTAAGGCAGAAATAACTAAGTACAACATAGATTTTGATAAATTAAGATTAACCAAGTTAGGGACGACAAAATATAATGACAATAAAATTGTTTTCGATGTAAAAGTACCTAAAGAAGTAATAGAAACATCAAAATACTTGATTACTGCTATGACAGATAATGAATCAAATGAAATTATTACAGAAAATTAACACATTGTAAAAATAAATGAAAAATGTTATACATTTAAAGAAAATTCATACCTTAAAGAATTAAAAAAGAAACTTATGTATCTACTATGAGAACTGTATCAAAACAAAGAATACTAAAAGTGTGCTTGAAGAAATCGAAAATGGATTGTTAGTAATAAAGAATTATAAAAATATTAATTTTACAAGTACATGTGATGAGAGAAAAATAAAACTAAATGGAAATTACCTAATAAACATCAATAATTGTACACTTAAAATTGGGAACGAAATCTTTCATAATACAAAAAATGTACTCGAAAAAAAATGTATCATACCATAAACAATATAAAACGAATAATACAAATAAAAAACAAAAAAACAGATCATTCGAAGAAGTTTTGTTGAAACAAATAGTAAATATAAAACAGATTATGAACTAAGATGTTCAAGAAAATCATATACTGTATACTTTATTTGTAATTGTGATTTTTATGGCCATACTCATTGTGATTTGCGTTTATTTTAAATTGTATAAGTTACAAAATAAGATTATCATAACTCAGGAGAGTCAGGAATCTAAGGGGAGGCTGGTTATGTCGGAGTTGGAGACCGGCAGCAGAGGAAACGACATACACTCATTCGTCCAATGAGACGAGTCAGCAGTAATGAACACCAAACGTTCATCCGACCAACGAAACGACTCAGCAGTAATAGATACCCCACACTCATTCCCCAATAGAGATAAGTCAGCAGCAATGATCAATACCAGGAAGAAGACAGCCCAGACGATCATGCTACTGTCGCCGAAACAATAACAATTCCGTTAGGAACACAATGAGTATCGAGGCGAGAAAAGTTGAATTAAGATTTTAGTCTGAAGACACGATTCACTCAATAAAGTTGGTTCGTTTTTAAAAACTCAATCCGCTTCAATACTCATTTAACTGGCGCAGTCGGTACTTCTAAAATCTAAAGATATTAGAACCGAATCTAATAAAGCGAAACATGTCAGCAGACAAATAAAGTGTTAAAACGCGAAATTTTATTGTAATTAAAAGAATCGAAAGGAAGTGAAAATATTTCGAAAGAAAATCAAAAGGAAGTGAAAATATTTCGAAAGAAAATCAAAAGGAAGTGAAAATATTTCGAAAGAAAATCAAAAGGAAGTGAAAATATTCCAAAAGAAAATCAAAAGGAAGTTTTTTTTTCTTTGCGAGAGTAGGTGAAAATCTTCAAAAACACTATGGGGACCGTTTCCACATAGCGAAAAGGATTTTTACCCAGTAAAAACAACTCTCTTCAAATAAAATATATTTCCACTACAACTAAGTCTTACACTTATCCAGCAGTTTAACTTTCTTGGTTTAGGCGCATTTGGCAAGAAATTCTCCATTGAGAGTTCTTGCTATAACCGCAGCTAAGCGCGGGTTGGAGTTTGACGGGGACAAAGACCTAAGAATTCGACGTTCTTCCGATAGTAATTCGAGAGAAAGCCATTGAAAATAAGTTGTTATGAATATCGCGAATATAAATCCGAAAGAATACTAAGCTGTTGTGAAATTAAGTACATGTCAAAATACGATATCCACTACGGTTTTATTTACAGAATTTCGAACTTGGATAGCAATTCAACTTCTAACGAATTTGATGCGCTATCCGATTCCATATCGAGAATTGTATTTCGCACTGAAATTGTCATTGCGGGCGATTTCAATGTACACAATTCTAATTGACTTCGACATTCAGGCCAGACAATACCCGAAGGAAGGTATGTCGAAATCTTTGCTGAGCTAAACAATCTGACTCAGCTAGTAAATGAGCCCACACTAATACCCGACATCGGAGATCATTCCGCCAACATACTGGACCTGTTTCTCACCTCTCACCCTGATAAATATTCTGTTGGCATACTGTCGCCTCTAGGCTCGACTGACCATTGTGTCATATCAGCTAATTTCTCGTTATCACCACACACAGCTAGAGAACAAATTCCTAAAAGAACAGTATGGCTGTACGAGAAAGCCGATTGGAGCGGACTCAACATTTTGTTTAGGAATTCTAACTGGTCACTATGCTTTCTCGATAGTGACGTGGATGCCGCAGCTGAGGCTATCAGGTTGAGAGAGTTTAATTTCCGGGCATACAAAGACAACCCTACTGAGGAAAACCGGAATAAGTTTAAACTGGCCGGAAATGACTGCAATGCAACTATCAGACGTGTGAAGATCTCCTATGATCAAAAGCAACAACTTTTGGTCATTTGTAAAAAAACATAAAGAAATCCACCTCGTCTTCAATTCCCACGCTCATTTACAATGACATACCAGCTGTCAGCTCTTTAGATAAAGCCAATCTGCTTGCAGCGCAGGTCAACACTGCCAGATTCCAATATGTCTCCACCTGTACTTGAGAGCGTTGATTTCACCATAGGACAAATCCACTTTCGCACTCCATATTCCTATATGGCAAGAGGGTTGTCGTGGGTACAGCGAAGCTGTTCGTAAGAAGACGGCCTTACATCAAGAATTCAAGAAGACCGTCACAAAGGCCAATATCTACAATCAACTTCGAGGACGAAGAAAGAATCGTGACGAAACTATGCAGCAGTATGTATTGGCTATGCAAGAGATTGCAGCGCATAGTTCAATCGAGGAAGAAGATCTCAAGGACTTCTTCATTAGAGGTATTTCAGACACAGAAATGAACGAATCCATACTATACAGTGCAAATAGCTTAAGTGATTTGAAGATTGATTTACGCAAATACGAACGGTTGAAAAGCAAACTTAAATATTCTAAGTGAGGTAATTGAGGTTGTTATAAAACATAACCTGCATCTTCGTTTAGATAATAGCTTTTTCCTTCAGCGGAAAACCTTATTTTTAGGGTATGAAATAGATGAAGTAGGAATTCAGCCAAATAAAACAAACTTATCTGCTATAAATAACTTTCCCGTACCTATTTGTAAGAGGGATGTTCATAGTTTTATTGGATTGTGCTCTTACTTCAGAAAGTTTATACAGAATTTCGCTAACATAGCTAAGCCGCTGTACGGTCTTTTGCGAAAAAATATTCCGTTTGTGTTTGAAGAAAAGGAACTGGAAACTTTTAGTGTCCTGAAGAGTAAATTAGTTGCATCTCCGGTATTATCTATTTATAGTCCACATAACTTGACACAGCTTCATTGCGATGCAAGTAGTACCGGCTTCGGAGCAGTTTTGTTTCAAAAGCAAAAGGACAACAAGTTTCATCCAGTTTTCTACTTCTCTAAACGGCAACAGAAACTGAATCGAAGTATCATAGCTATGTACAAGAGACAATGTCAATAGTTTTTGCACTTAGGCGGTTTAGAATATATCTTACAGGTATACCATTTAAGATAGTTACAGATTGCCAAGCACTTACTATGACGTTAAACAAAAAGACATTGAACCCTCGTATTTCTCGTTGTGTCGAGCATAGAAAAGTTGACAAGATGTCGCATGTGGACTCTCTTAGTAGGTCGTTCAATATTCTTTATGCAGGTAGTGAATCGTTCGAGTTTATGCTGGCTGCGGCACAAAAGAAGGATTCAAAGATACTGTCTATTGCTTCTGAATTAGAGAAATCGGAAAGTGAGTTTTTTGAAATGATAAATGGCCTCATTTATCGCAAAGCTGAAAATAAACAGAAGGTTTTATTGTATGTGCCATCGCAAATGGAAGAAACAGTGATTAGGACACATCATGAGGCTTTGTGTCATTTAGGGGTAGACAAATGTTATGATCACATATCTAGTATCTATTGGTTTCCACAAATGAAGGATAAAATCAAAGCAGAATATACAAAGAATTGTTTGAAATGTGTTTTCTTTTCACCTGATTCAGGAAAAGGAGAGGGTGCTCTGCACCCGATCCCAAAAGAAAATTATACATTCGATACACTACATATTGACCATCTTGGTCCTTTTGCTAGTTCTCCATCAAAAGGAAAGCACTTTATCATAGTTATCGATGGTTTGCATTTTTCACCTCGAAGGAGAACCGTTAGCACATTCCTCAGCAATCTACCAAAAAATTCCAACAGAAAATAATAAAAACCCTACAAATACTAGACAATATCGACTACAGCAGGAACATAACAGGTAATAAAAGAAAAAACAGATATTCAGAAAGAAAATTATAATACACAGTCAAAGTCCTTGGAACAATCCCATTCTGCTGGTACCGAAAAAGGAAGACAGCAGTGTTTGTTTTTTTTTTTATTTCATTTTTGTTTTATTTTTACTTCATTTACTTACTTGCTAGAAAAAAATACTTAAAACTAGCTTAACTATCTTAAAAATTGTTCTTACATATAACCTACTGACCCTATACGGACACTCTAAGCTATTCTGATATATCATTTAAGTTGCCTTTCTTTTTTTTTCTGTTTTTTTTTTTTTCATTCTGTTTTTGTTTTTTGTTTAGCCAAGAAAACAGTGATAAACTTGGCTTAATTTATCTGTCTTAACCTACCTTAAACTAGCTTATCCGTAACTTTCCCGACACGTGCACCAGGGCGTATATGTTATGTATATGCCTAACATATATAATTTATACGCCGTAGTGCGCCTTTTTTTTTTTGCTGTATATATTTTCTTAACTCCTTTTTTTTTTTTTTTTTTTTTCTTAATTGCTACCGTATAATCTATGTAAGTTGGGCACCATGGTCAACTATCGCGTCATCATCTTGAAAAGCCAGCGGCGGCAGAGACTTGCTTTGGTGTAACCACCAGTAAAATTGCCGTTCTTTGGCAGACTCTCTCCTGTCTCGAACGGAGATCGCCCCGCTGAACCGGAGGAGATCCTCGTGACTGCGAGCGACATCCCGTTCGTATTGGAGTCTCCTGTCCACTGTTCGGCGTACGACGTGGAAGATGGCAGGACATCCTTGTGGATCCTGTATTAGGCCAATTGTGTCAAGATAGAGGAACGCTTCAGGAGGAATAAAGCCGGCGAGGCGCACTCTCACATGGTACATAACATTGGGGTAGTAAGCCCCAAAGATTAGACTGTTGTGGAAGAAGTCATAGCTCGTGCAATATGCCTTCTGATCAGCTTAATAATAAAATTATCTATCCTGTTTAAGTTTGCCTCGCTGTACAGGACCTCGTTAGGATAGAACTTCTCGTACTCAGACTCGGGTGTACGATACAACCGGAGACAAGTGCGAAGACACTGTCTCTCGAACAACCTCATCTTTTCCATCTCGGAAGGACTCACTTTGAACCACAGTGAACAACCGTAGGCCATTACTGGCCGGAAGAGGGCCATGTTGCAAATTGCCTTTACTCTGGTGTCGTGTTGGCTGCTGTAAAACAACCCCCTTGCAACAGCAAAGGCCTTTTTAGCTTTCGCCAGAGCAATATCTATATGTTTGTCAAAATACAGATATTGATCCAACCAAATGCCTAGATACCTTACTACACTTTTCACAACTGACGGCCGTCCCTGCGGGTCAACTATGCCGAACTTGCGTCAGTTTGTGCGCGTATCCCATGCTGCCATATACAGCGGGGTCCTGAAAAGGATAGTTTCGCACTTCAGGAAGTTGATAATCAACTTCCAGTCGTCGCAAAATCGCTGAATTTGTTCGAAGTCAAGTTGCAGCAAGTTACTTATTACTTCGACCTTCGGACCTAATCTCTACGTTACTAGATCGTCGGCGTACGCAATTAAATGCGGCATGGAACCTATAAGATCTGCAGTGAATATTGAGAACAGGATCGGCGAACCAACGGCTCCCTGTTGCTGACCACTTTTGATGTCAAAGACCGTGGTAGACGTTACGTAGCCACTTTTCACACCGAACTTTCTACCTATTATCATATCATAGATCATGTAGCTTGAGGAAGAGGCCCTCTAACCAAACGGTGTCGAACGCTTTCTCCAAGTCAATCAGGCAAGCACACGTGCATTGCTTTTTGTCTTTGTTCCACTAAATGTTGGATACCAGTTTGGACGCGGCATGGATAGTTTCATGCCTCGCCCTGAATCCAAACTTATTATTTACCTTGTATTTTTATTGTTTCAGAACTCGAATGACTGTCTTTTCAAAAACCTTGCTTATGCAAGGAAGAAGACTGATCGACCGAAGATTTGTCGGGATAGATTTGTCTTTGTCCCGCTTAGGGATTGGTTGCACTACAGCTGTTTTCCAGTGTGCCGGGTAATAAGCATTACTCAGCGCATTATTGAACAGTGTTGTGTAAATCAGCACGGTTTCGGGGGGAAGATAGCGAAGCACAATATTTGGTATACCATCGATTCCCACCGACTTTTTCTTCTTCAGCGAGTTAAAGATACCCTGAAGATCTTCTTGAGAAATCAAGATGTGATTTCCATCATTGGCGACGGCATTATTTGCCATGTTATCGTCACTGAACCTGGAAAAACCAGGATTCTCAGATCGCCATTGACTTATCTCGTTTCGGAGCTCGAAGTGGTTTAGCGAGGCTCTATGCTTCAGGTCGTGACTCGGCCTACGAACCTCGTTGACCGTATACACTCGCTGAAACACAGCACCAATTGCTTTGACCTTCTCCTGTGGATCTTCAACCACGAAGAAGTCGTTGTCTAGCACTGCTCCATCTGGATCGATGCCAACTGAAGTCAGTAATTGTTCGTTATTTGTCGTTCTGGGAAGTCTAACGGCCTGAATGCGGTATTGATCTTTCCTCCGAAATATTTTATTTACTTGTGGGAACATACCCGGGTTGTTAGATCGTACAGCCCTTATCTTATTGCCCCAGTGCAAGCTTATAGCCAAGCTATAGTTCATCTATATTAACTATTGGAGGTTCTTGATCTCCGACTTCAATTTCCTAACTTCCGCGTCTTGTGGATCTGTAAACCGCCTGTGCAAGAGTTTGAGTCTTGACAGCAGCCTACTTTTGTGCACGTGAAGTGCATCGATGGTAGCATTTCGACAAACATCGCTGTCATCGATTTGTACTACCTTCGGAATAGTCTTGAGCGATCTGCCCCTGGATAGAGAGCAGTACCGCCATCATATCTATTGTACCGGTCGCCTTCCTGATGCCATTTGGGCGTAGGAGACGGCCGGGATAACAGTGGTAGCTGGAACACGGGGCACTGGCCTCGATTCTACCATTTTGAGTGCTTTGTGAGCCTTTACACTCTTTCTGATTTCCTGGACTTTAGGACATCCCCGATAATTTGCAGGGTGCCCATCGGTCTTACAGAGTACGCATGTGTGCATAGCCCTGTCCTCGACTTTTTCCTTCCCTAAACGGCATTCCCCTGGATTGTGGGTCTCTGCGCATTTGACGCAGCGAGACTGCATGTTGCAGTTCGCCGCGGCATGCCCAAACATCTGACAGCGAGCACATTGGAGTATGTGCTTCGTCTTTATTAATGTGTCCCATTTCACAGACAAGGAGCCTAAACGAGTCATTCGCTTTAGGCTCTCTATTCTACTGTCTGGAGTGACCTGAACAAGGAAGAGCGGAAGTTTCCTGTTCTCCTTTCTCGTTACCGCAGTGAACGTGACATCGTCGCTCTGCGCCTGGCGCAGCGCAGCGAGGATATCCTCGGGATGAGTAGCGGGATCCACATTCTTGAGGAGCATTGTCTTTTTCCCCTTTTGGGTATACGAGAAAAACTCGGCCCCCGCCGCCGCTAGCTTTTCTTTTATGATGCGGAAATCTGCCACCTCGGAGCAGTAGACCGAAAGCCTTAAGGGCCCTTTATACCTTAAATAATAAGCCAGCTGTTGGAAGCGTTCATGTTGCTGCTGCTGCTGGTCTTGCTGCTGCTGCTGTTGTATTAAATGTAGTAAAGTAAAAGTATTAAAGATGACACAACGTGTCACCTGTACAACGTTGATGATAGAAAAGGTGATCGGTAATGTATAGCAGTAGTTGATTTTCAAAAAACTACGACGCTTGAATAGAAAATATTCTTGACCAGTTAGACAACAGAAGATATTTGTCCACACTAGATCTTGGAAGCGGATATCACCAAGTTTATAAAGCCGACAGAGAGAAAACAGCCTTCAGTACAGATGCCGGCCACTACGAATTTCTCCAATTGGCAATCGGATTGAAATGGGCTCCTGCTACCTTTCAAAGTCTTATGAAACATATTCTAAGCGGTTTACAAGCCATGGACGATATCGTTGTCTATGGAAAAAATTTAATTGATCACAATAACAAGCTGATCTCCATTTTAGACCGACTGGAAAAAATTAATCTGCGTCTTCAACCAAGGAAATGCAAATTTTTTCAGAAAGAAGTCATAAAATTACACCAATGGGTGTATTACCCGAATCATCATCAAAATGCCGTCACCAAACATTATTAAGAAAGTACAACATTCCATATTATTACGCATAAAGTTTGAAAATTTACTTGGAACGCGGAATGTGAAGAAGCTTTCACGAATTTAAAAAATATAATGACCAACCCCCCAATTCTTATTTATCCACACTTCACTAAGCCATTTGATCTTTTCACTGACGCCAGCGAAACAACTATATGGGCCGTTTTGTCTCAGGAAAAAGATGGGTTAGACTTGCTAATTGCTTTCGCCAGCTGAATCTTAAGCCCTACAAAACGCCTCGGAAGTCAGACATTCGTTTGCCGCGTGACCAAACCATCAAGCATAAAATGCATACGTCCACAGTGAACGAAGTTGCTTTGTGTCGTTCTTCTCTAAGGCAGCAAACAAATTTGTTATATCGAGTGTCAAACCTTTTTTTCGTACGTTATATATAGAAACTAATGCATTTGGAAAAGTGTACGTTATATCGAACCTTCTTCTTTACATAAATTAACTATTATTGCTACATATGAAATATGCACATTATGTATACGTCCATTAAATGTAATTCAAAATTCTTGATCAGTGATATATAGTAAAGTTGATTTTTTAAAAGCTATAGGAAAGTTTTTCAAAAAAAAACACATAAAATTCAGAAAAATGCATGAAATTTTTATTTGAATCGATAGTACGGTCCATATAATTTAATGTTTGAGGATTATTTCATGCAAATGTTGATCTTCACTGCGCCTCAAATGGTCTATCCGCTTAGTCCAACTTTGACATACTCTTTCCAACATTTCGCTTCAGTGTTGTCTTCCAATACGTCAATTGAAGCGGGCATGTCTGTATAGACACGAGCTTTAAAACAGTCCCACAAAAAATAGTCTAAAGGTTTCAAATCGCACGATCTAGTCGGCCAATTGACCGGTCCCGAACGTGAAATAAAATGTTCACCGAACTCGCCCCTCAATAAGACTATTGCGGCGCGTGCGGTGTGGCATGTGGCCCCGTTTTTTTGAAACCACATGTCATGCAAATCACTTTAATTATGGACACTTTAATTACGTACAGAGAAATGTCCTCCTGCGATGACCGAAATAATAATCGGAAAATAAAACGGATAAATAATTAAATGAGAAATGACACCCTATGCCTGCAGTTAGTGCATCACGAAGCTGCAGTAGGTGCTGATGAATTCTAGTGCTCTTCCGATATCTACACTTTTTTAGAACAGGTAGTCGTCGAGTATGAATTCTCTTGCTCACCACTGTAGAATTAACACTTGTAATATTACCGAATATGCATATCAGCTGTATGAGGTCGCTGACCGGACTGAGTGATTGTTTCGAAAATTCCTCTAGCTGTCAGAGTATAAAAGAAGTGACATATTATGTAAGAAGGAGAGTATGAATAAATTTGTCAATGTCAAGAGTTCTCTTTGTTTCCTTCGCGCATCGATTGCAAATTTCAGAAGTGGGATTTAATCCACAAAAAGGAAAAAGAAGTGCAAAAAAAAATTGTCCGCAGTTAAAAACGCTGTAACTTCTTGTTCCCGGGACCAAAGTCAGTTAAGTGCAAATTTTTCGACTCGTGATATGAGTGACGAGTGGCAAAAATTCGTAGACACAGCTACGGTGGTTACCCTCAAATTTATCCTGCAGTCAAACAAGTTGCAGTCAGACACCAGAATGTCGCATAATCTTAAGGCACTCTTTTTCTAAAAATGTATTGCGTGGATTCTTTGGTAAGTAAAGTTTAAAAAAAATGCGCGCGAGTTAAATGAGGATTGAAGCGGGTTCTAAAAACGATAGAACCTTATTGAATGAATCGTGTCTTCAGACTAAAATCTTAATTCTACTTTTCTCGCCTCGATACTCATTGTGTTCCTAACGGAAAATTTTGTTTTGGCGACAGTAGCATGACTGAGTGTCGTTTCCTCTGCTGGTGGTCTCCAACTCCGACATAACCCGCCTCCCCTTAGATTCATGACTCTCCTGAGTTATGATAATCCTATTTTGTAACTTATACAATTTAAAATAAACGCAAATCACAATGAGTATGGCCATAAAAATTACAATTACAAAAGTACAAATAAAGTATGCAGTATATGATTTTCTTGAACATCTTAGTTCATTAATATGTTTTATATTTGGTATCTGTTTCAACGAAACTTCTTCGAATGATATCTGTTTTCTTTGTAGAATTTAGTATATTGTATGGTATGATAAATTTTTCTTCGAGTACATTTTTTGCATTATGAAAGATTTCGTTCCCAATTTAAAGTGTACAATTATTAAAGTTTATTAGGTAATTTCCATTTAGTTATATTTTTCTCTCATCACATGTACTTTTTATATTAATATTTTTATAATTCTTTATTACTAACAATCCATTTTCGATTTCTTCAAGCACACTTTTAGTATTCTTTGTTTTGATACAGCTCTCATAGTAGATACATAAGTTTGTCTTTTTTAATTCTTTAATAATAATTTTTAATACTAATTTAATTAATTTTAATTAATAATTTTTTTTAATTTAGTAATAATTTCACTTGATTCGTTATCTGTCATAGCAGTAATCAAGTATTTTGATGTTTCTATTACATCTTTAGGTACTTTTACAGCGAAAACATATTTATTGTCATTATATTTTGCCGTTCCTAACTTGGTTAATCTTAATTTATCAAAATCTATGTTGTACATAGTTATTTCTGCCTTTCTAAATATACTGCTGCTCGTTATTCCTAAGCTACTTGATATTTAGCTAGCGATATTAGCCTGAATGTGTTCAAAATTTTTCTTAATAATTAATAATAATCTTAATAATCTTTTATAGATACGTAAGTTTGGCAAAAAGTCGTTTAATATTGTCGTCTGTCTCGTTTGATTTAGCTAAAATTTGTTTTCTATCTTTGTCAATTGTCTCCTTAAGTACCGTAAATGTCTTGTTAAAATGATCGTTAATTATAATGTGCTTGTCAAACTGTGTAATAATGTTGTGATTATTTGTTAGTAATTTGTAATTGTTCTTCTATGTTTCGCCTGTCGTCGTCGTCCATCGTACCGTACAATCATTTCATTCCTGTGCCTATAATATTTATAAGACCTCTTTTGTGTTTGTGGGGAATGGTTGTATGCACGTTTTGCTTAAGTGATTCTAGTTGGTTTACGAGAAAGTCTTTTTCCTCTTCAAAATGATAAGTTGTCTTCTAGTTCCTGTGTGATAATTTGGATTTCAGTTGGGTCAATCGTATGTAAAATCATGTCGTAAGATTTTGTTATAAGTACGTTTCCTAATTTTATTTCTTCAAATCCATTGTTCGCAATAATGTGTTCTATAGTCAACGTTGCTTGGGTTGTCGCTAGTGTCAAGAGAACTATTAGTATTGACCATACGACCTGAAAATTTGTAAGGGCGTTTTATATTGTATGTATGTATGTTAGAAAGTCTTAATTTTCTATATTTTGGCTGTTCCTTATGTCTAAGTGCTGTGTAATTATTAACGTATCCTGTTTCTCTATTTTGCTCATACACTTCTCTGTTTTTATTTCGCTCTAAAACAGTTTCCTCTTTCTTCGAATGGATATTTTCTTTTACTATTTCTTTATCTTCCTGTACATTGGCTTAAACTTTATTGTGGAATGAATAGAGTTATTATACACATTTATACATCTTTTCAAGTATTGTAAGTTGCGTATTCCTCAATGAAATTGTTCTCATTTTTTCGCCTATAGTGCTATGGAATCGTTCGATATCCGAATTACCAGTGTGACTATTAGGTTTCGTAAAGTGCATTTCAACATTTTCTTCTCTTAGGACATCTTTTATATTTGTATTACGGAATTCGTTGTCGAAAATTATCAATCTGGGTTTACCCATAATTGAGAAATAGAGTCTTATTTTTTCTTTGATTGTTAAACTGTTTTTGTTTTCTAAATGGAATATAATTGCATGTTTTGAAAACTTGTCTATAAACGTTATCAAATTGTTTTTACTATTTGTATATATGTCTAAATGAATTATCTCATTTCTGTCATTTGGTGTTTCAGTAATTTTGAACTGTGGCTTAATGGGTTTTCTGCCGTATTTAGCTTTTGTACAAATTTCGCAATTGTTTACATATTTCTGTTCCTTGGGGTTTTTGAAATATATTACCTTTTTTAGTCCTTCGTAATTTTCGATTATACCTGCATGTCCTGTTTCATACTTATGGTATTTCGCTATTTGCTTAAAGGTTTCATCTTCGTCTTTCATATCCCTCGCTTTATATGCACATTTAAAAATTTTTATATTTTTTTTATTATTATAGAGCTCAATAAGCTTCTGTTGAACTGTATTATATTCGTGCTATGAAAGTACTGAAAAATTCCTATCCTCCCTTTACCTTTAATAAATCTTCTGAGTATGTCGTCAAGTTTATTCTGATTTATATCTTGTGAGCTTATATATATTCTTGTTTTATTATTTATTATTTCTATCTCCCTAGTTTTATTATTAGAAAGTATCAAATGTGTGTAAAACCTGTTTGCGACTATATCTAAGATTCCGAAATGATCATTTTGTTCCTCTATCTGAGAGTGTATGATTTACAATGCTTGCATTGTCGTTAACTTCATTGGTTGGTATGTTTTCCTCTATATCTTGTGGAAGTGATTCAAGTGCATTAATTTCACCCGTATCTGCATTAATTCTACTTAGGAAATCGGCTGCTGCGTTGTCTTTTCCTTTTATATAGTCGATCATAATGTTATACCCACCTAATTTCAATAGCCATCGTTGTAAACGTGGATTAATGTCTTTTCCTTTGTGTTTAGTTTGCAACCATTTAAGTGGTTGATGATCTGTCATGAGATCGAAAGGTCTTCAGTAAATATAATGTCTAAAATAATTAACTGCCCAAACTATTGCCAAAAATTCTTTTTCGGTAGCGGGATAGTTCCTTTCGTGCTCGTTTAAAGACCGACTTGCAAAGCATATGTAATGTCCACCTTGAGTTAAGACTGCTCCAATAGCAAAGTCACTAGCGTCAGTTATTAATTTAAATCTGAGTATTTCAGTACGGGAGGGTCCGTAAGTATGAACTTGAGTTTCTCGAAAGCGTTTATATAATCTGGGTCTTTCGTATTGATTTTTGCTTTCATTTTCAAATATTTTGTTAAAGTTTTGGCTATTTTTGCTTAATCTTGATAAATTTTCTATTGTAGCCCGTTATTCCTAAGAATGATTTTATCTGTTTTTGGGTTTCTGGCAATTTAAGAATTTGTATTGCTTTAATTTGAGACATGTTTGGTTTAACACCATTTGTTGTCAATATATGTCCAAGAAATTCTGTTTCTCGGGCAAAAAAATTGCACTTATCCGGTTGAATTTTTAAATTATGTTTCCTAAGCACGTCAAATATCTTTTGCATACTGTTTGTGTGTTCTTCCAAACTCGTACTAAAGATTAGAAAGTCGTCCACGTATACGACACAAACTTTGTTTATGAAATCTCGCAAAATCGAGTTTATTAATCGTTGAAAGGTTGAGGTTGCATTTTTGAGTCCAAAAGGCATTCTTACAAACTCATAATGACCCGATGGTGTGTACAATGCCATTTTTTTTCTGTCACATTTCTTGACCAAAATCTGGTAAAAGCCTTTTGCTAGATCTATGCTAGTGAAATATTGCGATCTTCCTTACTTTTCCAATATAGTGTCAATATTTGGAATAGGAAACTTATCGTCAGTGGTTATTTCATTAAGTTTTCTATTGTCAGTGACTATACGATGCTTTTTAATTCCAGAGCTGTCTACCTTCTTAGGTACAATCCAGAGCGGACCGTTATAAGGTGAGTTGCTCTCTTGTATTATTCCCTGATGCAACATACCTTTATTTGTCTATTTATTTCTTCCTCGTGAATTTGGGGATATCTATATATTTTAGAGAATACTGGTAGTTCTGTGAAGTACCGGTCTCGTGTTCTATTTCGTTTGTATGGGTTAATTGCTGCCCTTCTTTATAGAATAAAGCACGGTTTTTATTTAAAATCTTTCTTAGTCGTTCTGATTCTTCGGAATTCAGACCTTTTCTAATGAGAACTTCTGTAAAATCTATTGATTCCTCTAGTGAATATACATCATCATATGAAAATGGAGATGAATCACAGAAAGGTATTTTCTTATTGTTTATTTGTAGATAATTCTCTTGGAGATTTATAATTGCTTGTAAAGGAGCTAATAGGTTTTGTCCGATTATTCCATCGAAATCTTTATCTTTAAAGTTGGTCAATTTCCAAATCATGAATGCCTTTTCATCGAATTAATTTTGTAAAGGGGTTGTTATTTCACTATCGATAATAACTTGACCAGAAAGGATTTCTTTTATAAGATTTAAGTTGATTTTTATTTAGTAGCGTTGTCGAAGATCCTGTATATATCCTGTATCCTGTATCTATCCCTGGTTCCTATACTGACCTGAATTATTATTAATCCTAAATTGTCCTGACATTTGTCTGTTATTATGTTTATTATTTCTATAAGGTTGTCTACTTGTGCTTGGTCTAGTATCCATGTTATAATTATTTAAGTTGTTGTTCTGTCTCCTATTATTATAATTGTTATTTACGTTCTGTCTATCTACACTTGGTTGTTCTCTATTACTCAAATTGTGTCCACTATTCTGTCTCCTATTCACATTTTGTTGACATGCCCTATCGTAACTGTTATTATCCTGTCCATTTCTTAATAATCCTAGCTGTTCTAACGTATAGAATGCTTCCCTGAGACTGTCAATTGGCCTACTAAGTAAAACACTTGCTAAGCCATCGAGAAATGTTCTTAGATTGATTTTTCGTTACTATTTTGACAAAATTCTACCGGCTTTTCCGCGTCAAATTCATATTTGAAATTTAATTTATCTAAAATTATTTTTAGCTTATTGAAATAATCGCTTACATTGTAGTTTCTTAAACCAATTGCTTGGTGATATAATTCTCTAACGCCATAGTTCCTGATCAGCTCGTTCTTGATTTGTTCACACGTTGGATTGTCTCCCAGATTCCTTATGGTTTGTAAAGCTGGTCCTTGTGTTTTGTTTATTACATGTCTTTGTAAAAAATATCTTTGTAGAGGTGTTCCGTTGTAGCACGAAATAAACATTTCCACTTCTCTAATAAATGATGAAAGGTAGTAGTCGTCTGTGTTTCCATGGAATTCCTTTATCCTGGCAGATTCTTTAAGAATTTGGTCCATAGGTAGGTTAACAACTTGCACTTCAACTGCGTTATTTTTTACGTTGTCTATATATTTAGGTGTGATTCCTTTCAGTACTTACTTTCTTTTTTTTTTTTTACTCGAAATGTATTTCACTTATTTTCGATTTTCGTTCAAAATATTTTCACTTGTTTTCGATTTTCGTTCAAAATATTTTCACTTGTTTTTCTTCCTCCACTCCCTCCCCCTTCGGATAGGGGCAAGAATATACCCGAGGTAAGGCATGCCTGTCGTAAGAGGCGGCTAAAAGCCACCGTTTGTTTTAGGACAAGCAAAAAAACAAAAAAAAAATATGCAATGAGTAAAAACAAAGGAATAAGTACCCCAGGTGGAATGCCAGTCGCACTGGAAAATCCACACTATTCGGAGTCAGGCTCTACGGATTCTGGGGAGAGCCAATTATTGCATAAATGTTCAAGGGTAAATAGATCACCACCAGCAGGGTCTAACATTATGAACAAGCGCGCATCAACGCCAATGAAAAGTACTGCGTCCGAAACGCAAGTAACAAAAACATCAACGAATTTACATTCTTCTACACACGAAGAACAGGCTCTAGCAACGTTCGTAAGTTTCGAAAAGGAAAATGCAGAATTGAGGACTAGGACTCGCTGATATGGAAGATCTCTGTAAAGAACTTAGTCAATTAAGGGCGGAAAAAATTGGAAATCAAAAAACAAAGCCCAGCTCGAGCGAACCAAAAAAGCTTGAGTATCATACGGATGAGGAAGAACTCGCTCGCGAAACCAACTGGATGACAGAAAGGCGACCGGGCAAAAAACGAAATCCCGGTTCCTCCTCGTTACACTTTATTCTAAAGTCAACAATCCAATCTGAGTATAAAGTAACAGTGCTCAGTAACAATGCTTGGAAGAAAACCGTCAAAGACCCTGACAGCTATAGATTACTCTCCCAAAAACTGAATGCGCAAAATATCCAGTGGTACACGTTCGAAAAAAGGTCCGACCGACCTATTCGTGTCATAACTAGAGAACTCCATGCGTCTTGTCCAAAAGATTCTTTTGGTCCTCTTATTGATGACTTGAAACATAAAGGCCTAAAAATAGTAGACGCTGGTAATCTATTATCAAGAAGGAAACAACTGACAGATGGACCCGAAACTGTGACACGTTTCGGTTTACCCCATTTTATGGTAAACGTCGGCAAATGTGAAAGCATAGACAAAATTTATGGATTGAAAACAATTCTAGATGTGACAGTTAAAATAGAAGCCTTGCGAAAGAACTCGAAATCAATACCAAAATGCAAACGTTGTCAGGGATTCAACCACACTCAAAAGTATTGTCAGAAAGATCCGCGATGTGTCAAATGCGCCGGCGGACATCTGTCGACGGAATGTAAATAAAGTAAGACTACACGAGCTACTTGTATTAACTGTAAAGGAAATCGTGGCTGCGAAGTGGCAAAAGAGCCAGATCAAATCGAAACTCCGTCAACAACCAAAATCGGCAACAAATGAAGTAGTTCTAAAAACCGTGCCGAAACTAATTATGGCTCGATCGAAAACTGCAGGAATAAAAGCGCAGACTCAACCTGCGTCTCCAATAACTCGAAAAATTAAATCAGCTAATGTGAAATCATCACACGTCGGAGCATACACCTTCGCCCAAACAGTAGCATCTACAAGTGGAAAAAGCTGCGAAGAACAATCAACTCCCGCTACAAATATATTTAATATTATAATATTAATATATTAATGTTATTTTATTGACGAACAAAGCAGAACGAACAAACTTATTTTCGAAAGGCTACTCGACCTCGAAAATGAGATTAAGAGCAAGCGTATCTTACCATGAATATGTCAATTAAAATTTTAAATTGGAATGCGAATGGTCTGCTACAAAAAATTGACGAACTAGAATTATATATTAGAGAAAAAGATATCGATGTTTGTCTGATCTCTGAGACACACTTGACGAAGCAATCGTGTGTAAACTTAAAAGGGCACTGTGGTTACCATGCCTGCCATCCGTCCGAACGGGCAAGAGGCGGTTCATCCCTGTTTATACGCGAGTTTAATAGGAATAAGTATATAATCTGATCCTATACAATTAAATACGGTTCGTGTAAAAAATAAACATTACTTATTTAACGTCGCGTCCATTTACTGCCCTCCGCGTAGTATAATTGATCAAAGCGAGCTCGAACTCTAGGCCCAAATTTTGTAATTGGTGGAGATTTTAATGCAAAGCACCCCTTTTGGGGATCAAGATTAATCTCACAAAAAGGCAGAAATTTATACAGAGCTGGTATGAAACTAAACTGTTATACTTACTCGACAGGAAAACCAACCTACTGGCCGTTGGATGTTACAAAAATACCTGACGTTGTTGATTTCTTTGTCATAAAAAAAGGTGTTTCTCGAAACTGCTTACGAATTGAAGAAAGCTTTGATCCTAATTCAGATCATTCTCCCATTGTACTATGTGTAAACGATACCCTTGTAAAAAAGGAAGTTCCACCTACGTTAACAAATAAACGTACGAATTGGCAAGCATTTAGAAATTATCTACAAGATAATATCCAACTTAGAGTACCGCTGAGAACAGCATACGATTTAGAAATAGAACTCGATAAATTTATAGAGGTAATAAAGTGCGCTGCGTGGAGCAATACACCCCTCGCTAGAAAAACGACGATAAAACATGTATTGCGATATCCACCTTAAATACGAGAATTAGTAGGAGAGAAACGTAACGCTCGTAAGAACTGGCAACAGACCCGTGCGCCGCAGCATAAAGCTCGCCTCAACCAGCTGTCCAACCTTCTGAATTCGAAAATTAAGTCGTTTAAAAATAATAACCTAAATACCTACTTGGCAGGTGCAGTGAAAAAGTATACCCATTACTCACTCTGGAAAGCAGCCAAAGGCTTAAGAAAACCTCAACCACATGCGGCCCCAATTCGGAAAAATCAATACGAGTGGGCTAAAGATGATAAAGAGAAAGCGGATCTCTTCGCAGATCACTTGGAAGCAACGTTTAAATCACGCGACGGACAAACGTTTCCTGTAAACTCCTACGGTTCAAACACAAATAATGAACATTTTTGTATAAGAAATGCTACTTTGACAGAACTTAACGATGAATTGAAAAACCTCAAACCCAAAAAAGCTCCTGTTTATGATTTAATCACAGGAGAAGTTCTGAAAGAATTACCCCAGAAAGCGCTTCTTATGTTTCTCTAGCTAATTAACGCCGGCTTTAGATTAGAACATGTCCCTAGTTAGTGGAAAGTGCAGGGAATAATAATGGTGCCGAAACCGGGTAAACCCCCAATAGACAAAAAGTTTTATAGACCGATTTCACTGCTTCCGATAATGGCTAAAGTGTTCGAACGAATATTACTCAGACGTTTAAGCCCGGTTGTGGAAGAAAGACGACTTATTCCTAATCACCAGTTCGGTTTTAGAAGTAAGCATTCAACTATCGACCAAGTGAGTAACTGATGTATAGAAAAATCATTTGAACAAAAGCAAGTCTGCTCAGCTGTATTTCTCGATGTCTCGCCAGCCTTTGACAAGCTTTGGCTCGAAGGTTTGAAACACAAGCTTCAACAGTTCCTACCGAGAAGACCTTACACCATTTTTATCGAATTATCTAACTGACAGAATCTTCCGTGTGAAATATGGGAAAGAATACTCCATATTTAGGCCTATATAAGCTGGAGTACCTCAAGGAAGTGTCCTTGGTCCCCTCCTTTACTTACTGTAGAGCAGCGATATACCGCAGGTCGTAGACACAGTGCCATTTTAGTAACTGCCAAAACGGTCGAAGAATCAACCAGAAAATTACAATGTGCTCTAGACCGGACACACGAATGGACGAACACAATGAGCTTAACGAAGCTAAATCCGTACATACAAATTTTACGTACAAGAACGTGAATAACTTATATTAATATAATATGAAATACTTATATAAATAATGTTCAAATAACCTTCTGTAATGAAGCGAAATACATCGGAATGACTCTCGATGTAAAGCTTAAATGGAAGGAGCATGACAAAAAGAAACGTGAAGAGCTCCAATTAAGATACAAAGACATGTAATGGCTTATTGGAAAATATTCCAAGCTAAGTATTGACAACAAATTGCCTATATACAAGCAAGTGCTAAAACCAGTCTGGGCGTGTGGTATACAACTATGGGGTTGTATACAAAGAAAGTAATAGAAACATACTACAAACATTTCAAAATAAAGTGCTAAGGGCCATCGTCAACGCACCCTTGTATATACGAAACAGCGACATCCACAGAGATCTTGGAATTATATCAGTCCATGATGAAATTACGAATTTTGCTTGTAAGCATAAGCGTCGTCTGGAAGAGCACATAAACTCTGCTGTCCTTCCAACTCTCGACGAAAGCAGCGCTTTCCGCCGTCTGCAAAGGACCAAACCCCTTGACCTAGCGCAGTGAATTGATCTCATTTCTTATTAGATCTCGCCTAAACGCTTCTCCGGCCACGTCCGAACTCACATAATGAACAGGCTCTTCTGGTGGAGTAGTTGGTGTCGTCGTTGTTTTCGTTAATGATTCTACTTGATTTAAATCTGATGTTTTAACAGCAAAAAATTATAAAAAGATTCTAAGGCGATCGCGAATGGGAAAAAATTATCTGAAACTCCAAATTTGATGTGCTACTATCGTTCAATTTAACACTGGGAGTAGGTGCACCAAAGCTTGACACAACTACTAACAACCGGGCAAAATCCACAGGCAAACATTTCTTCTTCTAACCTTTCATGCTGAAAGTATACATCTGAATCCACAACAATGATCTCACAAACAACTTCTACAGTTTTCGGTACTCTCAAACAACATCTGCTTAACAAAGCTCGCAGGCATCTACCGAAACTGAATCCGAGCTTCAAATTCCTCAAACGCTTCTTACAGGTGAAACTTGAATCACCCTTTATCATACATTCGTCAAATTCTTCAGACCGCCTCTCGTAATACATTTGTTATCATGTGCCCTTGCCGATCTCATTTCGCAAATACTTGCTATCCACCATCATTTATTCACTGATATAACCCACAATCTCGCGCGGGAACTTATCTACATCCTTTGCTGCCAACTTAAAATTCAAGATCAGTCCTCGTTCCGACCAAAGAAACCGCGCGGGCCCTGCCGCACCTATCCCAAAGCAATCTCCAAACCCCAACATACAGATTACCACAACTCGCACTTGACCACCCGACAAAGACTATAGTCCCAACTCAAGCAATACCTGATAAGCACCAGCAACTACACAAACAAATCGCTCGTGTTCCTTTCAAGCAACCAGCGGCGATTTTTTTTTCCTCTTGCACAACCCATGCCGTGCGGGCAACGACACCGCGACCTTTATAGATATATTGAATCGGAGGCTTGGAGTTACCAAAAACCAAATTACGTACTACTTCCCTCATGAAAGCTAACAAGTCTTTAGTTGTGGAGTTTTTTAAACCCACTGAAGTGAGTTTCTCCTTATGGTAGATACGTTTCCTTTAACATATCAGTGCTGGACACAATATGCTCAGAAGTTTCATCCTCTTCGAGGCAAAGGCGACAGACCTTGTCTTGACAATTGTTAAAGTGGTAGTTCAGGTCGATTTCATCAGATTATTGCAATTCAGACGTGCTTCTGTTTTTGTCGTTTTCATTTTTTATTAATTACCTCCAAATTGCTCCCCTTATGTCATCACGAGTTTTTGCTGCGCGCTCAATTTTTTGTTTCATACGCTACGACCTATCATAATATCATGCGCTCGGTCGGCTCAAATATCGTTTATGACATGATTACGTGCAGTGGACTCTGTGGAAAATGGTATCACCCCGCGTGCGTAGGTATAAAAGGTCGTTACATGACCTACCTCAAAGACTTATGTGGAGTCATGCAATATGTGTGCTCTAATTGCAAAGAATTGTAGGCATCGCATATCATGCTTGCAATAAAATGCCGTAACGATTCAATGACATCCTTATTTTCCGATCTTACACATCTCAACAAAAAGATTTTAAGCAAGCTTTCAAGCACTGAGCTTATACCTAAATTGATTGACGTTCTTCAATCGCATTTAGAGCATATCATTCAACCGCGGAATGGCCGCCTTAAAGTGGCTGATAAACACGTCTCCACGGATGTTTACTATGGTCCTTTGATGACGATATCAATGACTAAATCACCAAATCGGTTAAAAGGCTGAATAAAAGCATGGCGGCGCTCACGCAGATCATTCGATCCAAAAACGACGAAATTCACAACACCAACGATGCCGTCAACTGCATCCGTACGGACTTGGACATCCCTCTTCAGGCATCCACCAAGTCGGCACCACCACTCTTCCCAACTAATGCGAACAACGAAGCGGCGATCGAATATCTGTGTGAACGACAGTCTACAATATTTGATAAAATGGACAGGGCAATTACTTTACTCAGCGAAGAAACTCAGCTCCTAACAGCGAGGAACACGAACACCACTCCAACACTTTAGTCTATCAACAACAGGAACTTTTCTGCGAAACTTCAGCTTCTGATATTGCCATTCCCTTATGCGGGATCTTCAACACCGGCTCACAATCCTCGGCTATTCCCTCTCAAGAGCCTAATGGGTCTCGCCATCAGTGAATGATTTTGGGAGAGAAACCCCTAGTCCTGCCGTATAGACGTCTACTGGCCCACAGTGCTCTGGTAGCACGCTCTATGGCGGACTTAATATGTGCGTACTAGAAGGGTCTTACAGGGTCATCAGCAAAATCTATAGTGGCGTAACCAGACCTATGAAGATTTGCTAATGATTTGTCGATAACTAAATACCGTAGCAGCGGTGATAAAACCTCTCCCTGGTGTAATATTTGGGAGCCAGTCCCTATGACCCAAAATCAAATAAAACATAAAAGCTTTTATTCGACTTTGCACTGTCCATCGTTAATGTTGCCAAGATCGTATTTATTATCAAATTACAGACTCAATGAAACATGTTAATTTGAAAATCTGAGTCGCGTACTTAACATAATTTCGTATCTCTCTCTCGTCTGTTTTAATGCAATTTATATCTGGTTACATTTCTTTTATTATTAGCTTTTATATTTACACGTATACACATTTAGCATTTTTATACTTAGTTTTAGAATATTTTCCTTTTTCTTATGTTTTGCAATTCTTATCTTACAATTCATATTTTGTTAATTATTGAAAGATTTAGATTTTCACTTAAGTTCACTTAAGTGATAAGGATAGAAAACAAAATAAGTATATCTATGTACATGTATGATAAACTAGGAATCCTTTGGATACGCTTTTTGGTATTTTTATTTTTATACTCTACTCTACTTTTTATATTTATATCTACTCTACCAATTATATATTTTTTTATATTTTTGAAAATAAAACCAGAGATGAATTTTTTAAATGTTCTTTATTGAATGAGGGTAACTAACGAACTGATTCACAAATGTAAATCTATCTACTGTGTCGGTGCCTTAAACTGCAAACCAAGCAGTTTGATACGATGAATCTATCGAAGAGGATGCTTGTGTTTACACAAGTGTCTCTTCGATTCATTTTGTTTATCTCTACGACACCGATGGTGTCATAGCTGTATTACTATGGGATGGGATGTGTTTAGTTTATTTTAACGATGCCGAAGCTGGCATTGTTATTGTTATAGATTGTGGATGAGATTTCTCTATAACTCCCCCCGACTTAGATTGGAGACTCTCCTGAGGTTTTACATTTTTTATGTCATTTAGTGGTACATTTATATGGTTTAGTTGTATCTCTTCGGCACATATTTGGTTTGTGATTTTTATATTCTTAGATGTTTGTTTAAGTATAAAATACATAATTATTACACAAATACAAATAACTAATACAGCGGAAATACCAATGGTATTCCGATTATTCTTATATTCAATCAATTCTATCTTGTTTTGATGTTCAATATTTCGTGTCATTAATTCTTTAATTTTAATATTGGAATCGATTATTGATATATTTAAACATGGTTGAATTAGAAGTTTATGATTAAAAGTTTTTATTTTGTTGTTGTAAGCCTTATTGTTCAAGATTACTGTACAGTTATTGAAATTTACAAAAAAGTTTTTATAAGAATGATACATTTTTTCATTACAATTATGGTCGATATTGGATTTAAAGTTAATAGCTAACAATAAGCCTTGATTTATTTCTTCTACATAATTTTCATCTGCATATTCTGAAGTTTCACAAGGGGTACATTCAATTGATTTTTGTAAATTCTTTACGTATTTACTTATAGGATAAATTTTATTTTCGTATTTAATAACTTTTTGCTCTTTGATATTGGTTATAATAGTATTATTAGAGAGTAGAGTACTACCTGTTATTTTCGAATCGAATTCATATTTTCCTGTTCGATTTTGATACTTGGATGTTATTTTTATTTTACCTGCCTATCGCGTTTCAACCCATATTTGTATTTAAAATAGGAACTGCCATTTTCTTTAACATTCTTCACAATGTAGCGTGCTAAATGTTTGATGTTATGAAAAACTAAATTTTTTACGAATTCTCGATCTTTAAATCTTGGTGTTATACCCCATCTTCGTTAAATTTATTAATATGTTTCACCTTATTGTCCTGTAACAGTTGTTTTATGAATATTCATTCTTTCTCACTAATTGCAGAATGAAGATGATCGTTGGGCTTATATTTTGTACTTGAATGTTGTATATTTCAACTGCTGTGAAAACTAAAGTTTTGCTGTCGGTGTCATTGTTCGTTTTGTTTAGTTTAAATAACCTCATATGTTTATTTAAAGTCAAATGGAACCCTGTATGCGTATTAGGTGATGTGTAATGATATGAAATTATTTCGCTATTTAGAAAATGTTTAATGTAGGCTGTGTTTAACTCGTTGTCGGACCGATCTTATTTGGTTCTCCTAAGGTGGCGAATCTTTGTTTGGATAGCAACTCTTTTAACAGAATTTTTGTCATTTATATGGTGAATGGATATATGTTTGGTAAACTTGTCTATGTTAAGAACATGTCATTTTTTTTTCAGAAACCATATGTCTATATGCATGATTTCATTCACCCTACTAGGAGTTTCGAAGATCATAAAATTTGGCTTCACTGGGTGTCGATCATATTTGATCATGTTACATAATATTTCACTACCGTTTTTTGGAATTCTATAAAAATACTGTCGTCTTTGCAGTAAACTGCTGCCGTCCCTTTTACTGGCAATAAGTCTTTAAGAATGTTTAGCACATAATCTTCATTGTAATTTTGTAATGAAACATTGCTCTTCTTTTCTTTCTGTATATGATTTTTTTTGTATACCAGTTTGAGCTATCTTTGTGGACCACTACCTGGTTTTTATAAATATTTAAGGGCGTTTCTGTTATATAAATATGGCCATTAACATTTTCAGTACCACTATGTATTGTAGCCAGGCCTGATTTTATGTCTTCCCCCTCACGCTCTACGTAGTTTGTTTGTAAACTACTAAGGAAATCAGCTACATTGTTCTCTTTGCCCTTAATGTACTCGAGGTCGAAATCAGACTGTCGACTTGCAGGTTGGAATTAGGTACATTTAGTGAGCTGAGTGGTCGGTCGGTCGGTGAAAAGTGGACCTTAAACTTGCGACCGAATAAGTATGGGTGACCCATACTATACAAAGAAGTTCTTTCCCAATTGTACTGTAGTTGGCATCATGACGGTTTAAAGTCCTAGAAGCAAAAGCAAAAGGGTGACAATGTTGTAAGGGAACTGCTCCCAAAGCTGCATTGCTAGTAGTAGTTCTTACTTCACTGAATACTTGATAGGTATAAGTAAGTTTCCTTAAGGATCCTAATCCAAAAAAAAAATAGGAAAATTATTTATTAATGATTTTATTGCTTGATTTTTGCTTTTTTGTCTTGAGATTGGCCTTAAGAAATCGACTTTACTTCTGAGATCTCTTATCTTGTGTGAGGTAGTTTCTATAGAAGGTTTAAGGTTTTGAAATTGTTTGTCATTTGTTTTATATTCCTCTAAATTAACGATGTGTATGAGATTGTAATGTGTCCTAATAGTTCTGGCAGTTCCGAGATGTATGGAAGTATTCCTTCGAGTCTACTGAGGTCGCGAATATCTAATTATTGACTTCTCACCCAGGTAAACCTATTGGATAACTGTAATATGAAATAGTAACGTTAGAAATATTTTAAGGTTCATGTTAGTTTCTTTCTTTTCTTAATTCTACTTTTATGAAATTTCTTATTTCCTTCGCTTACTGGGGCATTACTGCTAGTCTGTTGGAATGACGTTATGTGGTGAACTACTTGATAACGTTTACAGAAATCTTTAAATATATTAGCAGTAAATTCAGAACCTTGGTCAAATACTAGTTTGTGTTGTATACCATGTAAACTCGTGAAGTGTTTAAGTGATTTTAAAATGGAAATACTATTACGTGAAGTTAAGGTATAGGCTTGTGCAAATTTAGAAAATTTATCGATGATGGTCAGAATAGAGTTATTGTTGATAGTGTATATGTCGATGTGCACGATATCAAGGGGTTTGGGTGGAGTTTTAGGTTTTTCATTGTTTACTTATTGGGGATTTCTATCGTATTTCAAAAGTTGACACGTTTCGCAATTGTTAATGGCTTGTGTGATTTTGCTTTCAATATACGGAAAGTAATAATCGCGTTTGAGATGAAGGAGAATCTCTTCAATCCCTCTATGGCTATGGTTATTGTGTATATCTTTTACAATATCTACGCAGCGTTTTAGGCGAGGGATTTACTATTGGAAAGGATTTACTATTGGAAAGGATTTACTATTGGAAAAGTATTCTGAGTAAACAGATTGGACAGTTCGAAATGTTTCATCATCGGTGAAGATCGCGTTTAGTTTGTTTGGAGCTACATTTTTTTTTAAAAACACATTACCTGTAAATCGAATTCATTTAAAGGTTTCTCTGAAATTGGGATGCCATCATTCAGATTTTCTTCGGCGGAATGTATAGTAGAACCGCTCGGGCCTTATACTGAAAGGGTATCATTTATATTGACCTCTATATTTTGATACTGTTTGGGGCGATTTATCTGCGAAGGGCGTCGGCATTTGTGTTCGCTTTACCTTTCTTATAAACAATCACAATAATAATCACACTCCTTTAGTCTTAAACGCTAGCGAAGTAATTTCGAGTTTGGGTCCTTAAGGTTCATTATCCACGTTAGTGGTTTGTGATCAGTGATCATTTTTAATGTGCGGTCGAAGAGAAGCATTTGGTTTGCCAAACAATTGCTAAAAGCTCCTTTTATATCGTGGAGTAGTTTATTTCTGAGGAAGTGAAGGTCCTACTTGCAAAGCAGATGGGTTTATGCTCCCGATTGGTCCTTGGGATAAGATTGCACCAATTGCGAAATTGCTTCCATCCGTAGTTAGATTAAATGGTTTTGTGAAGTTAGGGTATTGCAATATGGGATCGTTAGTTAGAATGTTCTTACAGGTTTCGAAGGTGTTTATATATTCTGCATTCACTATTACTTTACGATCTTTCTTTAGGCACTCTGTGAAGGGTTTCACTAGCTTGGCAAAAAATAGGAATCCTCTGATTTCCGATGTGCTCCTGCAGAGATGTCAAAAACATGATTATATCATCTAGGTACACCAAACAGATTGTATCTATGTATTCCTCAAGGGTGTTGTCCATAACACGCTGGAAGGTGGACGTTGCGTTTTTTAGCCCAAACGGCATATGGATTTATTCGTAGTGTCCTCCTTCTACCGTAAAGGCGGTTTTACAGATATACTTGGGATCCATTTCTATTTGGTGAAACCCGCTTGCGAGATCGATTGTAGAAAAGTACATACATTTACCAAGTTTGTCCAAAATTTCATTATATTTGGCAGAGGGTACCTGTCTGAGATGGTCTTTTCGTTAAGTTTCCGGTAGTCTATCACCAGACGCCATTTTTGTTTCCCGCTTGCGTCTTTTTTCTTGGGGACTATCCATACTGAAGAGCTCCATGGTGAATAACTAGTACGGTTTTATACCCTGTTCTAACATGTTATTGATCTGCTTTCGTAACTCTTCTTTGTGGAAGTACGGGTAACGATAAGTTTTGGTGACTTTGTTAGTAAATGTCAGTAAACTCTTCTCTTCTTCTTTGTTTAGATGAAGAGTCCGTATAGCGCTTTCGATGCTTTCTCCTGATTCTGTTTCGTCGTATGTTATATTGAAGTTATTAACTTCAATGATGAACATGGTTCAACTTTCAATGGTTGTTCAATTAGTACGATTTCTTCGTTGTTGGATCCATTATTAACTTCGATGATGCTATGCCATTCCTTTGCGTCGTAGAAGCCTTCTGAGATTGATACACCAGGTTTCAATATAGTTTTCCATTTAAGGATGTTGCTGCTGCGAACGTCGACTGGGACTTTAATCACTGTTTTTGAATTAGGTGGGATAAGAATTTTTCCCGGAACTGAAATTCGGTTTGAAAAGCAAATGATTCCGTGTTATCAGAAGCTTGTTACAAATGTCAACTTTTGCACCTAGTTGCTCTAATCAGGTCATAATAACTCGGGGTTAATGAAGGAGGCAGAAGCTCCTGTATCTATAAGAAATTTTAATTGACGACCGAAAGGCGAGGCAATATTAATGTATGGGAGGGAAGAACCGTGGGTATTTATATCTAAGTATCCTGTTGGTTTAGTGAGGCATCTATGTGAAAATTTGTATCATCTAGCTCTTGAAGTGTTGTTCATTTTCGTTGAATGTAGGTACTTCGGGTTCATTATCTACATAATATTCGTCGAGTTGTGGGACATATGTTGGCGGTTCTTGCTGTCCTTGTGGATCGATGTTATGGACTTATTCAATGAAGTATCCGGGGGTTCCCGTGCTTCGCCTCGTTTGGCTACTCTGATTTGGTGGTCTGGGCTGATAAGAAGTTGGTTGCCTCAAATGTGTGTAGCCGGAACTCACATACATTGGAACGGGCGGTGGTGGTCGTTGGAGTTGTTCCGAGATGGAATAGGGTTCGATATGTTATTAGCAGGGTTAGAGATTTGTTGTTGTATTTCTCGTGAAAGTGTTGAAATGTGGTTCTGTTCCGAAAGGGTTTTTTTCAAGAGGTTTAACTTGAGTGCTATTTTTGAGAGTTATGTTTATATGGTTAGCATTATACTGATTGGGTGGTGGAGCTTGCCTTTGGATTTGATTATAGAAAACTTGTCTAGTTTGGTGCCTATAGTTGATGTTATAATTTTGTGGAACTGTATTAGGAAAGTGGTGTGTGGGTCGTTTGACTTGTGTACTTCTGAGAACTTCCGTTTTCATATAAAACATATTTTGCTCCTGTATACAGAATGAGAGAGCTACTGGAAGGGTTTCAGGCCTCGTCGCTCGGATACTTGAACCAAGAGGTTCTCGCAAGAAAAAAACGCATGAAGACACATTTGTCCAAAAAGGTCTTTCTTTGCTTTAACAACGTTTTGATCACTTTCGTGGATTAAGAAATAATAATATTTAATGATGCTTGTATCTCGACAATTTGACTGTAGAATTCTTCTACCGTTTTGTTTGCTTGCTTTAATAGACGGAGATCTTTCATCAGGGATGTTTCATTCCTTTTATCGGAATAATGCAATATCAAATTTTGTTTGATATCTTCCCAGTTTAATGCCGTCCCGTATATATTTAATACTTCGTTTGCGGGTCCCTCAATTTTATTTCTTATGGACCGCAGAATGATTTGCGGTTTTTTTTTTATCCGTCGATACTCCTAATAAACATGAGGATTTCCTCAACATTGTTTATAAATTCGAATAGCAGTCTAGTGTTGCCGTCAAAGCGAGGCAAGTTTTTAATGACGTCGGGTATTCTCAATGACTCGAATATTTCCCTGACATTGGGCTGATTACCACTAGGTTGATCTACTTCGGTTTGAATTGGTGGGTTCATATTTACGAAGTTGCTTTGTTCGACAAGGTTACTTGATGATGAAATATTTTCAGGTACAGAACCTGGGCTTCTAAGGAACGATGTGACTTATGGGTATGGGAATGAGGAGTACCTTTTGGGAGTTTTATTGTATAACATTAAAGAGAATAGATATAGATCAGAGTATATGTAGTTTTATCGCAGATATTTAATATTCTTAATTGAATTAATGACTAATAGATTTCACTTTAAGAGTTTGAACAGATAGGTAACTATGCGTTGACTTAAATAACAATTAACAGTACTTGGGGATATCAGATATTGGTTCTTTGTTAATTATTTCTCTAGACTACAATATTTAAGTTACAATGCTTATTCTTCAATAAAACTTATAAATGTCCTTATAAAAGAATAACAATTCTTAATCACTTATCACTACAATAGTGCAATTGTGTATATATGTATATTACTCAATATAGTATAATATTTTTCTTAAATTGATTTGAATTTAATTGACTCAACATACCATGAAATGACGAGAAGTACTTTCACTGTAAAATCTGGGTACTGCTGATCTGGAACAATTGAATTATTGAGATGAACACTATTCTCGATTAGCCGTCGTATATAGGGCGCTAACTTGAGTTCTCGAACTGTTTTTGAAAGGAAAACCACCGTTTTTATTAAAATATCCAAAACCACCAGTTTTTCAGTGTAAGGAAATTTTCGGCAAATCATGAGGCATATCACCCAAAAGGTCCCTTTGGATCTACACGGCTATGATAAGGCCTCTTCTGTCATATGCAACGGTCGTTTGGTGGAATAAGTTTTCACGTAAATACGTAACTGCTGTTTTCACTTAGCTTCAAAGAAAGTTTTGCCTCGGCTGGAAATAAAAAACTTTACGCAAATTTTGAAGTTTTAAAAATCTTTATTGCTCGAATGTTATCTTTCGAGTTCCTACATACAACTGGAAACGCTTAGCCTACTTTATATTTCTATTTATACTAATTCGAATGCTTACAAAAGTGCAAACGAAGCTAACTGGACTGACACTAGACAATGGCAAATTCTGATACAATGCTTAAAATATGAGGAATGTTTATGTTATTGCTACTGATACGAAGTGAATATCATCGGTACACTTGGTTGGTTGGTGACATTGATCTCGATGCTTCGTAGTCATTTTCTGCCTTAAAGTCTCAGCTTGCGTGGCGTTTTAACTCCCCTCTTTCTTAAGAAACACCCCGTTTCTTCGAACGGTTTAGATAAATTTTTTATTTTTCCATTCAATTCGTTGAAAACTCTGTCATCGAATTCTTCTTTGTGTGCTAACTTTTTGATCTGAAACTTTTTTACTTTGTATGTGATAATGCAGATAATTAGATATATGAACATAGAATGTTGTTGTAAATGATAGCGGATGATTTCTAATTTTTTTCATTAAATTAATTAGATTAATGTTTTGAAATCTTTATTCTTCGTCTTTGGATTCCACATATTGCATTACATTGTAGCTAACTAGTGGACTGGTTTTCAAATAGTTGCAAATGACTGCTGTTGGACTCTCGTATGCTGTGTTGTCAATCATTGTTCTGTTGTCGAATGTGACTAAGTAATCTCCTTCCACGGAGTTTCCACCAATTGCGTGTTTGCCGGAAACTGATATCGCTCCATCTTTAATTACTTCTATTTCTTTATATTTTTCTTTTAATTTTAAACATTGTCCTTTTTTGTTATTTAAAATCTTTGATAAACATGATTCTTCTAATGATAAAATACAAAATATAGTCCTTAGATCGATTTTACAATTCTTAACATTTAAGTACTTATTACTGCATCTAACAATTTTCTTGTTAATTATTAATTTTCCATCTTCTTGGCTTATGGCCCTGGTATCAAATAGTTAACAATTTTTTGTGTCTTAAATGTATAGCAATTACATCTTCTTGTTGTATTATTTTAAATTTTGAAATATCTATTATATCTGTCATTGTTAAACTTTCCTGTTCGTGTTTTAATTTCTTTTAAGTTCAAAATATCGATTTTGCCAAAGTTATTGCTGGCATTGTATTTGGCAATTCCGCAAATATCAACTTATTTCTTTCCGTTGTTAATTTTACTTGCGAATTCATTTCCAAGTTTTTGAAGGAATTAGAATTAGAATTATTGATTGCATTAAAGATTTTCGAATTCGTAATGTATTGTTTTTTTATTATTATCGTTATTGTTATTGCTTCGCGTTTCCTTCGTTATGTTTGTGATATGAAAAAGGTCACCGTAAACCTCATAGATTGCCCTTGTTCAATAAGTATGTAATTTTTCCGAGTGTAGTCGACTACTTCTGCGGCTACTATCCCCATTAATGTCAAAATAATTATCCCGTTAATTTTCCCTGCAATATAAAATATTAAGTCTTGATATTGTCTTTATGTACTATTCTATTTTTCTGATAGATATATGATGATATCTTTACATCCTAGATATTCCTTTACCTTTTGTTTGTTATATTTTGCAGAAAGTTTATTTAGTTATTCAGTTTTATTAAATATACATACGGTCTTTGATCCGTAACTGAATGGAAAGTTTTATTGTACTGATGTGTGGGCTCTGTATTGATTTGATTTGATTGATCACTTATTAAATGAAATTCCTGTGTTTTTTCCTGTTTTCATGTTTTCCTCTTTCTACCTGACCATTCGTTGTACTGTGTTTGGGGTCACAAAAATGTGTTTGAATGCCTAGTCTCTTCTCTGCATTACTTAATTATCAGGCCGGCGACCCATGGAAGATCCGAGCCTGAGCAATTGCTGCCTTCCATCGTTGACGGTCCGGAGCACGCTGCTTCCTGTCATCAAGACCATGCTGTCTTGCATCCGCGATTACTTGGTCTTTATACCGGAGATTCGGTCTTCCTCTCCTTCTCGAACAACTAGGCCCGGATTCAAAGACCCTCTTTGCTGGAGCATTGTCCATGCGCTCGAGGTGGCCGAGCCGTGCAGTCGACGGATATTTGCCTTCCTGACTACATCCACAGCCTGCTACAGCTGAAAACACGCGACGATGTCGATGTCATCTGCGTACCCCAACAGTTGAACCGACTTTTAGAAGATAGTGCCTTCCGTGTTCACAGCTGCCCTAAGCACCATCTTCTCCAGTACCAGACCGAAGAAGTCACACAACAGCGCATCTCCTTGCCGAAATCCAGTGCAAGTTTCAAACGGCTCAGAAATCCTTGAGCCGAACTGCACGGTGCGTCGCGTATGTGTTAGCGTTGTGCGGCACAACCGAATCAGTTTTTCCGAGATCCCGAATTCGGCCATCGCATCGAATAGCTCCTTGCGATGAATGCTGTCGTACGCGGCTTTGAAATCGATGAAAAGGTGGTGCGTATCGATTTGAAATTCACTGGTCTTCGCCAGGATTTGTCTTAGTGTGAAGATTTGGTCTATAGTCGATTTGCCGGACCGGAAGCCGCACTGGTACATGCCGATTAGTGCGGTGCAAAACGGCTTCAGACGTTCACACAGTATGCTCGATCAGTTAGGAACTGCGAAATACTTTTCATACCTTGGCTTGATGTCGGGATGCCATCAAATTGAATTGGAAGAAAACTCACGGAATATAACTTCATTTTCCACAGAAAAGGGATAATTTCGATTTAGAAGATTACCGTACGGATTGAAAATAGCCTCTAATTCATTCCAACGAATGATGGCGCTTGCATTCTCTGGTTTAACCGCATCTCAAGCTTCCCTCTTTATGGATGACTTGGTAGTAATTTATTGTTCGGAAAACCACATGCATAAAAATTTATTAGTGTATTTCGCTTGTGCAGGAAATATAATTTAAAATTGCATCCAAAATGGTGATGAGGCAAAAAGGTTCGTAGCTTTTACTAATTACAATAGACGTTTCATCCCGAATTTCACGGAACATGCACGTCATTTCACAAGATTAAGCAGAAAGAATGTTCCATTTCCCAATACTTAAAAGATTTACTATTAAGTCTTCGATTGCTCTGCAATACCCTAATTTTTAACAAGGACTTTGTATAATAACAGATGCAAGCAAACATACCTGGGGGCGGTACTTACCCAACAACATGGTGAAAAGTACATGTCCATATCTTATGCCTCTAGAGCCTTCACAAGGGGCGAACGCAATAAGTTCACTATTGAGCAGGAACTAACAGCTATACATTGGTCAATTACCCACTTTAAACCGTACATTTATGGGAAACAATTTTTAGTAAGATCTGACCACAGACCATTATCTTACTTGTTTTCAATGAAGAACCCATCGTCCAAACTGATGCGTATACGATTAGATTTAGAGGAATAAGATGTTGAAATACAATGTCTTCGGGGAAGGGAAATTATGCAGCTGATGCGCTTTCACGAATAGATTTTAGTGATATTAAAATCATTAGAGCAGAAAATAAAATATTCAATGTAACGACTCGTCAAAACACTCGGAAAAAACAACTGAATACGTCAGATTCCACCAATACGAATGTAACTCATTACGCAAATGAACCAAGAGTTTATGAAATACTTAACCATAGAGATGTTAAGAAATGTCCTCAACTTAAATTTGGGCAAAATCATTGGCCCTTAGTAATAAAGGAATAAACGAGCAATCTACTTCTAAAATCGACAAATAGTTAGATGTGGCCGAGTCGTATCTAAGTCGAATTTAAAAGTGATAGTTTAATGTTTCAAAATGAGTTTCGAGCGAATTTTGCAAGATTTGTAAATTGTTAATGATTCGGCAAATAATAGAACACGAAAAATATATAAAACATGATTCAATGCACTAGAGTCAGTCAGTCATGTCGAATTTTAGAAAAGCAATAGGTAAGTTCATTTGTTTGGAAGCATACACATCATATAAATAAGTATTGCCATAAGATTTGACAAGGAAACCATACGTTGGATAACGAATTTAATTAAAGACGACATTAGACCTTAAAGTAACAAAGGATCACCCGTTCCAGCTCTTATTATGGTATTGATTAATTTGCGGCACCTTGCAAAAGGACCCTATCAGATTCCGGTACCATCGGTTTAATTTCTAATTGGTGAAATATTATATGGCAGAATAGCCCTTTCACAGCTGATATATGTTAATATGATACACATATCTGGAAACTATCTCGTTCTTCTTTGGGGGTAGGGTCTGTGCACACAGGGCAAATTTGCTGATCGTTCCCAACTTGGTGGGATGCCAGCAACGATCCTTTTCGATGCATACATCAAGTTGACATACGGCCTCCTAGCGGCTCCCCCTGGGTAGCCTCTACAACACCCGTTGTGAGGTGAACTAATGTATGAAACGACTCCCTTGTGGTTGTGCGGAGAGCTAACAAACCGCCCACATAAAAAAAAACAAAAGTTACGAGAGAGCAAACTGCCTCGGATCAACGGTTAAAATCACAATAACGACGACACGGCGCAAAAAAGGGCAACGATTTGCGAGTGTGCTGCTGGAACGTAAGAAAACTCTACACAATAGGGGCCGCTCATAAACTGGAAAAGATCCTCACGCACTACAAGGCGGATATTACTGCGATCCAGGCAATACGCTAGATGGGACAATGAAGAAGAAAGAGTGCGACATATATTACAGCTGTCACAAAAGGTTGCACATATTTGGATGCGGATTCGTTGTGGGAAAACGGTTAATTTCGAAGGTCATAGACTTGATACCGATAAGCGATCGCCAGGCTGTGAATCGTATCCAAGGCAGATTCTACAACATCAGCCTTATATAATGAAGACTGAAGCCTCCGTCAAAGAGGACTATTACGACGTCTTGGACGGTGCCTATGGAGCCTGTAACGGCTTCCGACTTACTGACTTTTTGACATGACGTAATGACCATGTGCTCATTGACGCAATACATGCGTCAAATAACCTGGAACATTCAGAGGGGCACACGTCGACTCTGACCATTTCCTCGTGGCAGCACGATTCAGAGTCCGAAAGTCCAATGTCAGAAAGCTGCACCAGCCAACAAAGAGGAGTTTTGACATTGGACGCATGAGCACAACGGAGATTGCAAGAGCCTACGAAGAGCAATTAAGCGAGAGACTCTCCAGTAAGCCTACGTCAAACATTAACACCAACAAGATGTGGTTGCATTGCCGCTCGGCCATCAAAGAGGTAGCGAAAACCATCTTAGGCTACCTACCACCACCGACAAGAAACCCTTGGTATGATGGCGAGTGCGAACAGAAGAAACTGCAACCGAGGAAGCATGCCAAAAAGCGTTGCAACGGAAAACTAGAGCAACGCAAGAGGGGTACAGGTCTAGAAGACGGGAGGAGAATGTACCTCCTTTCAAAATGTTCGATGCTAGTTGCGTCGACTCAAATGCTGTCACAATTCCTCTATCTCCTCCAGTGTTGGATTCTTCTTTTGCGTTGTTGGCATCCTGACCGAATCGTGGGTGACGGAATTGTGGGATGGTAGTAGTTGCTGATAAAAATCTTTTTAACACGCGCTCCATGCACACTGTATTGTATGCTATTTGAATATTGCGCCATGTTTTGTAAGAGTGGCCTTAATTTTTCTTATTATTATTATTATATATATAGTATTTTCTCTCTACAAAAGCAAACGAAATAAAGCTGTTCTTCCTTCTTTAAATTCGTGGAAATCAGTCGTTTCTTTAAACTCGTCGTCCACAAACCCGACCCGATCGAACATTTTGGGGTCCAAACGTACTAATACATTAACTAAAATAACTTAACGTACTACTTCATAAACTGAAGTGAAAAACCCACAAAGTCGGCAAAACGAAGAACTAAAAACTAGCAAGTGATAAGTCGCTTTCGCCTACTGAATTAGAATGTCGTTTAGGAATACTAGAATCCTATTTTAAACAATTGCTCGCTTACCAGACTCACATCTGAAACTAAAATTCAATCTTTGTTAGGCCTCGGTCTTCGATTTAGTTCAGCGGAAACAAGTTTTGGTGTTTCGCATAATTTACCACATCTTAAGTTACAGAAAATATTCTATATATACGAATTTCATAAATTCATTCACAAATCTTATCGACAATGAACCCAATTTAAAGAATATACCGAAATTCGTTAGGAGTGTTACAGCAAACAACTGAAATCTGATCATGGGCAAAAATCTTCCAACAAGGTTAAGCAATCATCCTCACTTCATCGCACTCAGTATACACTGTCAGCGACGGAAAGACGTTGTTTATTTTGTGGAGATTTTAATCACTCTAAAGCAAGTTGTTCCAACTTCGTAAAATTCAACGTGATTCAGCGTTTTACGGAAATAAAAAAAAATTCTACTCTGTTTCAACTGTCTTGGAAAGAGCCACAGCGTGTCTAAGTGTCCCTCGACATTTAGGTGCAAGAGTTGCCGACAATAACATCACAGTTTACTTCAACGCACTCACCAAGGTGATACTGCCAGAAGTGGGGAACCATCAACTTCTGCTGCAGTTCACACTGCAATGGAGAACGATTTCGGACCTTCACCACAAGTCATCTTAGCAACAGCGATGGTCCTCGTCATGGATTCAACGAGAGTATTCCAGTTGGGTAGAGTTTTTTTTAGATACAGTGTCACGAGTAAATTTGATCAATGATGGGTTCCCTAGAGCTCTTCACTTGCAAATGAAACGCAAAAATGTTAACATTATGGGCATAGACCTCTATGAGAAACTAAAATCACGTGCCAAACTCAAACTACGATTCGGTCGAGATACAACAACTTTGAATTGTCGTTGGAGGTTTTAGTTACTCCATCCATCACTGGGTATCAACCAGAATCTACAATTTGAATTACAAGTTGGAATCTTCCTCAAAATATAGAGTTAGCGGATGAGCACTACTATCAAACTGCACCATTTTTCGAGTTTCTGAAGGTGGGACAAATCAAATTAGGAGAATGTCTCCCTTCTCTCCAAAAGACGTCGTTAGGCTGGATAGTATCTGGCAGATACAAAACATCATCATCCGTAGACAAAAGACCTTGTGGCATGACCACAACGGAAGATTCACTGGATCGCTGTGTTCAACATTTTTGGGAATTGGAGGAAGATCCAGTATGAAGATCCACAATGGACAGAGGAACAAATGGAGTGTGAGGAACATTTCAAAAACAATGTTGAGACTTCATCAAACGGCCAATTCATAGTGAAACTACCATTCAAAAAGGAAACCACATTGCTTAGGAGCATCTTACGATATAGCCTTTCGTCGATTCTTAGCAATTGAGCGTAGGTCGTCAAAGAATGAACTGTTGAAGCGTTAGTAAGTCATGTTCCTAGATGAATATGAAGCTTTGTGGCATGTGTTACCGGTCAAGGAACCAAATTTGAAAGAAACGCATTACTACCTAACTCATCAATGTGTTTTGAAACCGGGTAGTACTTCAACTAAACTAAAAGTTGTATTTAATGCATCTTGCCACACTTCTACACAAATTTCATTGAATGATATTCTCATGGTTGGTCCAACCATTCAACCAGATATATTAATAATTTTGCTTCGTTTTCGCCTAAATACTTTTGTGCTAACTGCAGACATCATCAGTTTCTGATCCATCGTGATCACCGAAGGTTCCAGTATATTCTATGGAGGAAAGAAGAATCATCACCCATTCAAACGTACCAACTCAACACAGCAACCTATGGCACAGCTTCGGCTCTCTTCTTAGCTATTCGCAGTTTAATGTCTTTAGCTGAAAAATATAGAACATCGTCACCATGAGGTTTCTATGCATTGGAAAATGAATTCTACGTGGATGATTTTATTGCAGGAGATGTTTGCCTTGAAACTTTGGTTACAAAACTGGAGCTAGTCACAAAAATTCTAAAAACAGCTTGTCTAGAACTTTCAAAATGAAACAGCAACCATCCCAATATAGCTAAGGCTGTCCAGACAACGACCATAAGTCTGAGCGAATTAGGACTTACTAGTATATTAGGAATTACGTGGAATTCGACCAAAGATAGTTTCATCTTTTCCTAATCCGAATAGATCGTAGTCTAAGTACACTAAACGTTATATTCTTTCGCTTTCGTCGTGGCTATTCGATCCATTGGGTTTACTCAGCCCTATCATCATTAAAGCCGTGGCCCGTGGCGTTGTGGGTATATGCGTCGACTCCTACGCAGTTGGATTTACCTGTCTAGGTCCGATTCCTGGTACGACAAGAAATAGTAAAAAAGTCCCCACCTCTTTCGAGTCATTGACAATGCTCAAAGATTATAACTGTCTAGAAAAAGCTTGGCCGTTCGGAGTCTTCAGAAAACTGTAGGTCCCTCGTGACTCGTTATAGCAATTGCTGCCTTCCATCGTTGACGGTCCGGAGCACGCTGCTTCCTGTCATCAAGACCATGCTGTCTTGCATCCGCGATTACTTGGTCTTTATACCGGAGATTCGGTCTTCCTCTCCTTCTCGAACAACTAGGCCCGGATTCAAAGACCCTCTTTGCTGGAGCATTGTCCATGCGCTCGAGGTGGCCGAGCCGTGCAGTCGACGGATATTTGCCTTCCTGACTACATCCACAGCCTGCTACAGCTGAAAACACGCGACGATGTCGATGTCATCTGCGTACCCCAACAGTTGAACCGACTTTTAGAAGATAGTGCCTTCCGTGTTCACAGCTGCCCTAAGCACCATCTTCTCCAGTACCAGACCGAAGAAGTCACACAACAGCGCATCTCCTTGCCGAAATCCAGTGCAAGTTTCAAACGGCTCAGAAATCCTTGAGCCGAACTGCACGGTGCGTCGCGTATGTGTTAGCGTGGTGCGGCACAACCGAATCAGTTTTTCCGAGATCCCGAATTCGGCCATCGCATCGAATAGCTCCTTGCGATGAATGCTGTCGTACGCGGCTTTGAAATCGATGAAAAGGTGGTGCGTATCGATTTGAAATTCACTGGTCTTCGCCAGGATTTGTCTTAGTGTGAAGATTTGGTCTATAGTCGATTTGCCGGACCGGAAAATCGACTATAGACCAAATCGGAAAACCACATGCATAAAAATTTATTAGTGTATTTCGCTTGTGCAGGAAATATAATTTAAAATTGCATCCAAAATGGTGATGAGGCAAAAAGGTTCGTAGCTTTTACTAATTACAATAGACGTTTCATCCCGAATTTCACGGAACATGCACGTCATTTCACAAGATTAAGCAGAAAGAATGTTCCATTTCTCAATACTTAAAAGATTTATTATTAAGTCTTCGATTGCTCTGGAATACCCTAATTTTTAACAAGGACTTTATATAATAACAGATGCAAGCAAACATACCTGGGGGCGGTACTTACCCAACAACATGGTGAAAAGTACATGTCCATATCTTATGCCTCTAGAGCCTTCACAAGGGGCGAACGCAATAAGTTCACTATTGAGCAGGAACTAACAGCTATACATTGGTCAATTACCCACTTTAAACCGTACATTTATGGGAAACAATTTTTAGTAAGATCTGACCACAGACCATTATCTTACTTGTTTTCAATGAAGAACCCATCGTCCAAACTGATGCGTATACGATTAGATTTAGAGGAATAGGATGTTGAAATACAATGTCTTCGGGGAAAGGAAAATTATGCAGCTGATGCGCTTTCACGAATAGATTTTAGTGATATTAAAATCATTAGAGCAGAAAATAAAATATTCAATGTAACGACTCGTCAAAACACTCGGAAAAAACAACTGAATACGTCAGATTCCACCAATACGAATGTAACTCATTACGCTAATGAACCAAGAGTTTATGAAATACTTAACCATAGAGATGTTAAGAAATGTCCTCAACTTAAATTTGGGCAAAATCATTGGCCCTTAGTAATAAAGGAATAAACGAGCAATCTACTTCTAAAATCGACAAATAGTTAGATGTGGCCGAGTAGTATCTAAGTCGAATTTAAAAGTGATAGTTTAATGTTTCAAAATGAGTTTCGAGCGAATTTTGCAAGATTTGTAAATTGTTAATGATTCGGCAAATAATAGAACACGAAAAATATATAAAACATGATTCAATGCACTATAGTCAGTCAGTCATGTCGAATTTTAGAAAAACAATAGGTAAGTTCATTTGTTTGGAAGCATACACATCATATAAATAAGTATTTCCATAAGATTTGACAAGGAAACCATACGTTGGATAACGAATTTAATTAAAGACGACATTAGACCTTAAAGTAACAAAGGATCACCCGTTCCAGCTCTTATTATGGTATTGATTAATTTGCGGCACCTTGCAAAAGGACCCTATCAGATTCCGGTACCATCGGTTTAATTTCTAATTGGTGAAATATTATATGGCAGAATAGCCCTTTCACAGCTGATATATGTTAATATGATACACATATCTGAAAACTATCTCGTTCTTCTTTGGGGGTAGGGTCTGTGCACACAGGGCAAATTTGCTGATCGTTCCCAACTTGGTGGGATGCCAGCAACGATCCTTTTCGATGCATACATCAAGTTGACATACGGCCTCCTAGCGGCTCCCCCTGGGTAGCCTCTACAACACCCGTTGTGAGGTGAACTAATGTATGAAACGACTCCCTTGCGAGTGTGCTGCTGGAACGTAAGAAAACTCTACACAATAAGGGCCGCTCATAAACTGGAAAAGATCCTCACGCACTACAAGGCGGATATTACTGCGATCCAGGCAATACGCTAGATGGGACAATGAAGAAGAAAGAGTGCGACATATATTACAGCTGTCACAAAAGGTTGCACATATTTGGATGCGGATTCGTTGTGGGAAAACGGTTAATTTCGAAGGTCGTAGACTTGATACCGATAAGCGATCGCCAGGCTGTGAATCGTATCCAAGGCAGATTCTACAACATCAGCCTTATATAATGAAGACTGAAGCCTCCGTCAAAGAGGACTATTACGACGTCTTGGACGGTGCCTATGGAGCCTGTAACGGCTTCCGACTTACTGACTTTTTGACATGACGTAATGACCATGCGCTCATTGACGCAATACATGCGTCAAATAACCTGGAACATTCAGAGGGGCACACGTCGACTCTGACCATTTCCTCGTGGCAGCACGATTCAGAGTCCGACAGTCCAATGTCAGAAAGCTGCACCAGCCAACAAAGAGGAGTTTTGACATTGGACGCATGAGCACAACGGAGATTGCAAGAGCCTACGAAGAGCAATTAAGCGAGAGACTCTCCAGTAAGCCTACGTCAAACATTAACACCAACAAGATGTGGTTGCATTGCCGCTCGGCCATCAAAGAGATAGCGAAAACCATCTTAGGCTACCTACCACCACCGACAAGAAACCCTTGGTATGATGGCGAGTGCGAACAGAAGAAACTGCAACCGACGAAGCATGCCAAAAAGCGTTGCAACGGAAAACTAGAGCAACGCAAGAGGGGTACAGGTCTAGAAGACGGGAGGAGAATGTACCTCCTTTCAAAATGTTCGATGCTAGTTGCGTCGACTCAAATGCTGTCACAATTCCTCTATCTCCTCCAGTGTTGGATTCTTCTTTTGCGTTGTTGGCATCCTGACCGAATCGTGGGTGACGGAATTGTGGGATGGTAGTAGTTGCTGATAAAAATCTTTTTAACACGCGCTCCATGCACACTGTATTGTATGCTATTTGGATAATGCGCCATGTTTTGTAAGAGTGGCCTTAATTTTTCTTATTATTATTATTATATATATAGTATTTTCTCTCTACAAAAGCAAACGAAATAAAGCTATTCTTCCTTCTTTAAATTCGTGGAAATCAGTCGTTTCTTTAAACTCGTCGTCCACCAACCCGACCCGATCGAACATTTTGGGGTCCAAACGTACTAATACATTAACTAAAATAACTTAACGTACTACTTCATAAACTGAAGTGAAAAACCCACAAAGTCGGCAAAACGAAGAACTAAAAACTAGCAAGTGATAAGTCGCTTTCGCCTACTGAATTAGAATGTCGTTTAGGAATACTAGAATCCTATTTTAAACAATTGCTCGCTTACCAGACTCACATCTGAAACTAAAATTCAATCTTTGTTAGGCCTCGGTCTTCGATTTAGTTCAGCGGAAACAAGTTTTGGTGTTTCGCATAATTTACCACATCTTAAGTTACAGAAAATATTCTATATATACGAATTTCATACATTCATTCACAAATCTTATCGACAATGAACCCAATTTAAAGAATATACCGAAATTCGTTAGGAGTGTTACAGCAAACAACTGAAATCTGATCATGGGCAAAAATCTTCCAACAAGGTTAAGCAATCATCCCCACTTCATCGCACTCAGTATACACTGTCAGCGACGGAAAGACGTTGTTTATTTTGTGGAGATTTTAATCACTCTAAAGCAAGTTGTTCCAACTTCGTAAAATTCAACGTGATTCAGCGTTTTACGGAAATAAAAAAAAATTCTACTCTGTTTCAACTGTCTTGGAAAGAGCCACAGCGTGTCTAAGTGTCCCTCGATATTTAGGTGCAAGAGTTGCCGACAATAACATCACAGTTTACTTCAACGCACTCACCAAGGTGATACTGCCAGAAGTGGGGAACCATCAACTTCTGCTGCAGTTCACACTGCAATGGAGAACGATTTCGGACCTTCACCACAAGTCATCTTAGCAACAGCGATGGTCCTCGTCATGGATTCAACGAGAGTATTCCAGTTGAGTAGAGTTTTTTTAGATACAGTGTCACGAGTAAATTTGATCAATGATGGGTTCCCTAGAGCTCTTCACTTGCAAATGAAACGCACAAATGTTAACATTATGGGCATAGACCTCTATGAGAAACTAAAATCACGTGCCAAACTCAAACTACGATTCGGTCGAGATACAACAACTTTGAATTGTCGTTGGAGGTTTTAGTTACTCCATCCATCCCTGGGTATCAACCAGAATCTACAATTTGAATTACAAGTTGGAATCTTCCTCAAAATATAGAGTTAGCGGATGAGCACTACTATCAAACTGCACCATTTTTCGAGTTTCTGAAGGTGGGACAAATCAAATTAGGAGAATGTCTCCCTTCTCTCCAAAAGACGTCGTTAGGCTGGATAGTATCTGGCAGATACAAAACATCATCATCCGTAGACAAAAGACCTTGTGGCATGACCACAACGGAAGATTCACTGGATCGCTGTGTTCAACATTTTTGGGAATTGGAGGAAGATCCAGTATGAAGATCCACAATGGACAGAGGAACAAATGGAGTGTGAGGAACATTTCAAAAACAATGTTGAGACTTCATCAAACGGCCAATTCATAGTGAAACTACCATTCAAAAAGGAAACCACATTGCTTAGGAGCATCTTACGATATAGCCTTTCATCGATTCTTAGCAATTGAGCGTAGGTTGTCAAAGAATGAACTGTTGAAGCGTTAGTAAGTCATGTTCCTAGATGAATATGAAGCTTTGTGGCATGTGTTACCGGTCAAGGAACCAAATTTGAAAGAAACGCATTACTACCTAACTCATCAATGTGTTTTGAAACCGGGTAGTACTTGAACTAAACTAAAAGTTGTATTTAATGCATCTTGCCACACTTCTACACAAATTTCATTGAATGATATTCTCATGGTTGGTCCAACCATTCAACCAGATATATTAATAATTTTGCTTCGTTTTCGCCTAAATACTTTTGTGCTAACTGCAGACATCATCAGTTTCTGATCCATCGTGATCACCGAAGGTTCCAGTATATTCTATGGAGGAAAGAAGAATCATCACCCATTCAAACGTACCAACTCAACACAGCAACCTATGGCACAGCTTCGGCTCTCTTCTTAGCTATTCGTAGTTTAATGTCTTTAGCTGAAAAATATAGAACATCGTCACCATGAGGTTTCTATGCATTGGAAAATGAATTCTACGTGGATGATTTTATTGCAGGAGATGTTTGCCTTGAAACTTTGGTTACAAAACTGGAGCTAGTCACAAAAATTCTAAAAACAGCTTGTCTAGAACTTTCAAAATGAAACAGCAACCATCCCAATATAGCTAAGGCTGTCCAGACAATGACCATAAGTCTGAGCGAATTAGGACTTACTAGTACATTAGGAATTACGTGGAATTCGACCAAAGATAGTTTCATCTTTTCCTAATCCGAATAGATCGTACTCTAAGTACACTAAACGTTATATTCTTTCGCTTTCGTCGTGGCTATTCGATCCATTGGGTTTACTCAGCCCTATCATCATTAAAGCCGTGGCCCGTGGCGTTGTGGGTATATGCGTCGACTCCTACGCAGTTGGATTTACCTGTCTAGGTCCGATTCCTGGTACGACAAGAAATACTTTTCAAGTCCCCACCTCTTTCGAGTCATTGACAATGCTCAAAGATTATAACTGTCTAGAAAAAGCTTGGCCGTTCGGAGTCTTTAGAAAACTGTAGGTCCCTCGTGACTCGTTATAGTACAATAGCACGCACAACACGAGTGGTTGCTGAGAAGCTAGGCCCTGGCCTTCTACGGGCTGAAGCGCTACCCATATTATTATTATTAATATCATCATTAAACCAAAGATTATATTGCAACAACTGTTGTGCGAGAAATTCGACTGGGACGTACCACTACCCAAGAAGTTAGATATAGAATGGCAGTAATTCATGACTGACATGAATGAAGTGCGGATACATATCCGTTCCCAGATTTACTTTATGTCCGAAAAGACTTGGTTATGAAATTCATAGTTCTGCTGATGCGTCGATAAAAGCATAGGGATGTTGCATATATCTTAGAGCATTGGATGTAGCAGGATTTGTTCAAGTTAGGCTCTTAATTGCAAAATCGCGAGTAGCACCCATTAACAAAAAACAACTACCTCGTTTAGAACGTGTGCAGTTCATCTTCTGTCGAAAGTTTGGGAAACAATTTAAAGTATTTTCAACGGGTCCCAAGCCAACAGTTTCTTTTGGAAAGATTCGGCCATTGTTCTACACTGGATTTCAACGCATTCTTCAAAATTGAATACCTTCGTCGGGAACAGAGTTGCAGAACTTGAAGCGAAAGCTCAGGGAGTTATTTGGCGTCATGTTCCTACTGAACAGAATCCAGCAGACATAGTCTCAAGAGGATGTACAGTCCAGGTATTAAGGGATTCCATATGGTTCGATGGTCCAAGATTTATAAAGGAAACCGAGAAAAATTGACCGAGTAAAGTCGATGTTTCGCTTTCCCCAAAGGAAATGTCATAAGAAAAGCGAAAGGAGGTTTTGGTTTGCAAGAAATCTGAAAAAAAATTTGTTATCAGGATAGTTGAGCGCTTTAGTTCCTATCCCAAAATCCTTCGTATTTCGGCATACGTGATACGTTTTTGTCATCGGAGGAAAAATCAGTCACTTCGAATGAGCAACCATTTAACATCTAACGAATTGGACCTTGCTATGTTACACATTATTCACGCTGTCCAACTGGAATCATTATACGATGAAATCAACTCATTGAAGTGCAACTTTAGTCTGAAAGGTTTCATCAATTGGCTGAATCCATTTCTTCAAGGTGTACTTATACTGAAGGTCGGTGGTAGGTTAAAACATGCGGAAATAACCAAAGAGTGCAAACATCCGTTGCTATTACCGAAGGATCATCAATTTTCAGTTTCAGTTTAGTCCGACACTTGCACACATCGAACTATCACGTCGGTCCTAAGGCTCTAGTAGCATTACTAGTAGCATTACAAAGGTTCTGGGTAATTAACGAAGAAGTCTCACTGAGCACAGTAAGAACATGTGTTCACTGTGTTCGGTACCGTCCTAAACTATTGGAACAAATAATGGGGGACTTAACTCAGGAAAGATTACTTCACGTACCTTTTTGCGTTGTGGAGCGGATTTCTGCGGCCCTATTCTAAAAATTGGCAGCACCAAAACGAAGAAGAGGAACAGCAAGAAAAAGAAACAACAAGCGACCTCAATGACTCGCACCGAGCGGATTCAGGCACATCTGAAATAAACTCGCCGGTAATTCCCAAGCAATTTGACCCCACTTGGCAATTGCCGAAGGAGAGCCATGTGAACCAGGTGCGTACAGTGAATTCCTCTGAATCAAATGTTAACGAAGAAAAATCCCTTTCTGTTCCGGTTGCACCGTACGATGGCAATGATTCATGGTTTGCATATGAGCGTCAATTCGAAATTGTTGCGAATCATCAACGATGGACGGAGCAGGAGAAAGGCGAGGTGTTAGCCGTTAACTTGCGAGGTGATGCCTTGGCAGTACTGGTTGTTTTGCCATCTGGACAGCCAGCGAGCTAAACACTACTTGTTACTTGGCTGCGACAACGATTTTCTATAGACGTGTATGCAAATTTTACACATCTGCGAAATAGAGTTCAACGACCCAGGGTATCGCTGGCTGAATTTGCATTGGAAATACAAAAACTGGCATCCCTTGTCTTAAATGACTACTCAGTCGTTCACAGACCGTTGAACAAATAACAATTGTTTCGATTTCACAAAGAAAACTAGCAAACAAGTGACAAAGTTAAGTTGTGCAACCGACACTGGGATCCGCAATAAGAATGTGGCCCAGTGAGTAGAACTCATTGCCGTGGATCAGCAAGGGCTGAGTTCAAGACCCAGCGAGAGCAAGACCTTTTTTTTTTCGTTTTCGGTTTCCTCCAACCAAATGCACTGGCAAAAAGAGTGAGTGTAAGTTATGGAGGGGAAAGGGGAGTCCCGCTAACCTAGAAGCGGACGGCGATAATCACCAATCTGAAGAATCACGCCATCAATCAACGGTGCCCAATGCAGGCACATCGAAGAGGAGGAGGAAGAAGCAGAGAAGCAAAACGGCGCAACACCAACGCGTCACCGGTCACCTCCTGCATGAGATCAGAAAACTTCGAATAAGTACTCTCGCAATGAGAAGGAAGGAGGGGGAAGAAAGATTCAAACAGGTCGGGCAACAACAACAACAATTGCCAGACCAGAATCAGCTGCAAAAGCAGATCCAGCAACAACAATCTGCAAAAATGCAGAAAAAGCAACAACAACAGAAGACAGCTCAGCAGCAACACCAAGCACTAACACAGCGACAGAAGCAGCAGCAACAGACAGCAGCTCAACAACAAAAACATCCAGCAGTACATCAGCCACAGCAACAAACAACAAAGAAAGAAAAAGTGCCACCCATCAACATTTTCAAGCCGGACATTCTGCAAACTGAATAGGTATGTAAGACGGTCGTAGGCAGTGGTAATTTAATATCAGAAAAAATAAAGGCGCCGAAAAATATGCTATCCGCTGCAAGACAGTTAATCAGCATAATTTTGCATATGGGAAAGTATACGAAGGAGTGATGGCATTATCCAATGTGTTCGCTGCCAAAGGCTTGTGCACGCCGCGTCGAACTGCCGAATGCAGCCTCGATGCGTGAAGTACAGTGAAAACCACAAGGCGGAGGATTGCCCGCTGGGGAAAGACGGAGCAGCTGACAAGAGTCAGCTAAAATGCGTACTCTGCGGGAACGGGGGCACACCGCTAACTATCGGGGTTGCCCTAATTTTCAATAGCGGAAAGCGAAGATGGTTCTGCAGAAGCAGCCCCCAGTGAAATATCCACTCGGGGCAGCCATACCCGTCAACTCTCAATTGACCTACGCCCAAATGGCGTCTGGGCAGAGGAACGTGGGAGAGCAGCAGCTACCGAAGGTAGTGCAGCAGCCTTCAGTGTCAAGAGCACACGATCCAACAACCGATTGAAAATCATCCATTGAAAGGCGTATGGATCGGTTGGAGGAGCAGGTAGGCCAACTTCTGGTGCTCCTGCTGAACCAAGCACGTCACCAGTCTTAATGGCTCCACAGACGGAGAGAAGCACATATAAGATCCTTGCAGTGAATGCAAATTCATTGATAGGGATCCCGAGCTCTACAGATTGTTGGACGATCAAAGCTCAGAGCTATTTCTGATTAGCGAAACCAAGCTAACCCAGAGAGGCACATTGGAGCACAGTAATTATAATGTTATTAGAAGAGACCGGCCCAACTCCAATGGTGGAGGCGGTGTTGCGATCTTCATTAAAAATAACATTAAACACAAAGTAGTGTATAGCAGTGAAGTACGACGGTTTCAGGAGTTGGAGGCAGTGGAAAGAAACTGTATGCGGTGTCGGTCTACTCCTCCGGCCCCCCTAGTTCCAGAACGACTATATCAGAGCTCGATTCACTCTTTCGATGTCTTAGACGGGACTCGGAGGAGAACTATTTCATTTTGGCCGGGGACTTAAATGCGTCAACTTGCATTGGAACAATAAGATTCGGGCTGTAAGATCCAACAACCCGAGCATGTTCCCGCAAATAAACAAATTCTTTCGCAGTAAGCGTAGCGATCTTCCGTGTCTTAAGCTCCTCCGAACGACGGACAGCGGACAAATACTGACTACAGCAGGTATTGATCCAGATAACGCGGTACTCGACGATAACATCTTTGTGGTGGAAGACCCGCAAGAAAAAATGGAGGTACTATTCGCGGTCTTTCAGGGCGTGTATAAGGTGAATGTGAGTGTTCGCCCAAACCGCGTACAATCTAGCAACTAGCAACTTCGAGAAGACATGCAACAACTGCGATTGTGCAACCTGTATCCAAGCGAGGAAAAGATTCTTCGAATCCGATGGTCACCAACAGGGTGCCGTTAATTCGCCGATCCTGTTCAACATTTTCTTGAGCGATCTGATAAGTTCTCTTCCTCCAGTAAATGCGTACGCCGATGACTTGATCGTGTACGGATCAGGCAAAAAGATCGAAGAAATCACTACTCTCGCGCAGGGTGACTTCGGCTCATTCATGAGATGTGGCGATGACTGGAAGTTAAACATCAACTTTCAGAAGTCGGAAACCATACTGTTCAGGACTCCGTTGTATAAGGCTTCGGCGGATACAAAAAAGAATTGGCGAAAGTTCTCAATTGTTGGGCGTCACGGGCAACCACTGGCGCAAAGGACTGTGGTCAGATACCTGGGGATCTGGCTGGATCAATATGTTTCTGGTGGTTAGAGAGTGAGGGAACTCCCTCGTCGAACCCTTTAGACCCGGGGTAGAGAAAAGGTAGTTCAGATACCCTTATTTGATGCAGTCGGTCTCTGTCTTGCAGCGGATTGGATGAAATCTATCTATCGCAACCTACGGCCGACCAACGTACATATCTTAGGGTAGTTTAAGGTAGAGTAAGTTTAAAAAAAAAAAAAACATTTATGTCTGTATACATGTTATATGGACATATATACCCCTGTATATAGATGCATATATGTACATGATTTCTTATAGCCTTTATACAATACGTATGTATATACGGGTATATGCAGTGTAGGTAATAAGTTAGTTTGTAAGTCTAGTTAAGTTTTATTTAGTTTTAATTTTATCTTAAGGTAGAATTTAAGTTAGTATAATTTTCACACAATTGTTCAGCTTTTTCAATTTTCTTATTACATATTTTTAAAAATAATAATTTTTTTAAATATTATGAACAATATTTGTTGGGTTAAGTCGAAAGACATAGTTTAAGATTAAGTTTAGCTTAGAGTGCCCGCCGAGGGCCAGTAAGTTAAAATAAAATATCACCGTTCGTCCCAACTAGTTTTAAGCATTTTTGTCTAGTATATAAGATTGTTATGAATTAATAAAAAAAATGAATTAAAAAAAAAAAAAAAAAATGGCTGTCCTCCATATGTGTTACATAAAATCGTACTCAGGCAGTTTATCGAAGGCATTCGAGACGGCCAAGTACAGAATTTCTTAGCAGTGTCTGTCGGAGGCACTAAATGTTGCACAGGATATTTCTCTCCGATTAGAAAAACGTTCAATTCTTCAGACAACCGTGACGAGTAAAAGCAACGACCGTGCAAATCGAGGAAATCGGCGAGTAAGAATTGGAAAACCAGACGGGTCCTCGGCATTCAGAGAAGAATGCTCGATACCGTCGACGTCGAGATCGGAAAACTAACACTCACCAACGTAAGGGGGCAACAGTTGGTGAAGAATGGTAACAAGCCCCCACTTAGTGTTAAAAATCAACCAACTGTTGTGTGACCGACGGAATGACGACTCATACCATCGGTGCTTTTGCATTGGGTACCACGAGTTTGATGGTAAATGAAATGGTAAATGGGTGTTACTGTGATATCCTAATAGATACTGGTGCGGAGGTGTCACTCTTGCACATTTCACTCGTCGAAAAACATGCGTTAAAACCAACTAACCACCGCATAAGAGGAATCACTGGTAAGGAAGTTATGTCAGAGGGTCAAACCAGAGCTACAGTCGTACTCCAAGGATCATCGTTCCAGCATGAATTTCTCGTGCTTGGCGTTGAAGTTGCGTTCATCTTAGAAGTGATGACGCCATCCATCGCTGTTCGCTTGACTTTGTTACACGGAGTATGATAATTGACGGTCGATCATTATCACTTCGAGTTCCGGGGCACAATCATCGAATTTTACTTTACACGACAGAGCAGCAAACTCTTCCGGGCAACTCAGAGTCTCTTTTAGAAGGTTCCCTGCCAACAAATAACTCAAATGGGGAATTGATGATCGAAGCGTGCGATCCATCTTCAGTACACTTGTCCAGAACTCTAGTGGATCAGATGTTGTTAAGGTACGTGTTCCCAATTCTAGTCCTGACCCTATTACTATTTCCAGAAATACCATCATCGGAGGAGCTCTAGAAGTTTAAGTCGTCGACGTGCCAAGTGCCGCTGAAAATGTACAGAAGTCAGATATTCAGTACCTCGCTCTGCAGTCACCAGTGTTAAGCGAAAAACAACGACATCAATTTTGTTCACTGCTTTCCAAGTACAGCGACATCTTTTCCAAAGGGCCAAAGGAATTTGGTCGCACTTCGTTAACCACACATCGAGTTGATACGTTGTCAGCCCAGCCAATTAAACTGCCAGCTCGGCGAGTACCACTCGCCAAGAGGAAATTGGTGGATGAATTGGTTCACGATATGAAGAATGGGGAGTAATCAAAAAATCATCGAGTCCTTGGTCGGCACCAATAGTATTTGTACGGAGAAAGGATGGCACTGCAAGATTTTGTGTCGACTACCATCGATTAAATGAAGTCAGCAAAAAGGATTTCTATCCGCTGCCTAGGATGGATGACATTCCTGGCAATTTTTCTGGTGCCCGTTGGTTTTCGACTATGGATCTACACAGCGGTTACTAGCAGGTGGTAACGGAGGAGAGTGATAAACTGAAAACAGCCTTTTGCACTCGGTCTGGCTTATGGCAATTTAAAGTTATGCCATTTGGCCTGTGTAATGCACCAGCCATGTTCGAACGTCTGATGGACCGAGTTTTTCATGGACTCTCTTGGGATATTGCACTGATCTATCTGAACGACATTATCGCCCTTAGCAAAGCTTTCGAGCATCTTCGTAACTCGGAACATGTGTTTGATCGCTTACGGCAGGCTTATCTAAAATTGAGTCCACAAAATGTTTCTTTTGCAGGGAAGATGTGCGGTATCTCAGGCACATCGATCCCCCGAAAATTGAAGCCGTTCAAAAGTGACCAAGACCAAGCTCGAAACGAGATGTTCGATGTTACTTGGGCTCGTATTACCGTAGGTTTATAGGCGGGTTTTCGACAATCGCTAAACGACTCTTCCAACTAACAGAGGACAAAAGGAAGTTTGTTTGGGTTCGCGGAGACATCGTTTATGATACTGAAGGAGGAACTTACGAAGGCTCCGATTCTGGCATACCCTGATCCCGATGCGCCATATATATTAGGCAACGATGTTAATAATTGTGGACTCGGCAGTGTTAAGTCAATCAAAAAATGGCATTGAAACCGTCGTGGAGTATTACAGCGCAAGATTAAATAAGGCAGAAAATAACTACTGCGTTACTCGAAAGTAGTTGCTCGCCATAGTTTCAAGCGTGAAACACTTTCATCACAACCTCTTCGGTTGTCGATTCACATTTAGAACCGACCAAGCAGCGCTTCGATGGCTCCTAAATTTTAAGCAACCCGAAAGACTGATCGCTGGATGCTTAGAACGTCTTCAAAAATATGACATGGATATTCAGCATCGCGTGAAATGAAAAGCTACTGCAGTCAATTCGATAGTTTGGCGTTGGAAGATGGAGTGCTGGTAAAACGATGGGAACAAACTGAAAACACCGTAATGAAGCAATTAGTGATACCGCGAAATGGCATAGCGCAGATATTGCAAAGCCTTCTAACTGGAGTAACTGGGGATCATCTTGGTCGAAGTAGAGCTCTTCATAAATTAAAAAACAGATTTTACTGGATTGGGCAAACTCGCGATGTAAAGGGTGATTTTTTAGCTATTATCTTTTTGGCAACACTGGTTTAAACAGCTGACGCACGTTTCGTGTTTTGTTTTAATTTCAAACATCTTCAGTTTGGTCTATTATTTAACCATGAATCGTCTTACAAACGAACAACGCGGACGGAAAAATAAACAAAATTATAAAATTCAATATGCATATGAAAAAAAGAATTGGTCTCATTTGTGTAAATAATATAGAAAGCACAGTTATAATTTGTAGTAGATTCAGTTTTTGTATTAGATAGATAAAAAAACTATTTTTTGATTTTAGAATATTTTTCACGTCTGTGTTTCGCTTCCAGCTCCGGATATGACTTTTGCGGTGGCGTTGACTTTAGCACAGGCTCTGTTCGTCCCTCTTTATTTATCTAAATAGTTTAACTAATTCTCTACTGAGCACAAGAATTTTATTTGTAAATTTTGTATACGTTTTTGGGGATTTGCTATTCTTTAACACAAAAATGGCATTCCTGTCAAAGTCAAACCGGCTCATTTTGAAAATCGCTCTACTTAAATTTAAAATATATTTATTCAAATAAAAATTACAATAATATATTAAATTCAATATGAGTTACGTTCAACATTATTTTGTCCATTGAAAGTGAGCACTGGGGTACTAAGGTCAGTCACATTCTTTGAGTGCAAAAAAAGTTAGCGAAACGCAACAGAAATCACTATATTTTGAGGCAATATTTCGCTGATTTAGTTGGAGTTATGTTACAATTTAAGCAAGCTTCAATACAGCCAATCCACAATAAAGGCTCCATAGCTGATCCATCCAACTACCGTGGATATCCCTTCTAAGCTAGCTTACAAGCTCTGCACGAAAATTTTGATTGAAACGACAATGTTTTTGTAAACAAGGCCATATCACATGATGATGTCAATAGCAAGGCGTAAATGAGAAAGAGAGCGGAAAATAAAACATAAGAAACAATAAAAATATAACGATGTGCTCTATTTGCGAATCGGTCTGTGATACTGCCGGCGACTCATGAATGGTCCGAGCCTGAGCAATTGCTGCCTTCCATCGTTGACGGTCCTGGGCACGCTGCTTCCAGTAATCAAGACCAAGCTGTCTTGCATCCGCGATTACTTGGTCTTTATACAGGAGATTTGGTCTTCCTCTCCTTCTCGAACCAGTCGGCTCGGATTCAAAGACTCTCTTTGCTGGAGCATTGTTGTCCATGCGCACGATGTGGCCGAGCCAGTGCAGTCGACGGATTTTTGCCTTCCGGACTACCTCCACATCCTGGTACAGCTCGTAGAGTTCGCGGTTGTGTCTTCTTTCCAATCGCCTTCCTCGCAGACGGGACCATATATCCGTCGTAGAACTTTTCTTTCGAAGGTACCAAGAATCAACTCTGCAGTTTTGCTTAGGTTCCAGCTTTCGGCTCCATAGAGCTGGACTGGCAAAATAAGGGTTTTGTAGAGCATGACTTGGTCCTTCGAGTCAGGAGTTTTGAGCCCAGTTGTTTTGACAAACCGAAGTAACACCGGTTGCCAAGGGCAACGGATCTCAACTGTGATGTCGTTTGTGGAGTTCTCGTTTGCCCCGAGGCAGACAAAATCCTTCACTACCTCGAAATTGTAGCTGTCGATCGTGAGATTTTGTCCAAGGTGGTGTGTGACGGAACGTTTTTTGGTCGACAGCATATATTTTGTTTTGTCCTCATTGACCTTGAGACCAGTTCGTTACGCCTGTTCTTCAATCGCCGTAAAAGTCTCCACTACGGCACGTTGAGAACGCGCGACGATGTCGATGTCATCTGCTTACCCCAACAGTTGGACCGACTTGTAGAAGATAGTGCCTTCCGTGTTTACAGCTGCCCTCCGCACTATCTTCTCTAGTACCAGATTGAAGAAGTCACCAGACAGCGCATCTCCTTGCCGAAATCCAGTGCAAGTTTCAAACGGCTCAGAAATCCTTGAGCCGAACTGCACGGTGCATCGCGTGTGTGTTAGCATGGTGCGACACAACCGGATTGTTGGCGTTGGTGTTTAACGTAGGCATACCGGAGAGTCTCTCGCTTAATTGCTCTTCGTAGGCTCTGGCAATCTCCGCTGGAGGCAGTCGGGCTCTGAATCGTGCTGCTACGAGGAAATGGTCAGAGTCGACGTTTGCCCCTCTGAATGTTCGCACATCGAGGACATTTGACGCATGTATTGCGTCAGGCACATTCTTCGAGTGCAAATTTAAGTTAGCGAAACACAACAGAAATCACTATTTTTTGAAGCAATAATTAGAAGATTTAGTTGGAGTTATGTTACAATTTAAGCAAGTTACAATACTTCCAATCCATAATAAACGGTACATTGCTGAGCCATCTAACTACCGTGGATATCCCTTCCAATCGAGTTTAGAAGCTCTGTGCGAATATTTAGCTTGAAACAACAATGTTTTTGTAAACAAGGCCATGTCACATGCTGTTTTCAATGGTAAACGAGAAAGAGAGCGGAAAATAAGACACAAGAAACAATAAATGGAGAACAATATCCTCTATATTAGGAATGAAAGTAAGTGTGACAGTAGGACGGAAATGTAAATACAGTTTTAAAATTCTATACGAATATGGAAAGAACAATTTGTCTCGCTTGCATAATTGATGTAGAAAGCACAGCCATTCAAGTTAAAGTTTGTAGTCGATTCTATAGATTCTGTTTTGATTGAAACAGCAATGTTTTTGTAAACAAGGCCATATCACATGTTGATGTCAATGGCAAACGGAAAATAAAACATAAGAAACAATAAAAAGAGAACGATGTAATATATTGTCGAATCCGCCTGTGATCCCGGTGGAGAATTTTGGTACTAAGAATATGATACGGAATTCGGACAGTTCATGGATATGTAGTAGAATATAAGTTGGACGGAACTATAAAATTCAATATGCATATGAAAAAAAAATTGGTCTCGCTTGTGTAAATAATATACACAGTTATAATTTGTAGTAGATTCAGTTTAGTACTGTGGTCTGTATACGGTTTTGAGGATTTGCTATTCTTTAACACAAAAATCATAGCATTCCTGTCAAAGTAAAACCAGCTCAAATCGCTCTACTTAAATTTAAAATGTATTTATTCAAATAAGAATTATAATAATATATTAAATTCAATCTGAGTTACGTTCAACATTATTTTGTCCATTGAAAGTGAGCACTGGGGTACTAAGGTCAGTCACATTCTTTGAGTGCAAAAAAAGTTAGCGAAACGCAACAGAAATCACTATATTTTGAGGCAATATTTCGCTGATTTAGTTGGAGTTATGTTACAATTTAAGCAAGCTTCAATACAGCCAATCCACAATAAAGGCTCCATAGCTGATCCATCCAACTACCGTGGATATCCCTTCTAAGCTAGCTTACAAGCTCTGCACGAAAATTTTGATTGAAACGACAATGTTTTTGTAAACAAGGCCATATCACATGATGATGTCAATAGCAAGGCGTAAATGAGAAAGAGAGCGGAAAATAAAACATAAGAAACAATAAAAATATAACGATGTGCTCTATTTGCGAATCGGTCTGTGATACTGCCGGCGACTCATGAATGGTCCGAGCCTGAGCAATTGCTGCCTTCCATCGTTGACGGTCCTGGGCACGCTGCTTCCAGTAATCAAGACCAAGCTGTCTTGCATCCGCGATTACTTGGTCTTTATACAGGAGATTTGGTCTTCCTCTCCTTCTCGAACCAGTCGGCTCGGATTCAAAGACCCTCTTTGCTGGAGCATTGTTGTCCATGCGCACGATGTGGCCGAGCCAGTGCAGTCGACGGATTTTTGCCTTCCGGACAACATCCACATCCTGGTACAGCTCGTAGAGTTCGCGGTTGTGTCTTCTTTCCAATCGCCTTCCTCGCAGACGGGACCATATATCCGTCGTAGAACTTTTCTTTCGAAGGTACCAAGAATCAACTCTGCAGTTTTGCTTAGGTTCCAGCTTTCGGCTCCATAGAGCTGGACTGGCAAAATAAGGGTTTTGTAGAGCATGACTTGGTCCTTCGAGTCAGGAGTTTTGAGCCCAGTTGTTTTGACAAACCGAAGTAACACCGGTTGCCAATGGCAACGGATCTCAACTGTGATGTCGTTTGTGGAGTTCTCGTTTGCCCCGAGGCAGACAAAATCCTTCACTACCTCGAAATTGTAGCTGTCGATCGTGAGATTTTGTCCAAGGTGGTGTGTGACGGAACGTTTTTTGGTCGACAGCATATATTTTGTTTTGTCCTCATTGACCTTGAGACCAGTTCGTTACGCCTGTTCTTCAATCGCCGTAAAAGTCTCCACTACGGCACGTTGAGAACGCGCGACGATGTCGATGTCATCTGCTTACCCCAACAGTTGGACCGACTTGTAGAAGATAGTGCCTTCCGTGTTTACAGCTGCCCTCCGCACTATCTTCTCTAGTACCAGATTGAAGAAGTCACCAGACAGCGCATCTCCTTGCCGAAATCCAGTGCAAGTTTCAAACGGCTCAGAAATCCTTGAGCCGAACTGCACGGTGCATCGCGTGTGTGTTAGCATGGTGCGACACAACCGGATTGTTGGCGTTGGTGTTTAACGTAGGCATACCGGAGAGTCTCTCGCTTAATTGCTCTTCGTAGGCTCTGGCAATCTCCGCTGGAGGCAGTCGGGCTCTGAATCGTGCTGCTACGAGGAAATGGTCAGAGTCGACGTTTGCCCCTCTGAATGTTCGCACATCGAGGACATTTGACGCATGTATTGCGTCAGGCACATTCTTCGAGTGCAAATTTAAGTTAGCGAAACACAACAGAAATCACTATTTTTTGAAGCAATAATTAGAAGATTTAGTTGGAGTTATGTTACAATTTAAGCAAGTTACAATACTTCCAATCCATAATAAACGGTACATTGCTGAGCCATCTAACTACCGTGGATATCCCTTCCAATCGAGTTTAGAAGCTCTGTGCGAATATTTAGCTTGAAACAACAATGTTTTTGTAAACAAGGCCATGTCACATGCTGTTTTCAATGGTAAACGAGAAAGAGAGCGGAAAATAAGACACAAGAAACAATAAATGGAGAACAATATCCTCTATATTAGGAATGAAAGTAAGTGTGACAGTAGGACGGAAATGTAAATACAGTTTTAAAATTCTATACGAATATGGAAAGAACAATTTGTCTCGCTTGCATAATTGATGTAGAAAGCACAGCCATTCAAGTTAAAGTTTGTAGTCGATTCTATAGATTCTGTTTTGATTGAAACAGCAATGTTTTTGTAAACAAGGCCATATCACATGTTGATGTCAATGGCAAACGGAAAATAAAACATAAGAAACAATAAAAAGAGAACGATGTAATATATTGTCGAATCCGCCTGTGATCCCGGTGGAGAATTTTGGTACTAAGAATATGATACGGAATTCGGACAGTTCATGGATATGTAGTAGAATATAAGTTGGACGGAACTATAAAATTCAATATGCATATGAAAAAAAAATTGGTCTCGCTTGTGTAAATAATATACACAGTTATAATTTGTAGTAGATTCAGTTTAGTACTGTGGTCTGTATACGGTTTTGAGGATTTGCTATTCTTTAACACAAAAATCATAGCATTCCTGTTAAAGTAAAACAAGCTCAAATCGCTCTACTTAAATTTAAAATGTATTTATTCAAATAAGAATTATAATAATATATTAAATTCAATCTGAGTTACGTTCAACATTATTTTGTCCATTGAAAGTGAGCACTAGGGTACTAAGGAGAGGCACATTCTTCGAGTGCAAATTTAAGTTATCGAAACAACAGAAATCACTATTTTTTGGAGCAATAATTTGCTGATTTAGTTGGGTTTATGTTACAATTTAAGCAAGCTAGAATACAGCCAATCCACAATAAAGGCTCTATAGCTGATCCATCCAACTACCGTGGATATCCCTTCTAAGCTAGCTTACAAGCTCTGCACGAAAATTTTGATTGAAACGACAATGTTTTTGTAAACAAGGCCATATCACATGATGATGTCAATAGCAAGGCGTAAATGAGAAAGAGAGCGGAAAATAAAACATAAGAAACAATAAAAATATAACGATGTGCTCTATTTGCGAATCGGTCTGTGATACTGCCGGCGACTCATGAATGGTCCGAGCCTGAGCAATTGCTGCCTTCCATCGTTGACGGTCCTGGGCACGCTGCTTCCAGTAATCAAGACCAAGCTGTCTTGCATCCGCGATTACTTGGTCTTTATACAGGAGATTTGGTCTTCCTCTCCTTCTCGAACCAGTCGGCTCGGATTCAAAGACCCTCTTTGCTGGAGCATTGTTGTCCATGCGCACGATGTGGCCGAGCCAGTGCAGTCGACGGATTTTTGCTTTCCGGACAACATCCACATCCTGGTACAGCTCGTAGAGTTCGCGGTTGTGTCTTCTTTCCAATCGCCTTCCTCGCAGACGGGACCATATATCCGTCGTAGAACTTTTCTTTCGAAGGTACCAAGAATCAACTCTGCAGTTTTGCTTAGGTTCCAGCTTTCGGCTCCATAGAGCTGGACTGGCAAAATAAGGGTTTTGTAGAGCATGACTTGGTCCTTCGAGTCAGGAGTTTTGAGCCCAGTTGTTTTGACAAACCGAAGTAACACCGGTTGCCAAGGGCAACGGATCTCAACTGTGATGTCGTTTGTGGAGTTCTCGTTTGCCCCGAGGCAGACAAAATCCTTCACTACCTCGAAATTGTAGCTGTCGATCGTGAGATTTTGTCCAAGGTGGTGTGTGACGGAACGTTTTTTGGTCGACAGCATATATTTTGTTTTGTCCTCATTGACCTTGAGACCAGTTCGTTACGCCTGTTCTTCAATCGCCGTAAAAGTCTCCACTACGGCACGTTGAGAACGCGCGACGATGTCGATGTCATCTGCTTACCCCAACAGTTGGACCGACTTGTAGAAGATAGTGCCTTCCGTGTTTACAGCTGCCCTCCGCACTATCTTCTCTAGTACCAGATTGAAGAAGTCACCAGACAGCGCATCTCCTTGCCGAAATCCAGTGCAAGTTTCAAACGGCTCAGAAATCCTTGAGCCGAACTGCACGGTGCATCGCGTGTGTGTTAGCATGGTGCGACACAACCGGATTGTTGGCGTTGGTGTTTAACGTAGGCATACCGGAGAGTCTCTCGCTTAATTGCTCTTCGTAGGCTCTGGCAATCTCCGCTGGAGGCAGTCGGGCTCTGAATCGTGCTGCTACGAGGAAATGGTCAGAGTCGACGTTTGCCCCTCTGAATGTTCGCACATCGAGGACATTTGACGCATGTATTGCGTCAGGCACATTCTTCGAGTGCAAATTTAAGTTAGCGAAACACAACAGAAATCACTATTTTTTGAAGCAATAATTAGAAGATTTAGTTGGAGTTATGTTACAATTTAAGCAAGTTACAATACTTCCAATCCATAATAAACGGTACATTGCTGAGCCATCTAACTACCGTGGATATCCCTTCCAATCGAGTTTAGAAGCTCTGTGCGAATATTTAGCTTGAAACAACAATGTTTTTGTAAACAAGGCCATGTCACATGCTGTTTTCAATGGTAAACGAGAAAGAGAGCGGAAAATAAGACACAAGAAACAATAAATGGAGAACAATATCCTCTATATTAGGAATGAAAGTAAGTGTGACAGTAGGACGGAAATGTAAATACAGTTTTAAAATTCTATACGAATATGGAAAGAACAATTTGTCTCGCTTGCATAATTGATGTAGAAAGCACAGCCATTCAAGTTAAAGTTTGTAGTCGATTCTATAGATTCTGTTTTGATTGAAACAGCAATGTTTTTGTAAACAAGGCCATATCACATGTTGATGTCAATGGCAAACGGAAAATAAAACATAAGAAACAATAAAAAGAGAACGATGTAATATATTGTCGAATCCGCCTGTGATCCCGGTGGAGAATTTTGGTACTAAGAATATGATACGGAATTCGGACAGTTCATGGATATGTAGTAGAATATAAGTTGGACGGAACTATAAAATTCAATATGCATATGAAAAAAAAATTGGTCTCGCTTGTGTAAATAATATACACAGTTATAATTTGTAGTAGATTCAGTTTAGTACTGTGGTCTGTATACGGTTTTGAGGATTTGCTATTCTTTAACACAAAAATCATAGCATTCCTGTCAAAGTAAAACCAGCTCAAATCGCTCTACTTAAATTTAAAATGTATTTATTCAAATAAGAATTATAATAATATATTAAATTCAATCTGAGTTACGTTCAACATTATTTTGTCCATTGAAAGTGAGCACTAGGGTACTAAGGAGAGGCACATTCTTCGAGTGCAAATTTAAGTTATCGAAACAACAGAAATCACTATTTTTTGGAGCAATAATTTGCTGATTTAGTTGGGTTTATGTTACAATTTAAGCAAGCTAGAATACAGCCAATCCACAATAAAGGCTCTATAGCTGATCCACCTAACTACCGTGGATATCCCTTCTAAGCTAGTTTACAAGCTCTGCACGATTGTTTTGATTGAAACGACAATGTTTTTGTAAACAAGGCCATATCACATGTTGATGTCAATGGCAAGGCGTAAATGAAAAAGAGAGCTTAAAAATAATCAATATCGTGGCGTATGTATCGACTGAAAACGATATTTAACAAGGCTAATAAAACACACATAATAAGTAATTAGATAAACATGGCTTGTTATTGTGGCCTGTATACGTTTTTGAGGATTTGCTATTTTTTAACACAAAAATCATAACATTCCTGTCAAAGTAAAACCAGCTTATTTTAAAAATAGCTGTATTTATTCGGTATATATCTTGACACGGATTATTATCTGATTTACACCAACTTTCTTTGGGTTTCGTTAACCGTTGATTCATATCAAATGGAGTACTTGAAGAGCTACATTGGTCCATTTCAAATCGTTTTTAAATTTGATTTATATATGATGTCTGAGTTCTGAAGCCAACACAATTTTTTGCTTCACCAAGATCTTTCATGACAAACTTCTGTTTTAGCTGAGTTTTGATTTTTGTCTTTAATTTGTCATTATTGGAAAAAATGAGTAGGTCATCAACATATACAGCGAGGAAAAACATCTTGTCATTGGATGTATCAAAGTAAATACACGGGTTTTTTTTCTCTACTCGCTTGATTGAGTCCATAAATCGCCTTATTTAGTTTACAGAATTTACCGTACCTTCGGTGACTGACCGCCATCTGTAAGGATTGCTTCCGCCGAGTACAAAACATAATCGTCCATGTTGATAGGTTTTTGAGTACGTGCTGACCTACGATCATCTGTAGATACATTTGGTATTACCTGATTATCTGGTTCGTCACTCATAAGGGTTGTATCTGAATCAGACTAAAAATATTCTGATGTCTCTAAAGCAGTTGATTAAGATTCCTAAGTTTCCTCCACTGAATTTGTATATATCAATCTCAAGTTTTACTACTTGTATGACTTTATTTGAATTCGTTTTAAAAATATCCTAATTGGATTGATTTTCAAGAAATACTTCATCACGACTCTTTACAACATGATTATTAGTCGGATTTATCAATCTGTAGCCTTTAGTATCTTCGCAATAACCTATGAAAATTAGCTATTGTGCTTTGGCATCCCATTTTGACCTTTTGGCTTTTGGAATATGTACAGCTTGAAACAGCATGAGGGCTATATGGTACAGTCGTCTGGTGGGAAATTCCATTCTTTCGAAGATTTTTCGCCATTTCTTGTTTGCAAAAATCCGTGCCGTTGTCTGTTTTTGGGGATGTTTCGCTTTCCACTAATGTTTAAATTGTAGGATTATTGCTGGTAACCCCGTTTTCGTCTACGAAAGTAAGGAAATTCTTAGTACCGTCAATGGAAGCTGCTTCCATAGGACCAAACAAGTCTGAATGTATTAACTGAAGTAGTTCCGTTGCTCGTGTTTCAGAATTCTTAAACGGTTTTCTTGCCATCTTACTTTTTATGCCAATTAATACAATTAATTTGCATGCATGCCGTGGTGTTGTTTAGGCCTCACATATCCCTCCCAACCATGCACATTCGAAAAATATTTGAATGGCCCAAGTTAAAGATCTTGAAACTTTTACTTTCGGTGTTACCTTAATTAACAAACATTTATTTAAAATTCATTTTATTAACTATAATTCGATGCTGAGTTAAAATTCATTTTTAAAATTTACAATTTTGATTTAGAAAATTAAAGGAAACGGAAAAATATGTATACATATGATAACGCTATATGTTGTTGGAGCAACAATATTTGATACCCCTACAGGACTATACGAGAAGTCATAGGAATCGCGTGTTTTTACTGAATTTTTGAATTTAAAACATACCCCTATAACTTAATAGGCCTATTATTTACGAAAATGGTTTGCCTATCGGAACAACACAAAGGAAAAGCTACTTTCTGCCAAAGAGCAATGCCCAGAAGAATATATTGTAATTGCCCGTGAACCTATATTCGTTTCATCAAATACATAGTTATATATATATATATATAATCGAATTACGATGAGACAATAAGCTTGACTTCAAAAAGCTTTTCTTTTCGTTCTTACGCTTGGGTATTAACATATAAAAATAATAAAATTATAACATTAATCCAAACTAAATTTATGATATGTTAACAAAAAAATGTGAATATGAATCTTAGCAGTCCAAGTATTAATTTAGAACTTTAATTATTTAGTAATTTAGACAAAAAATAGGTAAACGAATGCTAATTTAGAAAGATAAGTAATTTAATAGAAATAAGTGTCAGTTAATGTCAGATAAGGAAAGTATTTATAAGTATATATGTAGGCAGGTTTATTTTATTTGACGAATTGCCTGTGAAGATTATCCTCGTCTGCAATTTTTGCATGAAATCCAGAGTAGATGGATATATAGATTTAGGTAGCTTAAATGATGTGTTTTTTTTTTGTTTATTTGACAATGTGGGTATGGAGCGATATATGTATGTATATGCTCAAATTTTCGGAGCAGAATTGGAACGTCTCCTAAAGAAAAATTCCGTTTGGTTTTTAAGCATGTACACGAGAGCACATGGCGCTTTATAACATACCGCCTTCTAGGTTTAAATATGTTTACGCTTGAATAATTGATGAGGTTTATATGTGTCTGATCAAAAAAATCAGAATAACTGTTTCCGCGTCCTTTTTTTTTTTAAGTTACACCACAGTTCAAACGTGTCTACATACTTAGATATGTATCATTTTTTTTTATTTATATTAAATTATAAGTCAAATTAAGCGATTCAATTTTATTAAACGACTTTTGTCTGAAGTTTTCTGTTTTCTTCTTTTGTTCTTGAATGATGTGATTACGCTCACGATCCTTATCCAATTAGCCAATGTGCCCTTGAGTTTCTATTATAACTAAGCCAGTTTGGTGGTTCGATCTCTCAGCTCCAGTTTTGTTTTCTCCTGGGCACTTGACATGGAATTCTTATCTAGGCGTGTACATAAGTATGCATGTATGTACATAAGACAAAAAATGCATTTGGGTGTTATTTTTTGCGTCAGATTATTAAAGGGTTGATGCAGGGTTATGAAAAGTAGCTCATTACAGTATTGTTGATACGGGTAAGCTGGTACTTTAATCGTTCGTCGGTTTTGAAAAGAAAAGGGCAAAATCTCTGCCGATTGCTTCTGATTAAACATATTTGAAAGCATTTGTCTTTATGGATTTTGTTCGAATTGGTCAGTTCACGTTACGAAGCCCAAAGAATACATGCGATAGATTTTCAGAAACAGTGTGACTTAAGATTGTGCGGGATTCGGTCGTTCCTAGAAGACAAATGTCTTAAGGCATAGGGTGTCATTTGTCTTATATTTACTTACCCGTTTAATTTATCGATTTTTAGTACGGCTTTCCCAAGGCAGGCATTTCTCTGTGCGTAACAAAAAGTGTCCACTCATTGCATGAGTCAAAGATTTTTTTTTATTGCGTGTGTTCACACACCTCCATGAGTCCCAGCCAAATACTCACACATACCATCATCGATGCCACCGCCACGATGCGCCGTCTCAGATGCGGAAGAGAATTTTACAGAGACGCGAAACGGCTATAGCAAAGAGCCACGACTCTTTAAGGCAACAACAAAAGCCACGATAGCATGGATGTGCAAGTGTTAAAAATTAGCCATCGTTTTCACCCGATGAGGGAATGGAATGTCGAGGCTGTATGTTTGGTAGCCTGAGAATGGCTTTATTAAAAAAGCTATCGACGTATATTTAGTTATGTTCGTTGGCCGTTTGCTTATTAGTTCTATGTTTAGTTCTATAATGTTGTCTCTGTCGCTTGGCGTGTGTCTGGGCATAGGTTAGATAAGGCTAGGTTTTTGTAGGTGAGTATGGAAGATTTACATCACTTCCACTCAGAGGCCTTAGAGCCCATTGTGAATCACTTCATTTAACGGGTACACATTCTATCAAGCTATACCGTCGCGTGATGGCTTAAACAAGTCCGCGCTCGTTACGAGCCTTAAGAAACCCGATATGAATGCAGACGTAGTCAAAGTCTGCAGTCTCTGTGAAGAATCTTTGGCCCAGCGAATATATGTGCCGATTGTGGAGAGCTGGGCACCGATTTTCGATACTATCGATCTCTGCCTCGTCGCCGTAGCTCCCGCAGGGAACGCTGGATACTAGGTTCCATTTTCTTAACATTGTTCCGATGGAGCTGTGATAACACCGACGAGCGCATGGTCCAATGCAAGAAGCTTCTCTGATTGCCGTTATTAAGCCATGGCCATATTGATCTTGTCCTGTGACAGTCATTTCTTGCGAGCCAAGATGAGTTGGCTTCTTTTTGTATTATGTCGATTCTAGTCTGATATAATACACTGATCGGTAGTAGTAGCGGTAGTAGTACATTAGCTTCGCTAATGTCCATTTCATATCCGTGTCTGGCCATTTCTTCCGCTCTTTCGTTCCCAGCTATTGAGGTGTGGCCCGGGAACCTAGCAAAGTTTGACCTTATAGTGGCTTATGGCCCTTAAAGAGTCGCGACATTTCATGACAGCCTTTGATCTTATAGCACAGCATCCTATTGACGTCAGTGCAGCCTGGCTGTCAACAAAGATAGAGATATCTGTGGGTGGGATATCGGTTGTTTGTATGTTTGGCTGCTTTCGCTATTGCCAGAATCTCTGCTCGATAGATAAAAGTCAGTATTGTTTCGGATTTATAGAAAGAGAAATTACTAGAAATTACTATCGTAAGTACATCGAATTCATAGCCCTTTGTCCCCGTCAAACTCCAAATTATGTATATAAAAGATGTGTTGCTGGTTTCAAGAAAACAGCAATATTGACTTCCTTTCTTATTAGATCTTGCCTAAACGCTTCTATGGTCCATCCGTAATCACATAATGAACAAGCTCGTCTGGTGCAGTAGTTGGTGTCGTCGTTATTTTTGTTGATGATTCTATTTCATTTAAATCTAACTAAACCTGATGTTTTAACAACAAACATTATAAATAGATTCTAACGCGATCGCGATTGGGAAAAAATTATCTGAAACTCCAATTCGATGTGCTACTATCTGAATACTGGGAGTAGGTAGACCAAAACTTGACACAACTACTAACAAACGGGCAAAATCCACAGGCAAACATTTCTTCTTCTAACCTTTAACTCTGAAAGTATACATCTGAATCCACAACAATGATCTCACAAAAAACTTTTATTCAACAGTTTTCGGTACTCTCGAACAACATCTGCTTAAAAAAGCTCGCAGGCATCTACCGGAACTGAATCCGAGCTTCAAATTCCTCAAACGCTTCTTATAGGTGAAACTTGAATCACCCTTTATCATGCATTCGTCAAATTATTCAGACCGCCTCTCGTAATACAATATACTTGCTATCCACCATCATTTATTCACTGATATAACACACAAACTCGCGCGGGAATAGCCAAATACCTTGTAGCCCACTCTTTGCTTTATATACATCCTTTGCTGCCAACTTAAAATTCAAGAAAAGTCCTCGTTCCGACCAAAAAAAGCCCGGCCGCACCTATCCCAAAGCAATCCCCAAACCCCAACATACAGATTACCACAACTCGCACTTGACCCCCCGACAAAGACCATAACCCAACTCAAGCAATACCTGAAGCACCAGCAACTACACAAACAAATCGCTCGTGGACCTTTCAAGCAACCAGCGGCGATTTTTTTTTCCTCTTGCACAAACCATGCCGCGCGGGCAACGACACCACGACCTTTATAGATATATTGAATCGGAGGCTTGGAGTTACCAAAAACCAAATTAGGTACTACTTCCCTCATGAAAGCTAATAAGTCTTTAGTTGTGGAGTTTCTTAAACCCACAGTGAGTATCTCCTTATGGTAGATACGTTTCCTTTAACATATCAGTGCTGGACATAATATGCTCTGAAGTTTCATCCTCTTCGAGGCAAAGGCGACAGACCTTGCCTTGACAATTGTTAAAGTTGTAGATCAGGCCGATTTCATCAGATTGAGTATATCCTTATAAACTTACTGTTACCTTTGTGCATTTCAGACGTGTTTCTGTTTTTTTCGTTTCCATTTTTATTAATTACCACCAAATTGCTCCCCTTATGTCATCACGAGTTTTTGCTGCGCGCTCAATTTTTTGTTTCATACGCTCTTCGTACCCCGCGACCTATCATAACATCATAATGGAAAAGTGCTGTGCTAGTGAAATCGCTCGGTCGGCTCAAATATCGTTTATGACATGATTACGTGCAGTGGACTCTGTGGAAAATGGTATCACCCCGCGTGCGTAGGTATAAAAGGTCGTTACATGACCTACCTCAAAGACTTATGTGGAGTCATGCAATATGTGTGCTCTAATTGCAAAGATTTGTAGGCATCGCATATCATGCTTGCAATAAAATGCCGTAACGATTTAATGACATCCTTATTTGCCGATCTTACACATCTCAACAACAAGATTTTAAGCAAGCTTTCAAGCACTGAGCTTATACCTAAATTGATTGACGTTCTTCAATCGCATTTAGAGCATATCATTCAACCGCGGAACGGCCGCCTTTAAGTGGCTGATAAACACGTCTCCACGGATGTTCACTATGGTCCTTTGATGAGTCAACTCGCCCACGAGATCAATGACTCAATCACCAAATCTGTTAAAAGGCTGGATAAAAGCATGACGGCGCTCACGCAGATCATTCGATCCAAAAACGACGAAATTCACAACACCAACGATGCCGTCAACTGCATCCGTACGGACTTGGACATCCCTCTTCAGGCATCCACCAAGTCGGCACCACCGCTCTTCCCAACTAATGCGAACAACGAAGCGGCGATCGAATATCTGTGTGAACGACAGTCTACAATATTTGATAAAATGGACAAGGCAATTAGTTTACTCAGCGAAGAAACTCAGCTCATAACAGCGAGGAACACCAACACCACTCCAACACTTGAGTCTATCAACAACAGAAACTTTTCTGCGAAACTTCAGCTCCTGATATTGTCATTCCCTTATGCGAGATCTTTAACACCGGCTCACAATCCTCGGCTATTCCCTCTCAAGAGCCTCTCCCTCCTAAACTTAACTTTTTCCTCACAACCTAGACGAAATCAGAGTAGGATTCGAGAATAACAAGACTTCAGGAGGACAACCGTTCTCACGATAATGACCTGTCTGCATTTATCATCAGCGTATGTAATAATGGGTCTCGCCATTAGTGTGTTCAACCAATGAATGATTTTGGGGAGAGAAACCCCAAGTCCTGCCGTATAGAGGTCTACTGGCCCACAGTGCTCTGGTAGCACGCTCTATGGCGGACTTAATATGTGCGTACTAGAAGGGTCTTACAGGGATTGATAGATAATGCTTCTGTGTTACACCATTCCACGACTTCTATTAGTGCACTTTTCATAACATCTGATACTGTCTTTTCGTGCATTCCTTTAATAATCACCAGGTCATCAGCATAATCTATAGTGGCGTAACCACACCTATGAAGATCTGCTAATACTTCGTCGATAACTAAATACCATAGCAGGGGTGATAAAACCTCTCCCTGGTGTAATATTTGGGAGCCAGTCCTTATGGCCCAAAATCAAATAAGAGCTTTTTTTCGACTTTACACTGTCCATCGTTAATGTTGCCAAGATCGTATTTATTATCTAAACTACATGTTAGTTTGAAAATCTGAGTCGTATACTTAACAAAATTTCATATCTCTCTCTCCTCTGTTTTAATGCAATTTATATCTGGTTACATTTCTTTTATTATTAGCTTTTATATTTACACGTATACATATTTAGCATTTTTATACTTAGTTTTAGAATATTTTCCTTTTTCTTATGTTTTGCAATTCTTATCTTACAATTCATATTTTGTTAATTATTGAAAGATTTAGATATAAAGTTCACTTAAGTGATAAGGAAAGAAAACAAAATAAGTATATCTATGTACATGTATGATAAACTAGGAATCCTTTGGATACGCTATTTGGTATTTTTATTTGTATACTTATTACTACCTGTTAGATTCGAATCGAATTCATATTTTCCTGTTCGATTTTGATACTTGGATGTTATTTTTATTTTACCTGCCTATCGCGTTTCAACCCATATTTGTCTATAAAATAGGAACTGCCATTTTCTTGAACATCCTTCTCAATGTAGCGTGCTAAATGATTGATGTTATGAAAAACTAAATTTTTTACGAATTCTCGATCTTTAAATCTTGGTGTTATACCCCATCTTCGTTAAATTTATTAATATGTTTCTCCTTATTGTCCTTATGAATATTCATTCTTTCTCACTAATAGCAGAATGAAGATGATCGTTGGGCTTATATTTTGTACTTGAATGTTGTATATTTCAACTGCTGTGAAAACTAAAGTTTTGCTGTCGGTGTCATTGGTCGTTTTGTTCAGTTTGAATAACCTCATATGTTTATTTAAAGTCAAATGGAACCCGGTATGCGTATTAGGTGATGTGTAATGATATGAAATTATTTCGCTATTTAGAAAATGTTTAATGTAGGCTGTGTTTAACTCGTTATCGGACCGATCTTATTTTGTTCTCCTAAGGTGGCGAATCTTTGTTTGGATAACAACTCTTGTTATAGAATTTTTGTCATTTATATGGTGAATGATTTGGTAAACTTGTCTATGTAAGAACATGTCATTTTTTTTTTCAGAAACCTAGACATATGGTTTGCATGATTTCATTCACCTTACTAGGAGTTTCGAAGATCATAAAATTTGGCTTCACTGGGTGTCGATCATATTTGATCATGTTACATAAGATGCTATTAATAATTTACTTGTGAACTTCGAGCTTGAGATTTTTTTACAGTAGAACCAAGTAAGTTTCATCAACCTCCTATGATTTTTAGAAATATGTGCTTTCTCAATTGTATTTAACAATTACTTCGGTGAACTGGAAAAATATTTCACTACCGTTTTCTGGAATTCTATAAAAATAATGTCGTCTTTGCAATAAACTGCTACCGTCCCTTTTACTGGCAATAAATCTTTAAGAATGTTTAGCACATAATCTTCGTTATAGTTTTGTAATGAAATATTGCTCTTCTTTTCTTTCTGTATATGATTTTTTTTGTGTACCAGTTTGAGCTTTCTTTGTGGATCACTACCTGATTTTTATAAATATTTAAAGGCGTTTCTGTTATATAAATATGGCTATTAACATTTTCAGTACCACTATGTATTGTAGCCAGGCCTGATTTTATGTCTTCCCCCTCACGCTCTACGTAGTTTGTTTGTAAACTACTAAGGAAATCAGCTACATTGTTCTCTTTACCCTTAATGTACTCGATGTCGAAATCAGACTGTCGACTTGCAGGTTGGAATTAATTACATTTAGTGAGCTGAGCCAGACTAATGGTCGGTGAAAAGTTTGGACCTTAAACTTGAGACCGAATAAGTATGGGTGGCCCATACTATACAAAGAAGTTCTTTCCCAATTGTACTGTAGTTGGCATAATGACGGTTTAAAGTCCTAGAGGCAAAATCAACAGGGTGACAATTTTGTGAGGGAACTGCTCCCAAAGCTGCATTGCTAGTAGTAGTTCTTACTTCACTGAATACTTTGGTGGTATATGTAAGTTTCTCATCAGGATCCAAAAAAAAAACTAGGAAAATTATTTATTAACGATTTTATTGCTTGATTTTTGCTTTTTTGTCTCGAGATTGGCCTTAAGAACTCGACTTTACTTCTGAGATCTTTTATCTTGTGTGAGGTAGTTTCTATAGAAGGTTTAAGGTTTTGAAATCGTTTGTCATTTGTTTTATATTCCTCTAAATTAACGATGTGTATGAGATTGTAATGTGTCCTAATAGTACTGGCAGTTCCGAGATGTATGGAAGTATTCCTTCGAGTCTACTGAGGTCGCGAATATCTAATTTTTGACTTTGTGGGATATCGGTTGTTTGTATGTTTGGCTGCTTTCGCTATTGCCAGAATCTCTGCTCGATAGATAAAAGTCAATATTGTTTCGGATTTATAGAAAGAGAAATTACTAGAAATTACTATCGTAAGTACATCGAATTCATAGCCCTTTGTCCCCGTCAAACTCCAAATTATGTATATAAAAGATGTGTTGCTGGTTTCAAGAAAACAGCAATATTGACTTCCTTTCTTATTAGATCTTGCCTAAACGCTTCTATGGTCCATCCGTAATCACATAATGAACAAGCTCGTCTGGTGCAGTAGTTGGTGTCGTCGTTATTTTTGTTGATGATTCTATTTCATTTAAATCTAACTAAACCTGATGTTTTAACAACAAACATAAATAGATTCTAACGCGATCGCGATTGGGAAAAAATTATCTGAAACTCCAATTCGATGTGCTACTATCTGAATACTGGGAGTAGGTAGACCAAAACTTGACACAACTACTAACAAACGGGCAAAATCCACAGGCAAACATTTCTTCTTCTAACCTTTAACTCTGAAAGTATACATCTGAATCCACAACAATGATCTCACAAAAAACTTTTATTCAACAGTTTTCGGTACTCTCAAACAACATCTGCTTAAAAAAGCTCGCAGGCATCTACCGGAACTGAATCCGAGCTTCAAATTCCTCAAACGCTTCTTATAGGTGAAACTTGAATCACCCTTTATCATGCATTCGTCAAATTATTCAGACCGCCTCTCGTAATACAATATACTTGCTATCCACCATCATTTATTCACTGATATAACCCACAAACTCGCGCGGGAATAGCCAAATACATTGTAGCCCACTCTTTGCTTTATATACATCCTTTGCTGCCAACTTAAAATTCAAGAAAAGTCCTCGTTCCGACCAAAGAAAACGCGCGGGCCCGGCCGCACCTATCCCAAAGCAATCCCCAAACCCCAACATACAGATAACCACAACTCGCACTTGACCCCCCGACAAAGACCATAACCCAACTCAGGCAATACCTGATAAGCACCAGCAACTAGACAAACAAATCGCTCGTGTTCCTTTCAAGCAACCAGCGGCGATTTTTTTTTCCTCTTGCACAAACCATGCCGCGCGGGCAACGACACCACGACCTTTATAGATATATTGAATCGGAGGCTTGGAGTTACCAAAAACCAAATTAGGTACTACTTCCCTCATGAAAGCTAATAAGTCTTTAGTTGTGGAGTTTCTTAAACCCACAGTGAGTATCTCCTTATGGTAGATACGTTTCCTTTAACATATCAGTGCTGGACATAATATGCTCAGAAGTTTCATCCTCTTCGAGGCAAAGGCGACAGACCTTGCCTTGACAATTGTTAAAGTTGTAGATCAGGCCGATTTCATCAGATTGAGTATATCCTTATAAACTTCTGTCGTCTGAAATGCACAAAGGTAACATTGTGCATTTCAGACGTCCATTTTTATTAATTACCACCAAATTGCTCCGCTTATGTCATCACGAGTTTTTGCTGCGCGCTCAATTTTTTGTTTCATACGCTCTTCGTACCCCGCGACCTATCATAATATCATAATGGAAAAGTGCTGTGCTAGTGAAATGCGCTCGGTCGGCTCAAATATCGTTTATGACATGATTACGTGCAGTGGACTCTGTGGAAAATGGTATCACACCGCGTGCGTAGGTATAAAAGGTCGTTACATGACCTACCTCAAAGACTTATGTGGAGTCATGCAATATGTGTGCTCTAATTGCAAAGATTTGTAGGCATCGCATATCATGCTTGCAATAAAATGCCGTAACGATTTAATGACATCCTTATTTGCCGATCTTACACATCTCAACAAAAAGATTTTAAGCAAGCTTTCAAGCACTGAGCTTATACCTAAATTGATTGACGTTCTTCAATCGCATTTAGAGCATATCATTCAACCGCGGAACGGCCGCCTTTAAGTGGCTGATAAACACGTCTCCACGGATGTTCACTATGGTCCTTTGATGAGTCAACTCGCCCACGAGATCAATGACTCAATCACCAAATCTGTTAAAAGGCTGGATAAAAGCATGACGGCGCTCACGCAGATCATTCGATCCAAAAACGACGAAATTCACAACACGACGATGCCGTCAACTGCATCCGTACGGACTTGGACATCCCTCTTCAGGCATCCACCAAGTCGGCACCACCGCTCTTCCCAACTAATGCGAACAACGAAGCGGCGATCGAATATCTGTGTGAACGACAGTCTACAATATTTGATAAAATGGACAAGGCAATTAGTTTACTCAGCGAAGAAACTCAGCTCCTAACAGCGAGGAACACCAACACCACTCCAACACTTGAGTCTATCAACAACAGAAACTTTTCTGCGAAACTTCAGCTCCTGATATTGCCATTCCCTTATGCGAGATCTTTAACACCGGCTCACAATCCTCGGCTATTCCCTCCTAAACTTAACTTTTTCCTCACAACCTAGACGAAATCAGAGTAGGATTCGAGAATAACAAGACTTCAGGAGGACAACCGTTCTCACGATAATGACCTGTCTGCATTTATCATCAGCGTATGTAATAATGGGTCTCGCCATTAGTGTGTTCAACCAATGAATGATTTTGGGAGAGAAACCCCAAGTCCTGCCGTATAGAGGTCTACTGGCCCACAGTGCTCTGGTAGCACGCTCTATGGCGGACATAATATGTGCGTACTAGAAGGGTCTTACAGGGATTGATAGATAATGCTTCTGTGTTACACCATTCCACGACTTCTATTAGTGCACTTTTCATAACATCTGATACTGTCTTTTCGTGCATTCCTTTAATAATCACCAGGTCATCAGCATAATCTATAGTGGCGTAACCACACCTATGAAGATCTGCTAATAATTCGTCGATAACTAAATACCATAGCAGGGGTGATAAAACCTCTCCCTGGTGTAATATTTGGGAGCCAGTCCTTATGGCCCAAAATCAAATAAGAGCTTTTTTTCGACTTTACACTGTCCATCGTTAATGTTGCCAAGATCGTATTTATTATCTAAACTACATGTTAGTTTGAAAATCTGAGTCGTATACTTAACAAAATTTCATATCTCTCTCTCCTCTGTTTTAATGCAATTTATATCTGGTTACATTTCTTTTATTATTGGCTTTTATATTTACACGTATACATATTTAGCATTTTTATACTTAGTTTTAGAATATTTTCCTTTTTCTTATGTTTTGCAATTCTTATCTTACAATTCATATTTTGTTAATTATTGAAAGATTTAGATATAAAGTTCACTTAAGTGATAAGGAAAGAAAACAAAATAAGTATATCTATGTACATGTATGATAAACTAGGAATCCTTTGGATACGCTATTTGGTATTTTTATTTGTATTTTGAAAAATGGTATCACACCGCGTGCGTAGGTATAAAAGGTCGTTACATGACCTACCTCAAAGACTTATGTGGAGTCATGCAATATGTGTGCTCTAATTGCAAAGATTTGTAGGCATCGCATATCATGCTTGCAATAAAATGCCGTAACGATTTAATGACATCCTTATTTGCCGATCTTACACATCTCAACAAAAAGATTTTAAGCAAGCTTTCAAGCACTGAGCTTATACCTAAATTGATTGACGTTCTTCAATCGCATTTAGAGCATATCATTCAACCGCGGAACGGCCGCCTTTAAGTGGCTGATAAACACGTCTCCACGGATGTTCACTATGGTCCTTTGATGAGTCAACTCGCCCACGAGATCAATGACTCAATCACCAAATCTGTTAAAAGGCTGGATAAAAGCATGATGGCGCTCACGCAGATCATTCGATCCAAAAACGACGAAATTCACAACACGACGATGCCGTCAACTGCATCCGTACGGACTTGGACATCCCTCTTCAGGCATCCACCAAGTCGGCACCACCGCTCTTCCCAACTAATGCGAACAACGAAGCGGCGATCGAATATCTGTGTGAACGACAGTCTACAATATTTGATAAAATGGACAAGGCAATTAGTTTACTCAGCGAAGAAACTCAGCTCCTAACAGCGAGGAACACCAACACCACTCCAACACTTGAGTCTATCAACAACAGAAACTTTTCTGCGAAACTTCAGCTCCTGATATTGCCATTCCCTTATGCGAGATCTTTAACACCGGCTCACAATCCTCGGCTATTCCCTCCTAAACTTAACTTTTTCCTCACAACCTAGACGAAATCAGAGTAGGATTCGAGAATAACAAGACTTCAGGAGGACAACCGTTCTCACGATAATGACCTGTCTGCATTTATCATCAGCGTATGTAATAATGGGTCTCGCCATTAGTGTGTTCAACCAATGAATGATTTTGGGAGAGAAACCCCAAGTCCTGCCGTATAGAGGTCTACTGGCCCACAGTGCTCTGGTAGCACGCTCTATGGCGGACATAATATGTGCGTACTAGAAGGGTCTTACAGGGATTGATAGATAATGCTTCTGTGTTACACCATTCCACGACTTCTATTAGTGCACTTTTCATAACATCTGATACTGTCTTTTCGTGCATTCCTTTAATAATCACCAGGTCATCAGCATAATCTATAGTGGCGTAACCACACCTATGAAGATCTGCTAATAATTCGTCGATAACTAAATACCATAGCAGGGGTGATAAAACCTCTCCCTGGTGTAATATTTGGGAGCCAGTCCTTATGGCCCAAAATCAAATAAGAACTTTTTTTCGACTTTACACTGTCCATCGTTAATGTTGCCAAGATCGTATTTATTATCTAAACTACATGTTAGTTTGAAAATCTGAGTCGTATACTTAACAAATTTCATATCTCTCTCTCCTCTGTTTTAATGCAATTTATATCTGGTTACATTTCTTTTATTATTAGCTTTTATATTTACACGTATACATATTTAGCATTTTTATACTTAGTTTTAGAATATTTTCCTTTTTCTTATGTTTTGCAATTCTTATCTTACAATTCATATTTTGTTAATTATTGAAAGATTTAGATATAAAGTTCACTTAAGTGATAAGGAAAGAAAAAAAAATAAGTATATCTATGTACATGTATGATAAACTAGGAATCCTTTGGATACGCTATTTGGTATTTTTATTTGTATACTTATTACTACCTGTTAGATTCGAATCGAATTCATATTTTCCTGTTCGATTTTGATACTTGGATGTTATTTTTATTTTACCTGCCTATCGCGTTTCAACCCATATTTGTCTTTAAAATAGGAACTGCCATTTTCTTGAACATCCTTCTCAATGTAGCGTGCTAAATGATTGATGTTATGAAAAACTAAATTTTTTACGAATTCTCGATCTTTAAATCTTGTTGTTATACCCCATCTTCGTTAAATTTATTAATATGTTTCTCCTTATTGTCCTTATGAATATTCATTCTTTCTCACTAATAGCAGAATGAAGATGATCGTTGGGCTTATATTTTGTACTTGAATGTTGTATATTTCAACTGCTGTGAAAACTAAAGTTTTGCTGTCGGTGTCATTGTTCGTTTTGTTTAGTTTAAATAACCTCATATGTTTATTTAAAGTCAAATGGAACCCGGTATGCGTATTAGGTGATGTGTAATGATATGAAATTATTTCGCTATTTAGAAAATGTTTAATGTAGGCTGTGTTTAACTCGTTATCGGACCGATCTTATTTTGTTCTCCTAAGGTGGCGAATCTTTGTTTGGATAACAACTCTTGTTATAGAATTTTTGTCATTTATATGGTGAATGGTTTGGTAAACTTGTCTATGTAAGAACATGTCATTTTTTTTCAGAAACCATATGTCTATATGCATGATTTCATTCACCTTACTAGGAGTTTCGAAGATCATAAAATTTGGCTTCACTGGGTGTCGATCATATTTGATCATGTTACATAAGATGCTATTAATAATTTACTTGTGAACTTCGAGCTTGAGATTTGGAAAATAGTATGAATACAGTAGAACCGAGTAAGTTTCATCAACCTCCTATGATTTTTAGAAATATGTGCTTTCCCAATTGTATTTAACAATTACTTCGGTGAACTGGAAAAATATTTCACTACCGTTTTCTGGAATTCTATAAAAATAATGTCGTCTTTGCAATAAACTGCTACCGTCCCTTTTACTGGCAATAAATCTTTAAGAATGTTTAGCACATAATCTTCGTTATAATTTTGTAATGAAATATTGCTCTTCTTTTCTTTCTGTATATGATTTTTTTTGTTTACCAGTTTGAGCTTTCTTTGTGGATCACTACCTGATTTTTATAAATATTTAAAGGTGTTTCTGTTATATAAATATGGCTATTAACATTTTCAGTACCACTATGTATTGTAGCCAGGCCTGATTTTATGTCTTCCCCCTCACGCTCTACGTAGTTTGTTTGTAAACTACTAAGGAAATCAGCTACATTGTTCTCTTTACCCTTAATGTACTCGATGTCGAAATCAGACTGTCGACTTGCAGGTTGGAATTAATTACATTTAGTGAGCTGAGCCAGACTAATGGTCGGTGAAAAGTTTAGACCTTAAACTTGAGACCGAATAAGTATGGGTGGTCCATACTATAAAAAGAAGTTCTTACCCAATTGTACTGTAGTTGGCATAATGACGGTTTAAAGTCCTAGAGGCAAAATCAACAGGGTGACAATTTTGTGAGGGAACTGCTCCCAAAGCTGCATTGCTAGTAGTAGTTCTTACTTCACTGAATACTTGGGTGGTATATGTAAGTTTCTCATCAGGATCCAAAAAAAAACTAGGAAAATTATTTATTAACGATTTTATTGCTTGATTTTTGCTTTTTTGTCTTGAGATTGGCCTTAAGAACTCGACTTTACTTCTGAGATCTTTTATCTTGTGTGAGGTAGTTTCTATAGAAGGTTTAAGGTTTTGAAATCGTTTATCATTTGTTTTATATTCCTCTAAATTAACGATGTGTATGAGATTGTAATGTGTCCTAATAGTACTGGCAGTTCCGAGATGTATGGAAGTATTCCTTCGAGTCTACTGAGGTCGCGAATATCTAATTTTTGACTTCTCACCCAGGTAAACCTATTGGATAACTGTAATATGAGATAGTAACGTTAGAAATGTTTTAAGGTTCATGTTAGTTTCTTTCTTTTCTTAATTCTACTTTTATGAAATTTCTTATTTCCTACTGTTAATATGGTTACCTTTTTTTTTTTGTTACTGTATGTTTACGATTCACGATGCAACTACTATACGGTAGATTTCTGTGAGAGTAGAGTGGAGTCGCTCTACTGGGGCATTGCTGCTATTCTGTTGGAATGACGTTATGTGGTGAACTACTTGATAACGTTTACAGAAATCTTTAAATATATTAGCCGTAAATTCAGAACCTTGGTTAGATACTAGTTTGTGTGGTATACCATGAAAACTCCTTTTCCTTACTTTCATTTGAAGAAGAAGGATGTAGGGAAAGAGGAAACCTTTTTCTATACATATTCTTATTATGAAACTTAATATTCCAAGTTTCAACTACAGCTCTAGTATTTACCATATTTATTTCAACAGCTACAACATCCCTAGCAATTACGTATCTTCTAGTTTCCACTTTCCAGACCTTATAACCATTCGGATCATATCCGACAAGTACAGCTTTCCATGATTTCTCATCAAATTGCCTTTTTCATATTTTAATATGAACGTATACTGTGAAAGCTTTCAAATATTTTAGACTCAGCATTTTATTAGGCACATTTAATATGGTGTCTTCTTGCATCCCTTAATGCATTACTTGGGCTTATATTTATTAAATACGTACCTGTGCGCGTGCCGTTGTGGGTATGTGCGTTTGGACGCATTTGGACCAACATGCCTAAATTCGATTCCTGGTACGACGGGAAATACTTCTTAAGGCCCCATTTCTTTCAAGTCACTGACGATGCTCAAAAAGTATAACTGTCCAGAAAAAGTTTCTTAACTTTGGTCGTTCGGAGTCGGCATAAAACTGTAGGTCCCTTCCCCTCTTTATAGAACAAAAGCACCCACAGCACGAGTGTTTTATCAGAAGCTTGGCCCTGTCCCTCTACGGGCTGTAGCGCCACCGATATATTTTGCCCCTATAACCAAAATACGAGCTTTTCTTCTTATAAACCTTAAAATACTTTCGGACACACTGCTTAACTGTGTAGTATGTGGAACTTCTAAGGGTTAGCTGATGCCTGTTTGAACACAAAATACTCGTACTTCATTTGACAAATATTCCCTGCCGTTATCAATATGTAAGTACCTTTCTTAGATAGCATCTACATTTTTTAAAATGTCTTACAGTGCACTCACTTTTTGCAAGTCCGAGAAAAGAATCACTTAAAAATTCAATTATTACACCTTCTCGGTTCTTTCTAATTTTTTCCAACACGGACTTTCGATATAGAGTAAGTATTTCCATCAAAAGGTTTTAAATTTCTTTATGGTTTATCCATAATTAAATAATTAATAATAATTAATTAATTAATATAAATATTCTGTAATATTTAGCTGCAGTGATTATGCATGGACTGGGCCCATAACATGCTGAAAATCCTAAATCCCAAGAATGTGGCGTCAGAAAACACAGGTCAAAAGAAATAATTTAAGTAATTCACAAACAGTTGCCTTTTAATATTCTTTCGATTTATTATTATTCTCTTCACCACCAACTTGCCACGTGCATCTTAGAATTCCTGCAATCACAGCTTCTTTCAATACACGTATGTGTGTGTGTGGTTTTTTTTGGTGTCGACGCACATACCCACAACGGCACGCGCACAGGTACGTATTTAGTAAATATAAGCGCAAGTAATGCATTAAGGGATGCAAGAAGACACCATATGAAATGTGGCTAATAAAATGCTGAGTCTAAAATATTTGAAAGCTTTCACAGTATACGTTCATATTAAAATATGAAAAAGGCAATTTGATGAGAAATCATGGAAAGCTGTACTTGTCGGATATGATCCGAATGGTTATAAGGTTTGGAAAGTGGAAACTAGAAGATATGTAATTGCTAGGGATGCTGTAGCTGTTGAAACAAATATGATAAATACTAGAGCTGTAGTTGAAACTAGGAATATTAAGTTTCATAATTAGAATATGTATAGAAAAAGGTTTCCTCTTTCCCTACATCCTTCTTCTTCCATTGAAAGTAAGGAAAAGGAGTTTTCATGGTATACCACACAAACTAGTATCTAACCAAGGTTCTGAATTTACGGCTAATATATTTAAAGATTTCTGTAAACGTTATCAAGTAGTTCACCACATAACGTCTTTCCAACAGACTAGCAGCAATGCCCCAGTAGAGCGACTCCACTCTACTCTCACAGAAATCTACCGTATAGTAGTTGCATCGTGAAGAAATTTCATAAAAGTAGAATTAAGAAAAGAAAGAACCTAACATGAACCTTAAAACATTTCTAACGTTACTATCTCATATTACAGTTATCCAATAGGTTTACCTGGGTGAGAAGTCAAAAATTAGATATTCGCGACCTCAGTAGACTCGAAGGAATACTTCCATACATCTTGGAACTGCCAGTACTATTAGAACACTTTACAATCTCATACACATCGTTAATTTAGAGGAATATAAAACAAATGACAAACAATTTCAAAACCTTAAACCTTCTATAGAAACTACCTCACACAAGATAAAAGATCTCAGAAGTAAAGTCGAGTTCTTAAGGCCAATCTCAAGACAAAAAAGCAAAAATCAAGCAATAAAATCGTTAATAAATAATTTTCCTAGTTTTTTTTTGGATCCTGATGAGAAACTTACATATACCACCCAAGTATTCAGTGAAGTAAGAACTACTACTAGCAATGCAGCTTTGGGAGCAGTTCCCTCACAAAATTGTCACCCTGTTGATTTTGCCTCTAGGACTTTAAACCGTCATTATGCCAACTACAGTACAATTGGGTAAGAACTTCTTTGTATAGTATGGGCCACCCATACTTATTCGGTCTCAAGTTTAAGGTCCAAACTTTTCACCGACCATTAGTCTGGCTCAGCTCACTAAATGTACCTAATTCCAACCTGCAAGTCGACAGTCTGATTTCGACATCGAGTACATTAAGGGTAAAGAGAACAATGTAGCTGATTTCCTTAGTAGTTTACAAACAAACTACGTAGAGCGTGAGGGGGAAGACATAAAATCAGGCCTGGCTACAATACATAGTGGTACTGAAAATGTTAATAGCCATATTTATATAACAGAAACGCCTTTAAATATTTATAAAAATCAGGTAGTGATCCACAAAGAAAGCTTAAACTGGTACACAAAAAAAATCATATACAGAAAGAAAAGAAGAGCAATATTTCATTACAAAATTATAACGAAGATTATGTGCTAAACATTCTTAAAGATTTATTGCCAGTAAAAGGGACGGTAGAGGTTTATTGCAAAGACGACATTATTTTTATAGAATTCCAGAAAACGGTAGTGAAATATTTTTCCAGTTCACCGAAGTAATTGTTAAATACAATTGAGAAAGCACATATTTCTAAAAATCATAGGAGGTTGATGAAACTTATTTGGTTCTACTGTATTCATACTATTTTCCAAATCTCAAGCTCGAAGTTCACAAGTAAATTATTAATAGCATCTTATGTAACATGATCAAATATGATCGACACCCAGTGAAGTCAAATTTTATGATCTTCGAAACTCCTAGTAAGGTGAATGAAATCATGCATATAGACATATGGTTTCTGAAAAAAAAATGTTCTTACATAGACAAGTTTACCAAACCATTCACCATATAAATGACAAAAATTCTATAACAAGAGTTGTAATCCAAACAAAGATTCGCTACCTTAGGAGAACAAAATAAGATCGGTCCGATAAATGTCCCAAGAATGTGGCGTCAGAAAACACAGGTCAACAGAAATAATTTAAGTAATTCACAAACAGTTGCCTTTTAATATTCTTTCGATTTATTATTATTCTCTTCACCACCAACTTGCCACGTGCATCTTAGAATTCCTGCAATCACAGCTTCTTTCAATACACGTATGTGTGTGTGTGGTTTTTTTTGGTGTCGACGCACATACCCACAACGGCACGCGCACAGGTACGTATTTAGTAAATATAAGCGCAAGTAATGCATTAAGGGATGCAAGAAGACACCATATGAAATGTGGCTAATAAAATGCTGAGTCTAAAATATTTGAAAGCTTTCACAGTATACGTTCATATTAAAATATGAAAAAGGCAATTTCATGAGAAATCATGGAAAGCTGTACTTGTCGGATATGATCCGAATGGTTATAAGGTTTGGAAAGATATGTAATTGCTAGGGATGTTGTAGCTGTTGAAACAAATATGATAAATACTAGAGCTGTAGTTGAAACTAGAATATTAAGTTTCATAATGAGAATATGTATAGAAAAAGGTTTAATCTTTCCCTACATCCTTCTTCTTCAAATGAAAGTAAGGAAAAGGAGTTTTATCATTTATGAGATAAACAGCCTAGTGGACTGGTAGCAGAAAATGAAATTGCCGAATATATTATATCCGAATATAAAAAAGAACAAAATGAAAAATCGAACTTGATAGTCCAAAAGGGATCATATAGAGATATCCTAAATAAGTGTGTGATGAATGTTCACCACAATTCATATTTTTTCAAATTTTGAAAACGAGTCTATCATAAGAATTGATCGTTATCTACATAATAAATGTCAGCGTGTGTTCGCTTTCCCCCTTTCTCCGGAATTGGAGTCTCTCCAATCTTATACCTAATTGGATGTCTATCGTACTTATTCTCTTTGCATACTGTGCAATTTTTTCCATAATCTAGTAATTGTTTATAACACTCTAGCCAATACAATTTGTTTGAAATTTGTTTCGTGTTCTTGTTTTATAATTGAAATTTGGGTATCTTTATCTGTGATGTCTTCCACTAAATTGGGAATGTAAGCAAATTGTGTTGTTTGGTATTCATGTAATAATTTGTCTTTTATTTTAAACAGAAATTCTTCCGCTGAATGTATTGCATTAAAGCCATTCTTATTTACTTCTTTTAATTTATTAAAAATACCGTCATCTTTCTAAATAACAGTATGTCGCCAGTATCCTGTATGTATTTGTTTACTAACTATATTATTTTGAATTCCTACTTGAACTATCAATTGATTTTTAAATCTGTTAAAGTTTCCATCTAATCTTTTAATTTGTTCGATCATTTTTAATTATAATCTACTGCGTTTCCTTTTAAAGGTTTATAAGTTATTACGGAAGCGTATTCTTCTATGAATGCCTACCATCTCTTCATTACTGCATTTGGGTTCATTTTTTTTTCATTTCACCCATCTCGCAAATGTCAAAGGTTGGTTGGCCGTATATATGCGGATGGCACTTGTTCCATAAAGATAGTTTCTAAAATTTTTAGACTGCAGACAATAGCTAACAACTCTTTCTCAATTGTTGCATAGTTGTCTTCAGTTTTACTCAACGTTCTACTGACGAATGTTATTGGTCTATTATTCTGACTTAATACTGCACCTATGGCTGAGTTATTTCCGGCACTTGTTAATTCAAACACTTCTACAAAATTTGGTTGGTTTAACACAATATTTTCTTCTAACTTATCTTTAAGTATTTGGAATGCCTTTCTTCCTCCTTTATCTAGTTCTATCGATATTAGGTTGCTTTTTGCATTACTATTCTGCTCTCTTAAATACTTAGTTAAAGGCTTGCTGATCATAGCGTAATTTCAGCTGAGTCCTAAAAATGACCTTAACTGCCTTAATGTCTGTGGTACCTGGTATTCTTTAATTGTTTGAACTTTCTTTGGATCAGTTTTAATGCTATTGTAGGCTATTACATATCCTAAAAATTCAATTTCATGTTGGCTTCACTAAGTGCTTTTATTATGACTTCAATGTGTTCTACATATTTTTTTTCTGTTTCAGAAAATATAATGACATCGTCAATATAAACATGGCAGAACTTTCCGATGTAAGGTCTCAGAATGTCATCCATAGCTCTTTGAAATAAAGAGGGTGCATTCTTCAACCCGAATGGCATACGAAGAAACTCGTATTTTCCATTATTTACGCTTAAAGCAGCTTTTTTTTCTATCTTCCTGTTTCATCATAATTTGATTTTAAAAATTTAGATTTTCCGAAGTTGAAAAGGAACCATTCTTTGTTGTGGTGGGGTAAACTTGTAATTTGTGTACATTATGTACATTGTCGTAGAACAAACTTATAAAGTTATTATTCAATCTTGGGGGATTGAACATCGGTCTTTGTGAATGTGGTTGCGGTAATGTCCTATTTGTGGTCTGATAATCCATTCTCTGAGATTGATTAACTTCGATCTCTTGAGCTCTCGCTAACGCGTTTGGTAGATCGCCTGGGCTTAGAGCAAAAACTAAATTGCTCATGGGTTGGTGTAACCCGTTTATGAAAATCCTTAATGCATTTTCTCTAGCTACTTCTATAAGAACATTTGTCTCTGCCGTTCTAGGTCCGTAACTCATAATAGTTTTGTTCATAATTAGCATTCAAAGTTTACTGATTTTGTCATAAAATTCCTGCAGTGTTTGTCTGCCTTGTCTTATGTTATTCAATCCCGTTTGTAACATGTGTATAGGTCTTTTATCATTAAACGTCAAATCTAACCTTCCTAAAATTGGATCTACATCATTATCATTTGCTTTCCCTATAATTTTATTCCTTATTATATCTACAGCTGTGAAATAACTCGTGCTTCCCTTACAATGATTGTACGCTTTCATATAATGTACTACCGAAGTTCTCCAACTCACATAGTTGTCTCCTTCAAATTGCTGTAAGCTTTGGGCTAGTTCTAAGCTTTGCCTAATAGTGTTATTCGGGTCAATTTGTACGTCTGTATGTGGGATTATATTGTCTATAGTTGTCAGTCCACTAATTATGTTTGTCAGTTCGTTTACTCTGTTTTGTAGAGCTGCTGTACTTGAAATTAACGCATGCACTTGTTCTACTGTCATTGCCCTTTTAATTTTATAATATATTATATCAGTACACACATTTTATTGTTACTAATAAATATAATAATATGAACAGCACTTATATGTACTGGGTATAACCACTTAATATTTTTTCCCTACTTTATATGGATTGATTGTTGTTTCCCTTTCTCCGCAACTTTAAAGATGTTTGGTTCCTCAATTCTGCTCGATGTTCGTGTCTTTTTATTTTTGTTTGTATCACTTTGGATATTTTTTTCTTTCAGTTTTATCACTGTCTAGTTTTTTTTTTATTTCAAAATTATTATTATTATTTTTTTTATATACCGTCAGATTCTTTTATTTCTTCCTTTTTTTTATCACTTTTTGAATGTTTTCTTTAAGCCCGATTTATTGTTCTATGAACATACTTCTCGTAATCTGTTGGGTATTTTTATTCCCGTTTGCCTCTCACGGTTTTAAATTTAAGTAGGACTACTATGTTAAGTTTAAATGTTTGATTTTTTTAAATATAAAAAAAACTTAAACTTAATACAGATTGTTTTAAACATATGGTCTGTATTTTTCACTTGGCCATGGATCACTTCGCAAGAAGATACTTTTTTCTTTTTCTCTTCTTTGAATGCAAATTTTTTTTTGTTGAACTATAAAATTTTATTTGTATGTCACAGATATTAAACATCGATCACTAAATTTTTAATTTCAGAAATAATAAAAAAAATAGAAGTGTCTCTGCTCGGGCGCCAATTAAAGGGTTGACTCTCCGGTTTATATTTTAAAAAACTTTATTAAAATCATTACCGTCGTTGATGACCACCAAACTAAGAGTGAACATGGTAGTGTATCTCCTCGATACTCAGAATCACTTTCGATATGACGATAAAATGCTTATTGTGCAAAAGTGTATCTCATCGATACTCAGAATCACATTCGATATGACGATAAAATGCTTATCGTGCAAAATTGCATTCGATAGATGTGTATGTCTGTCGGGACTGAAAGGTAATTTGATATTACTGTTAAAAATTGTCTCCCATGCTTATGGCTTGGTTTGATGACTGATACATGAAATGAGGATGTTAACTCGGCGCTATTAGACATACCTACGACTTCTGTACACATGTGGTGATGTTGTCGTGTGCGTATTAATCGAATTAAATACACTGGGGACACTGCGTTGACATCAAACTTTTCACCCTAGAAATTACCATGCGGGGAGGGATGTGGATTTTAGACTTTTCCTTATGCATTTTCGAACTGCCACAGCTGCGATATTATACCTACCTACGACCTCTGTACACCTTCGGTGATGTTGTCCTGTGTAAGTTAATCGAATTAGTGACACTGGGGAGAATTCCTTGACATCGAAATATTCACCTTAAAAATGACCAATGGGAGGAGGGGATTTTAGCCTTTTTTGTGTTCATCTTCCAACTGCCATAGCGGCGCTATTAGACCTGCCTACGACTTCTGTACACCTGTGGTGATGTTGTCGTCTGTGTATAAATCGAATTAGATACACTGGGTACAATACCATGACATCGAAATTTTCACCTTAAAAAAATTACCAAAGGGAAGGGGGGGGGGTGTGGATTTTTGCCTTTTGTCGTCTGCGTATTAATCGTATTAGATACACTGTTGACAATTCCTTGACATCGAAATGTTCATGTGGATTTTTGCGTTTTCCGCGTTCATCTTCCAACTGCCACAGCGGCGCTATTGGACCTACCTACGACTTCTGTACACCTGTAGTGATGTTGTCGTCTGCGTATTAATCGTATTCGTTACACTGGGGAGAATTCCTTGGCCTCTGAATTTTCACCTTTAAAATTACCATAGAGGGGAAGGGTATCTGGATCTTAGCCCTTTCCTTCTTCATCTTCCAATTTTTTAGTTACACTAGGAGATTACCAAAGGGGGTATGTGGATTTTAGCCTTTTCCGTGTTCATCTTCCAACTGCCACAGCGGCGCTATTAGACCTACCTACGACTTCTGTACAACTGCGCTGCAGTTGTCGTGTCTGCATTAATCGAATTAGATACACTGGGGACAATTCCTTGACATCGAAATGTTCATCTTAAAAATTACCATAGGGTGGGGGGGATTTTAGTCTTTTTTGTGTTCATCTTCCAACTGCAATAGCGGCGCTATTAGACATACCTACGACTTCTGTACACCTGTGGTGATGTTGTCGTCTGTGTATAAATCGAATTAGATACACTGGGTACAATACCATGACATCGAAATTTTCACCTTAAAAAATTTACCAAAGGGAAGGGGAGGGGTATGTGGATTTTTGCCTTTTGTCGTCTGCGTATTAATCGTATTAGATACACTGTTGACAATTCCTTGACATCGAAATGTTCATGTGGATTTTTGCGTTTTCCGCGTTCATCTTTCAACTGCCACAGCGGCGCTATTAGACCTACCTACGACTTCTGTACACCTGTGGTGATGTTGTCGTCTGCGTATTAATCGTATTAGATACACTGTTGACAATTCCTTGACATCGAAATGTTCACCTTAAAAATTACCATAGAGGGGGGATATGTGGATTTTTGCCTTTTCTATGTTCATCTTCCAACTGCCGCAGCGGCGCTATTAGACCTACCTACGACTTCTGTACACATGTGGTGATGTTGTCGTCTGCGTAGTAATCGAATTAGATGCACTGGGGACAATTCCTTGACATCGAAATTTTCACCTAAAAAATAACCATAGAGGGGGGATATGTGGATTTTTGCCTTTTCCGTGTTCATCTTCCAACTGCCACAGCGGCGCTATTAGACCTACCTACGACTTCTGTACACTTGTAGTGATGTTGTCGTCTGCGTATTAATCGAATTAGATACACTGTTGACAATTCCTTGACATCGAAATGTTCACCTTAAAAATTACCATAGAGGGGGAATATGTGGATTTTTGCCTTTTCTGTGTTCATCTTCCAACTGCCGCAGCGGCGCTATTAGACCTAGCTACGACTTTTGTACAACTGCGCTTCAGTTTTCGTGTCTGCATTAATCGAATTAGTTACTCGCGTAAATTCCTTTATTACTAAGGGCCATAGATTTTAGCCTTCTCCTTGTTCATCTTTCAACTGCCACAGCGGCGCTATTAGACCTACCTACGACATCTGTACACCTGTAGTGATGTTGTCGTCTGTGTATTAATCGAATTAGATACACTGGGGACAATTCCTTGACATCGAAATTTTCACTTTAATACTTACCATAGAGGGGAGATATGTGGATTTTTGCCTTTTACGCGTTCATCTTCCAACTGCCACAGCGGCGCTATTAGACCTAGCTACGACTTCTGTACACCTGTGGCGATGTTGTCGTGTGCGTATTAATCGAATTAGATACACTGGGGACATCGAAATTTTGACTTTAAGACTTACCATAGAGGGGAGATATGTGGATTTTTGCCTTTTCCGTGTTCATCTTCCAACTGCCACATGTACAACATGTACAACTGCGCTGCTGTTGTCGTGTCTGCATAAATCGAATTAGTTACACTGGGGAGAATGCCTTGACCTCTGAATTTTCACCTTTAAAATTACCATAGAGGGGGGATATCTGAATTTTAGGGGGAGGGGTTTCCGGATTTTAGCCTTTTCCTTCTTCATCTTACAACTGCCAGAGCGCCGTTATTAGACCTACCTACGACTTCTGCACACCTGTGTTGATGTTGTCGTGTCTGTGTTAATCGAATTAGATACGCTAGGGAGAATTCCTTGACATCGAAATTTTCACCTTAAAAATTACCATAGAGGGGGGATATGGATTTTTGCCTTTTCCGCGTTCATCTTCCAACTACCACAGCGGCGCTATTTGACCTACCTACGGCTTCTGTACACCTGTAGTGATGTTGTCGTCTGCGTAGTAGTCGAATTAGATGCACTGGGGACAATTCCTTGACATCGAAATTTTCACCTAAAAAATAACCATAGAGAGGGGATATGTGAATTTTTGCCTTTTCCGTGTTCATCTTCCAACTGCCATAGCGGCGCTATTAGACCTACCTACGACTTCTGTACACCTGTGGTGATGTTGTCGTCTGTGTATAAATCGTATTAGATACACTGGGGACAATTCCATGACATCGAAATTTTCACCTTAAAAAATTTACCAAAGGGAAGGGGGGGTATGTGGATTTTTGCCTTTTCCGTGTTCATCTTCCAACTGCCACAGCGGCGCTATTAGACCTACCTACGACTTCTGTACACCTGTGGCGATGTTGTCGTGTGCGTATTAATCGAATTAGATACACTGGGGACATCGAAATTTTCACTTTAAGACTTACCATAGAGGGGAGATATGTGGATTTTTGCCTTTTCCGTGTTCATCTTCCAACTGCCACATGTACAACATGCACAACTGCGCTGCTGTTGTCGTGTCTGCATTAATCGAATTAGTTACACTGGGGAGAATTCCTTGACCTCTGAATTTTCACCTTTAAAATTACCATAGAGGGGGGATATGTTGATTTTTGCCTTTTCCGCGTTTATCTTCCAACTGCCACAGCGGCGCTATTAGACCTAGTTACGACTTTTGTACAACTGCGCTTCAGTTGTCGTGTCTGCATTAATCGAATTAGTTACTCGCGTAAATTCCTTTATTACTAAGGGCCATAGATTTGAGCCTTCTCCTAGTTCATCTTTCAACTGCCACAGCGGCGCTATTAGACCTACCTACGACTTCTGTACACCTGTAGTGATGTTGTCGTCTTCGTATTAATCGAATTAAATACACTGTTGGCAATTCCTTGACATCGAAATGTTCACCTTAAAAATTACCATAGAGGGGGGATATGTGGATTTTTGCCTTTTCTGTGTTCATCTTCCAACTGCCGCAGCGGCGCTATTAGACCTACCTACGACCTCTGTACACATGTGGTGATGTTGTCGTGTGTGTATTACTCGAATTAGATAACCTGGGGACAATTCCATAGATATATAGATCTTAGACTATTGCTTGTTCATCTTTCAACTGCCGGATTTCGTGTTAAACTCGAGTTTACGTAAAACTCGAGTTTAAATTCCTTTATTACTAAGGGCCATAGATTTTAGCCTTCTCCTTGTTCATCTTTCAACTGCCACAGCGGCGCTATTAGACCTACCTACGACTTCTGTACACCTGTGGTGATGTTGTCGTCTCTGTATTAATCGAATTAGATATACTGGGGACAATTCCTTGACATCGAAATTTTCACTTTAAAACTTACTTTTTGCCTTTTCCGCGTTCATCTTCCAACTGCAACAGCGGCGCTATTAGACCTACCTACGACTTCTGTACAACTGCGCTGCAGTTGTCGTGTCTGCATTAATCAAATTAGTTACACTGGGAGAATTCCATGACCTCTGAATTTTCGCCTTTAAAATTACCATAGAGGGGAAGGGTATCTGGATCTAAGCCTTTTCCTTCTTCATCTTCCAACTGCCACAGCGGCGCTATTAGACCTACCTACGACTTCTGTACAACTGCGCTGCAGTTGTCGTGTCTGCATTAATCAAATTAGTTACACTGGGAGAATTCCATGACCTCTGAATTTTCACCTTTAAAATTACCATGGAGGGGAAGGGTATCTGGATCTTAGCCTTTTCCTTCTTCATCTTCCAACTGCCACAGCGGCGCTATTAGACTTACCTTCGACTTCTGTACAACTGCGCTGCTGTTGTCGTGTCTGCATTGATCGAATTAGTTACACTGGGGAGAATTCCTTGACCTCTGAATTTTAGGGGGAGGGGTTTCCGGATTTTAGCCTTTTCCTTCTTCATCTTACAACTGCCAGAGCGCCGTTATTAGAACTACCTACGACTTCTGCACACCTGTGTTGATGTTGTCGTGTCTGTGTTAATCGAATTAGATACGCTAGGGAGAATTCCTTGACATCGAAATTTTCACCTTAAAAATTACCATAGAGGGGGGATATGGATTTTTGCCTTTTCCGCGTTCATCTTCCAACTACCACAGCGGCGCTATTAGACCTACCAACGGCTTCTGTACACCTGTAGTGATGTTGTCGTCTGCGTAGTAATCGTATTAGATGCACTGGGGACAATTCCATAGATATATAGATCTTAGACTATTGCTTGTTCATCTTTCAACTGCCGGATTTCGTGTTAAACTCGAGTTTACGTCAAACTCGAGTTTAAATTCCTTTATTACTAAGGGCCATAGATTTTAGCCTTCTCCTTGTTCATCTTTCAACTGCCACAGCGGCGCTATTAGACCTACCTAAGACTTCTGTACACCTTGTTCCTCTTTCAACTGCCACAGCGGCGCTATTAGACCTACCTATGACTTCTGTACAACTGCGCTGCAGTTGTCGTGTCTGCATTAATCGAATTAGTTACACTGGGAGAATTTCTTGACCTCTGAATTTTCACCTTAAAATTTACCAAATTGGCAGGGGGTATTTGGATTTAACCTTTTTTGTGTTCTTCTTCCAACTGCCACAGCGGCGCTATTAGACCTACCTACGACCTCTGTACACGTGCGGTGATGTTGTCGTGTGTGTATTAATCGAATTTGATACACTGGGGACAATTCCATAGATATATAGATCTTAGACTATTGCTTGTTCATCTTTCAACTGCCGGATTTCGTGTTAAACTCGAGTTTACGTAAAACTCGAGCTTAAATTCCTTTATTACTAAGAGCCATAGATTTTAGCCATCTCCTTGTTTATCTTCCAACTGCCACAGCGGCGCTATTAGACCTACCTACGACTTCTGTACACCTGCAGTGATGTTGTCGTCCGCGTATTAATCGAATTAGATACACTGGGAGAATTCCTTGACCTCTGAATTTTCACCTTAAAATTTACCAAATTGGCAGGGGGTATGTGGATTTTAGCCTTTTTTGTGTTCATCTTCCAACTGCCACAGCGGCGCTATTAGACCTACCTACGACTTCTGTGCACCTGTGGTGATGTTGTCGTGTGTGTATTAATCGAATTTAATACACTGGAGACAATTCCTTGACATCGAAATTTTCACCTTAAAAATTACCGTAGAGGGGGGATATGGATTTTTGCCTTTTCCGCGTTCATCTTCCAACTGCCACAGCGACGCTATTAGAACTACCTACGACTTCTGTACACCTGTGGTGATGTTGTCGTGTGTGTATTAATCGATTTTTGCCGCGTTCATCTTCCAACTGCCACAGCTACGCTATTAGAACTACCTACGACTTCTGTACACCTGTGGTGATGTTGTCGTGTGTGTATTAATCGAATTAGATACACTGGGGACAATTCCATATATATATAGATCTTAGACTATTGCTTGTTCATCTTTCAACTGCCGGATTTCGTGTTAAACTCGAGTATACGTAAAGCTCGAGTTTATTTTCCTTTATTACTAAGGGCCATAGATTTTAGCCTTCTCCTTGTTCATCTTTCAACTGCCACAGCGGCGCTATTAGACCTACCTACGACTTCTGTACACCTGTGGTGATGTTGTCGTCTGTGTATTAATCGAATTAGATACACTGGGGACAATTCCTTGACATCGAAATTTTCACCTTAAAAATTACCATAGAGAGGGGATATGTGGATTTTTGCCTTTTCCGCGTTCATCTTCCAACTGCCACAGCGGCGCTATTAGACCTAGCTACGACTTTTGTACAACTGCGCTTCAGTTGTCGTGTCTGCATTAATCGAATTAGTTACACTGGGAGAATTCCTTGACCTCTGAATTTTCACCTTAAAATTTACCAAATTGGCAAGGGGTATGTGGATTTTAGCCTTTTTTGTGTTCATCTTCCAACTGCCACAGCGGCGCTATTAGACCTACCTACGACTTCTGTACACCTGTGGTGATGTTGTCGTGTGTGTATTAATCGAATTAAATACACTGGTGACAATTCCTTGACATCGAAATTTCCACCTTAGAAATTACCATAGAGGGGGGATATGTGGATTTTTGCCTTTTCCGCGTTCATCTTCCAACTGCCACAGCGGCGCTATTAGACCTACCTACGACTTCTGTACACCTGTAGTGATGTTGTCGTCTGCGTATTAATCGAATTAGATACACTGGGGACAATTCCTTGACATCGAAATTTTCACCTTAAAAATTACCATAGAGGGGGGATATGTGGATTTTTGCCTTTTTCGCGTTCATCTTTCAACTGCCACAGCGGCGCTATTAGACCTACCTACGACTTCTGTACACCTGCAGTGATGTTGTCGTCCGCGTATTAATCGAATTAGATACACTGGGAGAATTCCTTGACCTCTGAATTTTCACCTTAAAATTTACCAAATTGGCAGGGGGTATGTGGATTTTAGCCTTTTTTGTGTTCATCTTCCAACTGCCACAGCGGCGCTATTACACCTACCTACGACTTCTGTGCACCTGTGGTGATGTTGTCGTGTGTGTATTAATCGAATTTAATACACTGGAGACAATTCCTTGACATCGAAATTTTCACCTTAAAAATTACCATAGAGGGGGGATATGGATTTTTGCCTTTTCCGCGTTCATCTTCCAACTGCCACAGCGACGCTATTAGAACTACCTACGACTTCTGTACACCTGTGGTGATGTTGTCGTGTGTGTATTAATCGATTTTTGCCGCGTTCATCTTCCAACTGCCACAGCGACGCTATTAGAACTACCTACGACTTCTGTACACCTGTGGTGATGTTGTCGTGTGTGTATTAATCGAATTAGATACACTGGGGACAATTCCATATATATATAGATCTTAGACTATTGCTTGTTCATCTTTCAACTGCCGGATTTCGTGTTAAGCTCCAGTTTACGTAAAGCTCGAGTTTATTTTCCTTTATTACTAAGGGCCATAGATTTTAGCCTTCTCCTTGTTCATCTTTCAACTGCCACAGCGGCGCTATTAGACCTACCTACGACTTCTGTACACCTGTGGTGATGTTGTGTGTGTATTAATCGAATTAGATACACTGGGGACAATTCCTTGACATCGAAATTTTCACCTTAAAAATTACCATAGAGAGGGGATATGTGGATTTTTGCCTTTTCCGCGTTCATCTTCCAACTGCCACAGCGGCGCTATTAGACCTAGCTACGACTTTTGTACAACTGCGCTTCAGTTGTCGTGTCTGCATTAATCGAATTAGTTACACTGGGAGAATTCCTTGACCTCTGAATTTTCACCTTAAAATTTACCAAATTGGCAAGGGGTATGTGGATTTTAGCCTTTTTTGTGTTCATCTTCCAACTGCCACAGCGGCGCTATTAGACCTACCTACGACTTCTGTACACCTGTGGTGATGTTGTCGTGTGTGTATTAATCGAATTAAATACACTGGGGACAATTCCTTGACATCGAAATTTTCACCTTAGAAATTACCATAGAGGGGGGATATGTGGATTTTTGCCTTTTCCGCGTTCATCTTCCAACTGCCACAGCGGCGCTATTAGACCTACCTACGACTTCTGTACACCTGTGGTGATGTTGTCTACTGTGTATTAATCGAATTAGATACACTGGTGACAATTCCTTGACATCAAAATTTTCACCTTAAAAATTACCATAGAGAGGGGATATGTGGATTTTTGCCTTTTCCGCGTTCATCTTCCAACTGCCACAGCGGCGCTATTAGACCTAGCTACGACTTTTGTACAACTGCGCTTCAGTTGTCGTGTCTGCATTAATCGAATTAGTTACACTGGGAGAATTCCTTGACCTCTGAATTTTCACCTTAAAATTTACCAAATTGGCAAGGGGTATGTGGATTTTAGCCTTTTTTGTGTTCATCTTCCAACTGCCACAGCGGCACTATTAGACCTACCTACGACTTCTGTACACCTGTGGTGATGTTGTCGTGTGTGTATTAATCGAATTAAATACACTGGTGACAATTCCTTGACATCGAAATTTTCACTTTAAAAATTACCATAGAGGGGGGATATGTGGATTTTTGCCTTTTCCGCGTTCATCTTCCAACTGCCACAGCGGCGCTATTAGACCTACCTACGACTTCTGTACACCTGTAGTGATGTTGTCGTCTGCGTATTAATCGAATTAGATACACTGGGGACAATTCCTTGACATCGAAATTTTCACCTTAAAAATTACCATAGAGGGGGGATATGTGGATTTTTGCCTTTTCCGCGTTCATCTTCCAACTGCCACAGCGGCGCTATTAGACCTATCTACGACTTCTGTACACCTGTAGTGATGTTGTCGTCTGCGTATTAATTGAATTAGATACACTGGAGACAATTCCTTGACATCGAAATTTTCACCTTAAAAATTACCATAGAGAGGGGATATGTGGATTTTTGCCTTTTCCGCGTTCATCTTCCAACTGCCACAGTGCGCTATTAGACCTAGCTACGACGTCTGTGCAACAGCGCTGCAGTTGTCGTGTCTGCATTAATCGAATTAGTTACACTGGGAGAATTCCTTGACCTCTGAATTTTCACCTTAAAATTTACCAAATTCGTAAGGGGTATGTGGATTTTTGCCTTTTCCGCGTTCATCTTCCAACTGCCACAGCGGCGCTATTAGACCTACCTACGACTTTTGTACACCTGTAATGATGTTGTCGTCTGCGTATTAATCGAATTAGATACACTGGGGACAATTCCTTGACATCGAAATTTTCACCTTAAAAATTACCATAGAGGGGGGATATGTGGATTTTTGCCTTTTCCGCGTTCATCTTCCAACTGCCACAGCGGCGCTATTAGACCTAGCTACGACTTTTGTACAACTGCGCTTCAGTTGTCGTGTCTGCATTAATCGAATTAGTTACACTGGGAGAATTCCTTGACCTCTGAATTTTCACCTTAAAATTTACCAAATTGGCAAGGGGTATGTGGATTTTAGCCTTTTTTGTGTTCATCTTCCAACTGCCACAGCGGCGCTATTAGACCTACCTACGACTTCTGTACACCTGTAGTGATGTTGTCGTCTGCGTATTGATCGACTGGGGACAATTGCTTGACATCGAAATTTTCACCTTAAAAATTTCCATAGAGGGGGGATATGTGGATTTTTGCCTTTTCCGCGTTCATCTTCCAACTACCACAGCGGCGCTATTAGACCTACCTACGACCTCTGTACACCTGTAGTGATGTTGTCGTCTGCGTATTAATCGAATTAGATACACTGGGGACAATTCCATATATATATAGATCTTAGACTATTGCTTGTTCAAATTTCAATTGCCGGATTTCGTGTTAAACTCCAGTTTACGTAAAACTCGAGTTTAAATTCCTTTACCACTAAGGGCCGTAGATTTTAGCCTTCTCCTTGTTCATCTTTCAACTGCCACAGCGGCTCTATTAGACCTACCTACGACTTCTGTACACCTGTAGTGATGTTGTCTGGGGACAATTCCTTGACATCGAAATTTTCACCTTAAAAATTACCAAATTGGCAAGGGGTATGTGGATTTTTGCCTTTGCCGCGTTCATCTTCCAACTGCCACAGGCGCTATTAGACCTACCTACGACCTAGCTACGACTTTTGTACAACTGCGCTTCAGTTGTCGTGTCCACATTAATCGAATTAGTTACACTGGGAGAATTCCTTGACCTCTGAATTTTCACCTTAAAATTTACCAAATTGGCAAGGGGTATGTGAATTTTAGCCTTTTTTGTGTTCATCTTCCAACTGCCACAGCGGCGCTATTAGACCTACCTACGACTTCTGTACACCTGTAGTGATGTTGTCGTCTGCGTATTGATCGAATTAGATACACTGGGGACAATTCCTTGACATCGAAATTTTCACCTTAAAAATTTCCATAGAGGGGGGATATGTGGATTTTTGCCTTTTCCGCGTTCATCTTCCAACTACCACAGCAGCGCTATTAGACCTACCTACGACTTCTGTACACCTGTAGTGATGTTGTCGTCTGCGTATTAATCGAATTAGATACACTGGGGACAATTCCTTGACATCGAAATTTTCACCTTAAAAATTACCATAGAGGGGAGATATGGATTTTTGCCTTTTCCGCGTTCATCTTCCAACTACCACAGCGGCGCTATTAGACCTACCTACGACTTCTGTACACCTGTAGTGATGTTGTCGTCTGCGTATTGATCGAATTATATACACGGGGACAATTCCTTGACATCGAAATTTTCACCTTAAAAATTACCATAGAGGGGGGATATGTGGATTTTTGTCTTTTCCGCGTTCATCTTCCAACTAAAAACTCGAGTTTAAATTCCTTTATTACTAAGGGCCATAGATTTTAGCCTTCTCCTTGTTCATCTTTCAACTGCCACAGTGGCGCTATTAGACCTACCTACGACTTCTGTACACCTGTGGTGATGTTGTCTACTGTGTATTAATTAAATTAGATACACTGGGGACAATTTCTTGACATCGAAATTTTCACCTTAAAAATTACCATAGATACGTTCATCTTCCAACCGCCACAGCGGCGCTATTAGACCTACCTACGACTTCTGTACACCTGTAGTGATGTTGTCGTCTGCGTATTGATCGAATTAGATACACTGGGGACAATTCCTTGACATCGAAATTTTCACCTTAAAACTTACCATAGAGGGGGGATATGTGGATTTTTGCCTTTTCCGCGTTCATCTTCCAACTACCACAGCGGCGCTATTAGACCTACCTACGACTTCTGTACACCTGTAGTGATGTTGTCGTCTGCGTATTAATCGAATTAGATACACTGGGGACAATTCCTTGACATCGAAATTTTCACCTTAAAAATTACCATAGAGGGGGGATATGTGGATTTTTGCCTTTTCCGCGTTCATCTTCCAACTACCACAGCGGCGCTATTAGTCCTACCTACGACTTCTGTACACCTGTGGCGATGTTGTCGTGTGTGTATTAATCGAATTAGATACACTGGGGACAATTCCATAGATATATAGATCTTAGACTATTGCTTGTTCATCTTTCAACTGCCGGATTTCGTTTACGTAAAACTCGAGTTTAAATTCCTTTATTACTAAGGGCCATAGATTTTAGCCTTCTCCTTGTTCATCTTTCAACTGCCACAGTGGCGCTATTAGATCTACCTACGACTTCTGTACACCTGTGGTGATATTGTCTACTGTGTATTAATCGAATTAGATACACTGGGGACAATTTCTTGACATCGAAATTTTCACCTTAAAAATTACCATAGAGGGGGGATATGTGGATTTTTGCCTTTTCCGCGTTCATCTTCCAACTGCCACAGCGGCGCTATTAGACCTACCTACGACTTCTGTACACCTGTAGTGATGTTGTCGTGTCTGCATTAATCGAATTAGTTACACTGGGAGAATTCCTTGACCTCTGAATTTTCACCTTAAAATTTACCAAATTGGCAAGGGGTATGTGGATTTTAGCCTTTTTTGTGTTCATCTTCCAACTGCCACAGCGGCGCTATTAGACCCACCTACGACTTCTGTACACCTGTGGTGATATTGTCGTGTGTGTATTAATCGAATTAAATACACTGGAGACAATTCCTTGACATCGAAATTTTCACCTTAAAAATTACCATAGATTGGGGATATGGATTTTTGCCTTTTCCGCGTTCATCTTCCAACTACCACAGCCGCGCTATTAGACGTACCTACGACTTCAGTACACCTGTAGTGATGTTGTCGTCTGCGTATTAATCGAATTAGATACACTGGGGACAATTCCTTGACATCGAAATTTTCACCTTAAAAATTACTAAATTGGCAAGGGGTATGTGGATTTTTGCTTTTTTCGCGTTCATCTTCCAACTGCCACAGCGGCGCTATTAGACCTAACTACGACTTCTGTACACCAGTAGTGATGTTGCCGTCTGCGTATTAATCGAATTAGATACACTGGGGACAATTCCTTGACATCGAAATTTTCACCTTAAAAATTACCATAGAGGGGGGATATGTGGATTTTTGCCTTTTCCGCGTTCATCTTCCAGCTGCCACAGCGACGCTATTAGAACTACCTACGACTTCTGTACACCTGTGGTGATGTTGTCGTGTGTGTATTAATCGAATTAGATACACTGGGAGAATTCCTTGACCTCTGAATTTTCACCTTAAAATTTACCAAATTGGCAGGGGGTATGTGGATTTTAGGCTTTTTTGTTTTCATCTTCCAACTGCCACAGTGGCGCTATTAGACCTACCTACGACTTCTGTACACCTGTGGTGATGATGTCGTCTGCGTATTAATCGAATTAGATACACTGGGGACAATTCCTTGCCATCGAAATTTTCAACTTAAAAATCACCATAGAGGGGGGATATGTGGATTTTTGCCTTTTCCGCGTTCATCTTCCAACTGCCACAGCGGCGCTATTAGACCTACCTACAACTTCTGTACACCTGTAGTGATGTTGTCGTCTGCGTATTAATCGAATTAGATACACTGGGGACAATTACTTGACATCGAAATGTTCACCTTAAAAATCACCATAGAGGGGGGATATGTGGATTTTTGCCTTTTCCACGTTCATCTTCCAACTGCCACAGCGGCGCTATTAGGCCTAGCTACGACATCTGTACACCTGTAGTGATGTTGTCGTCTGCGTATTAATCGAATTAGATACACTGGGGACAATTCCTTGCCATCGAAATTCTCACCTTAAAAATCACCATAGAGGGGGGATATGTGGATTTTTGCCTTTTCCGCGTTCATCTTCCAACTGCCACAGCGGCGCTACTAGACCTAGCTACGACTTCTGTACACCTGTAGTGATGTTGTCGCCTGCGTATTAATCGAATTAGATACACTGGGGACAATTACTTGACATCGAAATGTTCACCTTAAAAATTACCATAGAGGGGGGATATGTGGATTTTTGCCCTTTCCGTGTTCATCTTCCAACTGCCATAGCGGCGCTATTAGACCTACCTACGACTTCTGTACACCTGTGGTGATGTTGTCGTGTGTGTATTAATCGAATTAAATACACTGGAGACAATTCCTTGACATCGAAATTTTCACCTTAAAAATTACCATAGGGGGAGGGGGTATATCGATTTAAGCCTTTTCCGTGTTCATCCTCCAACTGCCGCAGCGGCGCTATTAGACCTACCTACGACTTCTGTACACCTGTGGTGATGTTGTCGTGTGTGTATTAATCGAATAAAATACACTGGAGACAATTCCTTGATATCGAAATTTTCACCTTAAAAATTACCATAGGGGGAGGGGGTATATCGATTTAAGCCTTTTCCGTGTTCATCTTCCAACTGCCACAGCGGCGCTATTAGACCTACCTACGACTTCTGTACAACTGCGCTGCTGTTGTCGTGTCTGCATTAATCGAATTAGTTACACTGGGGAGAATTCCTTGACCTCTGAATTTTCACCTTTAAAATTACCATAGAGGGGAAGGGTATCTGGATCTTAGCCTTTTCCTTCTTCATCTTCCAACTGCCACAGCTGCGCTATTAGACCTACCTACGACTTCTGTACAACTGCGCTGCAGTTGTCGTGTCTGCATTTATAAAATTAGTTACACTGGGAGAATTGATTGACCTCTGAATTTTCACCGTAAAAATTACCAGAGGGGGAAGGGGTATGTGGATCTTAGCCTTTTCCGTGTTCATCTTCCTTACCTACGACTTCTGTACACCTGTGGTGATGTTGTCGTGGGTGTATTAATCGAATTAGATACACTGGGGACAATTCCTTGACATCGAAATTTTCACCTTAAAAATTACCATAGGGGGAGGGGGTATATCGATGTAAGAATTTTCCGTGTTCATCTTCCAACTGCCGCAGCGGCGCTATCAGACCTACCTGCGACTTCTGTACACATGTGGTGATGTTGTCGTGTGTGTATTAATCGAATTAGATACACTGGGGACAATTCCATAGATATATAGATCTTAGACTATTGCTTGTTCATCTTTCAACCGCCGGACTTCGTGTTAAACTCGAGTTTACGTAAAACTCGAGTTTAAATTCCTTTATTACTGGGCCATAGATTTTAGCCTTCTCCTTGTTCATCTTTCAACTGCCACAGCGGCGCTATTAGACCTACCTACGACTTCAGTACACCTGCGTTGATGTTGCCGTGTCTGTATTAATCGAATTAGATACAGTGAGGACATTTCCTTGACATCGACATTTCCACCTTAAAAATTACCATGCGGAGGGGAGGGTAATATGTGGATTCTAGACTTTGCCTTATATATCTTCCAACTGCCACAACTGCGCTATTAGACCTACCTACGACTTCTGTACACCTGCGGTGATGTTGTCGTGTGTGTATTAATCGAATTAAATACACTGGGGACAATGCCTTGACATCAATGTATGTAATCAATGAATGTGAATTTTATCTTTTTCCTTGTTAGACCTACCTACGACTTCTGTACACCTTTGGTGAAGTTTTCGTGTGTGTATTAATCGAATTAGATACACTGGCTACAAATCCTTGACATCGAAATTTTCAAATTAAAAATTACCATAGGAGGGGGGGTATATGGTTTTTAGCCTTTTCCTTGTTCATCCTTCAACTGCCACAGCTGCGCTATTAGACCTACCTACGACTTCTGTACACCTGTGGTGATGTTATCGTGTGCGTATTAAGCGAATTAGATACACTGGAGACAATTCCTTGACATCGAAATTTTCACCTAAAAGATTATCATAGTGGGGTGGGGAGGGGTATATGGATCTTAGCTTTTTCCTTGTTCATCTTCAAACTGCCATAGCGCCGCTGTTAGACCTACCTACGACTTCTGTACACCTGTGGTGATGTTTTCGTGTGTGTATTAATCGAATTAGATACACTGGGGACAATTAATTGACATCGAAATGTTCATCTTAAAAATTATCATAGCGGGAGGGGGTATGTGGATTTGTGCCTTTTTCGTGTTCATCTTCCAACAGCCACAGCGGCGCTATTAGACCTACCTACGACTTCTGTACAACTGCGGTGCTGTTGTCGTGTCTGTATTAATCGAATTAGATACACTGGAGAGAATTCGTTGACATCGAAATATTCACCTTAAGAATTATCATAGTGGGTGAGCGGGAGTATGTGGATGTTAGCCTTTTCCGAGTTCTGCTTCCAACTGCCACTGTGGCGCTGTGGTGTTATTGACGTGTCTGTATTAATCGAATTAGATACGCCGGCGACAATTCTGTAGATACATAGATTTTAGCCTTCTCCTTGTTCATCTTTCAATTGCCACAGCGGCGCTATTAGACCTACCCACGACTTCTGTACACCTGTGGTGATGTTGTCGTGTGTGTATTAATCGAATTAAATACACTGGAGACAATTCCTTGACATCGAAATTTTCACCTTAAAAATTACCATAGGGGGAGGGGGTATATCGATTTAAGCCTTTTCCGTGTTCATCTTCCAACTGCCGCAGCGGCGCTATTAGACCTACCTACGACTTCTGTACACCCGTGGTGATGTTGTCGTCTGTGTATAAATCGAATAAGATACACTGGGGACAATTCCTTGACATCGAAATTTTTGCCTTTTCCGTGTTCATCTTCCAATTGCCACAGCGACGCTATTAGAACTACCTACGCTGTACACCTGTGGTGATGTTGTCGTGTGTGTATTAATCGAATTAGATACACTGGGGACAAGGCCTTGACATCGAAATTTTTACCTTAAAAATTACCATAGTGGGGAGGGGTATCTGGATCTTAGCCTTTTCCTTCTTCATCTTCCAACTGCCACAGCGGCGCTATTAGACCTACCTACGACTTCTGTACAACTGCGCTGCTGTTGTCGTGTCTGCATTAATCGAATTAGTTACACTGGGGAGAATTCCTTGACCTCTGAATTTTCACCTTTAAAATTACCATAGAGGGGAAGGGTATCTGGATCTTAGCCTTTTCCTTCTTCATCTTCCAACTGCCACAGCTGCGCTATTAGACCTACCTACGACTTCTGTACAACTGCGCTGCAGTTGTCGTGTCTGCATTTATAAAATTAGTTACACTGGGAGAATTGATTGACCTCTGAATTTTCACCTTAAAAATTACCAGAGGGGGAAGGGGTATGTGGATCTTAGCCTTTTCCGTGTTCATCTTCCTTACCTACGACTTCTGTACACCTGTGGTGATGTTGTCGTGGGTGTATTAATCGAATTAGATACACTGGGGACAATTCCTTGACATCGAAATTTTCAACTTAAAAATTACCATAGGGGGAGGGGGTATATCGATGTAAGAATTTTCCGTGTTCATCTTCCAACTGCCGCAGCGGCGCTATCAGACCTACCTGCGACTTCTGTACACATGTGGTGATGTTGTCGTGTGTGTATTAATCGAATTAGATACACTGGGGACAATTCCATAGATATATAGATCTTAGACTATTGCTTGTTCATCTTTCAACCGCCGGACTTCGTGTTAAACTCGAGTTTACGTAAAACTCGAGTTTAAAATCCTTTATTACTGGGCCATAGATTTTAGCCTTCTCCTTGTTCATCTTTCAACTGCCACAGCGGCGCTATTAGACCTACCTACGACTTCAGTACACCTGCGTTGATGTTGCCGTGTCTGTATTAATCGAATTAGATACAGTGAGGACATTTCCTTGACATCGACATTTCCACCTTAAAAATTACCATGCGGAGGGGAGGGTAATATGTGGATTCTAGACTTTGCCTTATATATCTTCCAACTGCCACAACTGCGCTATTAGACCTACCTACGACTTCTGTACACCTGCGGTGATGTTGTCGTGTGTGTATTAATCGAATTAAATACACTGGGGACAATGCCTTGACATCAATGTATGTAATCAATGAATGTGAATTTTATCTTTTTCCTTGTTAGACCTACCTACGACTTCTGTACACCTTTGGTGAAGTTTCCGTGTGTGTATTAATCGAATTAGATACACTGGCTACAAATCCTTGACATCGAAATTTTCAAATTAAAAATTACCATAGGAGGGGGGGTATATGGTTTTTAGCCTTTTCCTTGTTCATCCTTCAACTGCCACAGCTGCGCTATTAGACCTACCTACGACTTCTGTACACCTGTGGTGATGTTATCGTGTGCGTATTAAGCGAATTAGATACACTGGAGACAATTCCTTGACATCGAAATTTTCACCTAAAAGATTATCATAGTGGGGTGGGGAGGGGTATATCGATCTTAGCTTTTTCCTTGTTCATCTTCCAACTGCCACAGCGCCGCTGTTAGACCTACCTACGACTTCTGTACACCTGTGGTGATGTTTTCGTGTGTGTATTAATCTAATTAGATACACTGGGGACAATTAATTGACATCGAAATGTTCATCTTAAAAATTATCATAGCGGGAGGGGGTATGTGGATTTGTGCCTTTTTCGTGTTCATCTTCCAACAGCCACAGCGGCGCTATTAGACCTACCTACGACTTCTGTACAACTGCGGTGCTGTTGTCGTGTCTGTATTAATCGAATTAGATACACTGGAGAGAATTCGTTGACATCGAAATATTCACCTTAAGAATTATCATAGTGGGTGAGCGGGAGTATGTGGATGTTAGCCTTTTCCGAGTTCTGCTTCCAACTGCCACTGTGGCGCTGTGGTGTTATTGACGTGTCTGTATTAATCGAATTAGATACGCTGGCGACAATTCTGTAGATACATAGATTTTAGCCTTCTCCTTGTTCATCTTTCAATTGCCACAGCGGCGCTATTAGACCTACCCACGACTTCTGTACACCTGTGGTGATGTTATCGTGTGTGCTATTCCTTTTTCTTCTTCATCTTCCAACTGCAACAGCGGCGCTATTAGACCTACTTACGACTTTTGTACACCTGCGGTGATGTTGCCGTGTCTGTATTAATCGAATTAGATACCTTGACATCGACATTTCCACCTTAAAAATTACCATGCGGGAGGAGGGTAATGTGGATTCTAGACTTTGCCTTATATATCTTCCAACTGCCACAACTGAGCTATTAGACCTACCTACGACTTCTGTACACCTGCGGGGATGTTGTATTAATCGAATTAAATACACTGGGGACAATGCCTTGACATCAATGTATGTGAATTTTATCTTTTTCCTTGTTAGACCTACCTACGACTTCTGTACGCCTCTGGTGAAGTTTTCGTGTGTGTATTAATCGAATTAGATACACTGGCTACAATCCTTGACATCGAAATTTTCACCTTAAAAATTACCATACGGAGGGAGGGTATACGGATTTTAGCCTTTTCCTTCTTCATCCTTCAACTGCCACAGCTGCGCTATTAGACCTACCAACGACTTCTGTACACCTGTGGTGATGTTATCGTGTGTGTATTAATCGAATTAGATACACTGGGGACAATTCCTTGACATCGAAATTTTCACCTAAAAGATTATCATAGTGGAGTGGGGAGGGGTATATGGATCTTAGCTTTTTCCTTGTTCATCTTCCAACTGCCACAGCGCTGCTGTTAGACCTACCTACGACTTCTGTACACCTGTGGTGATGTTTTCGTGTGTGTATTAATTGAATTAGATACACTGGGGACAATTAATTGACATCGAAATGTTCATCTTAAAAATTTCCATAGCGGGAGGGGGTATGTGGATTTTTGCCTTTTTCGTGTTCATCTTCCAACAGCCACAGCGGCGCTATTAGACGTACCTACGACTTCTGTACAACTGCGGTGCTGTTGTCGTGTCTGTATTAATCGAATTAGATACACTGGAGAGAATTCCTTGACATCGAAATATTCACCTTAAGAATTATCAAAGTGGGTGAGCGGGAGTTGCCTTTTCCGTGTTCTTCTTCCAACTGCCACTGTGGCGCTGTGGTGTTTTTTGTCGTATCTGTATTAATCGAATTAGATACACTGGGGACAATTTTATAGACATATAGATTTTAGTCTTTTCCTTGTTCATCTATGATAATTTTTAAGGTGATAGAAAAATGATCATAGTGGTGGTGGGGGTTATATGGATTTTGGCATTTTCCTTGTTCATCTTCCAACTGAAACAGCGGCGCTATTAGACCTAGCTACGACTTCTGTACACTTCGATAGATCAACGGTTCTTCACCGCCTAAGCTTACATAAAGTTGCAACTGCTAGCCTTTTGTTGGTGGGTGACACGATAACACCACAACGAATCATCTCGAAGCAAAAATCGAAACGGTTTCCCACTATGTATTGCATTGGCTATGGTGGGTACAATAACCAAACATTATCAGAAAAAAAAACGGCGGATTTTAAGAGCAAAATGTCGTTTGTTTCATGTTAATAAGTGCAATAGTTTCTAAATAAAAGTGTCACCCAATTGGAAGAATGTTGTATCGTAAGGCGCGCCCGCTCTCCCCGGACCTGTTTAACCTGTAAGCCGTTGACTTTATTAACCCTTTTGTAAAGAAGCCCTTCGCTTGCCGTGCTCAAATCAAATAAATGGCAAACTCTAACCTAACCGACCACCTTTTTCTGAGAATCTGTTCTACTAGATTCACGCCAACCAAGTAGCGGTTGTATTCGCCAACAAAATTTGAACGACCAATTGATATGTACCGCTTCGTCTCTTGGTTATACTTTCTCGAAAGCGCTTTTAATATGACAATGACGACATTTGAGAACAAGCCTAGGTCAGATTCAATGGCCAGTACCACGTTTTCTGATATTCGACTTTATGCGCAATACCAGAGACTCCCCTAAGAACGAAAATCTTATAGCTCAATTTGTGACGCATTTTCGGTTTATATATTGGAGATAATTACACCTCATAGAAAACCCAAATATAACGAGAGCTACACAAAACACTACCAACTGGTTACATCGACGGCAAAATTCAGAGACTAGCGATTGCAAGAACAGTCCAGCAGTATTGGGATGAAATGGACATGCATCCAAAAGCCGAACTGGTTCTAGCATTGGAATCAAGTTTCCGCGCTCTTGTTCTTGGAATTTCATAGGAGACACGAAGACCGAAAGGGATTGGGGCAGAAAGTGGAGCAGTTCAGTCGCCTCAGAAGTGTCGTACCAGGATGGAGCCGGCTCAGTACAGGGATCAGACTCAGACATCAAGGAGTTCAAAACACGAAGGATAACCACGTAATGTTGGCAACGGTAAATAAGTCAGAATAGCAGGCAGCAGAAATTTAGTGTTGCTATGGCTACGACAGAGAGTAAGACCTCGTTGAGTTTGTGGCACATGATAACGGTTCACCTAAATCTAGCATCACTAAAACAACTGCAATCGAAAGGAATGATGACTGGATCGTTGCCCAAGTTTAGTTCCGATGTCACTAGTTGCGCACCATGTATTTGCGCTAAAGATTCAAACGATTTGTTGATTGTGGTGAGAAGAGATTGAACTAGTACATACCCCCATGCGGACGGAATCATTAGGTAAGACAACACACTTCATAACGTTTATCGACGACTGCGATTAAAGGTGAACGAATCGATCAAACAAATACCTGGAGAGTGCCAAAATCAGAGTTTACCTACTGAGATTAAAGCAGTTTACACAGCCAATGCCGATACCGTGAAACTCAAGCAATTCAAAGTATGGACAATCGCAATGAGTGGCGCTAGGTGATGCAGGAGCAGAATTACACACTTATACGCAATGTAACCTAGAAATTAGTGGAGAAAACATCTGATAGACACGTAGTATATATTATTATTTTGTAAATAATACGTTTTACCGGATGAAGGCGAAACTGGTGGCAAACAGGACTCGCTATACCAACACTAATTGCCCCGTGGTCAATATTTTACATTTTACTCTGGCATTCTGTTCGACTGGCACTCTGGTTGTATCAGCAGAGAATGAATCGCAAGTACAGTCTCCGTAGCATACTTAAACGGAGAGATAGATACCATTATCTATATGGACCAACCAGATAGTTTCTAGGAAGATTATCATTTTTTTTTGCGTGGGTTGATCTGGATCTTCTACAAGACACTGTGGTACCAGTGTACTCATAGTAGTGTCAGCTGTTTACTGACTAAACACACTCTGTGTTCTTTGCTACAACTAGCTTTCGCTATCCAGTAATTTTAAATTCAAAATGTTTTCGCCTGAGGCTGGTAAAATTATCCGCTGCAACCGTCAATAGCGGTTTTTACTCATTGCGCTAAGTCGAACGGTTTCGTTCGTTGGAATCGGCGCTCGAGGTTTCTCATATCCAGTGTTTGGAGTATGGCATGGTTACAATTACCATGAAGTCGAGCTCTTAACTTCTTAGCGAAGTTTCTTATACATATATATACGTCCACGGTTGCGATCCTAATGCACGATAGTCCTTATGACTTTGTTTTGGAATGATTGTGTGAACTCTCTATTACTGTCTTTAGTGCTATTACCGTAAGTCCACACAGGCTTTAACACTTTTTATAATTAAGTAGTTTGTTGTCTGTGCTTAACTTGGAATGTCGTCCGAGTAACCAGTACATTTCTCTATATTGATTCTCAAATTCGTCACGTGTTTTCTTTACGTGCGCCCCCCACTTTAGCTTGGCATCTAACGTCATAGCGAGATATTTTACGTACAGTATATGTACCGAGTTAATAAAGACGGATATATTGTCTATGTTTCTGCAGGTAAAATTAATATGCGTGGATTTGGCTTTATTTAGAGAAGTTTTTCAATAGCGTGGTCGATTGTGCTTTCCCGGGCCAATAAGTCGGGTTTTTCTGTCGGTCCGAAGTCCATACCGACTTTGTACAATGGTCTACTTTTCGCTCAGATTTTTCGCGAACTGCAGAACGTATGATTAAGTGTAAGTCTACAATGCGAAGGAAGATAAATGGACAATAATTAATATACGTTTCTTCAGCTTTCTAGGAAGATGCAGGCAAAAAAGTCTGTAAATTAAGAAAGGCACTTTATAACCTAAAACATTCTGGACTCCAATTGACTTTATCAGCGTACGATGAATGTATCTACTACAAGGTAAATGGAAAAAGTATTATACTCTTTCGTTACGTGGAGGAATTACAGACGCGCATTCGAGAGCAGATAGAAAAGTTCGAGTTGTGACAATAAAGACGGTAACCACAACAATAAAGCATCCGATAGCGAAATGTTGTCGCCTGCCCAGGTAAATGCATTCAATTCACTTCTTGTTCTCTACTTCTCACTTATAGACGTACTAATAAAATAAATAAATCACGAAATGTTCAAATTAACTAATTAGTATTAACTGAATTCAATTAAATAAATATAATCTATCTTATTTCTTTCTGGTGTAAAATGGATTAAATGTCACATGTTTTTAAAAGTTCCCGGAATTCAAAGCAATTGAAGATTATCTTCTAAGGTATAACATGAACACAGTTTACCAAATTATACCCTCTACCGAACTCGAATCCCATATGTGAATAGTTTATGGCAGGAACGCTTACGCTCAGGTAGACGTCGACTTTTAAAATACAATTAAGTACATGGTGGACAGATGTATGAATAATATAAATTATAGTTCTCTATTTAAATCCATAAATATATTAATTAGTATGGGGTAATTCTGAGTATAACAGTTAATTTCTTAAACGCTCGTTTAGGGCAAGGTGTAAATTTTAAAAATGTTCATTGATAGAAATTAAAGACAGGGGTATCTGGAAAAAATCTTTGTTTTTATTTATTTGCAGAAAAAGCGTATTTAAACGAGTGTGCGAGAAATGGCCCAGTATCCTCTCTGATCTTACCTGACTGCCACTGGAGGAACAATTTGGTCTGGACCTTTGTCCCGTTTTGCTTGATTTTAGTTTTCGATAGATCAACGGTTCTTCACCGCCTAAGCTTACATAAAGTTGCAACTGCTAGCCGAAAATCAGTCGAGGCCAAGTTCCTCCAAAAAACGTGTTTTTTTAAACAAATCTTATTTATGTTATAGAAAATATTAATAAATCAAAGTTTTTATAAGTTAGAAGACATAAAAATACTAATTCAAAAATTAGTTTTAATTTTTTTAACTGGCGGCATATGACTGCTTAAAAACGTCCCTTTTGTTGGTGGGTGACACGATAACACCACAACGGATCATCTCGAAGCAAAAATCGAAACGGTTTCCCACTCTGTATTGCTTTGGCTATGGTGGGTACAATAACCAAACATTATCACAAAAAAAAACGGCGGATTTTAAGAGCAAAATGTCGTTTGTTTCATGTTAATAAGTGCAATAGTTTCTAAATAAGAGTGTCACCCAGCTGGAAAAATGAGGTTTCGTTGGGCACGCCCCGCTCTCCCCGGTCCTGTTTAGCCTGTAAGCCGTTGACTTTAGTAACCCTTTTGTAAGAAGCCCTTCGCCAACCAAGTAGCGGTATCTAGTGTATTCGCCAACAATATTTGAACGACCAATTGATATATACCGCTTCGTCTCTTTGTTATACCTTCTCGAAAGTGCTTTTAATATGACAATGACAACATTTGAGAATGCGCCTAGGTCAGGTTCAATGGCCAGTACCACGTTTTCTGAGCCTGTTTTAGGTTCGACTTTATGCGCAATACCAGACTCCCCTAAGAACGAAAATGTTATAGCTCAATTTGTGACGCTTTTCCGGGTTATGTATTGGAGATAATTACGCCTCATAGAAAAAAATATAAAACCAAAATATAACCAGAGCTACACAAAACACTACCAACTGGTTACATCGACGGCAAAATTCAGAGACTAGCGATTGCAGGAACAGGCCAACAGAGTTGGGATGAAATGGACATGCATCCAAAAGCCGAAGTGGTTCTAGCATTGGAACCAAGTTTCCGCGCTCTTGTTCTTGGAATTTCATAGGAGACACGAAGACCGAAAGGGATTGGGGCAGAAAGTGGAGCAGTTCAGTCGCCTCAGAAGTGTCGTACCAGGATGGAGCCGGCTCAGTACAGGGATCAGACTCAGACATCAAGGAGTTCAAAACACGAAGGATAACCACGTAATGTTGGCAACGGTAAATAAGTCAGAATAGCAGGCAGCAGAAATTTAGTGTTGCTATGACTACGACAGAGAGTAAGACCTCTTTGAGTTTGTGGCACATGATAACGGTTCACCTAGATCTAGCATCACTAAAACAACTGCAATCGAAAGGAATGATGACTGGATCGTTGCCCAAGTTTAGTTCCGATGTCACTAGTTGCGCACCATGTATTTGCGCTCAAGATTCAAACGATTTGTTGATTGTGGTGAGAAGAGGACAATGAAGAGATTGAACTACTACATACCCCCATGCGGACGGAATCATTAGGTAAGACAACTCACTTTATAACGTTTATCGACAATTGCGATTTAAAATGAACGAATCGATCAAACAAATACCTGGAGAGTCCCAAAATCAGAATTTACAGACTGAGATTGAAGCAGTTTACACAGCCAATGCCGATCCCGTGAAACTGAAGCAACTCAAAGCATGGACAATCGACACGTAACATTATCACAAAAAAAACGGCGGATTTTAAGAGCAAAATGTCGTTTGTTTCATGTTAATAAGTGCAATAGTTTCTAAATAAGAGTGTCACCCAGCTGGAAAAATGAGGTTTCGTTGGGCACGCCCCGCTCTCCCCGGTCCTGTTTAGCCAGTAAGCCGTTGACTTTATTAACCCTTTTGTAAGAAGTCCTTCGCCAACCAAGTAGCGGTGTCTAGTGTATTCGCCAACAATATTTGAACGACCAATTGATATATACCGCTTCGTCTCTTTGTTATACCTTCTCGAAAGTGCTTTTAATATGACAATGACAACATTTGAGAATGCGCCTAGGTCAGGTTCAACGGCCAGTACCACGTTTTCTGAGCTTGTTTTAGGTTCGACTTTATGCGCAATACCAGACTCCCCTAAGAACGAAAATCTTATAGCTCAATTTGTGACGCTTTTCCGGGTTATATATTGGAGATAATTACGCCTCATAGAAAAAAATATAAAACCAAAATATAACCAGAGCTACACAAAACACTACCAACTGGTTACATCGACGGCAAAATTCAGAGACTAGCGATGGCAGGAACAGGCCAACAGAGTTGGGATGAAATGGACATGCATCCAAAAGCCGAACTGGTTCTAGCATTGGAACCAAGTTTCCGCGCTCTTGTTCTTGGAATTTCATAGGAGACACGAAGACCGAAAGGGATTGGGGCAGAAAGTGGAGCAGTTCAGTCACCTCAGAAGTGTCGTACCAGGATGGGGCCGGCTCAGTACAGGGATCAGACTCAGACATCAAGGATTTCAAAACACGAAGGATAAGCACGTAATGTTGGCAACGGTAAATAAGTCAGAATAGCAGGCAGCAGAAATTTAGTGTTGCTATGACTACGACAGAGAGTAAGACCTCGTTGAATCTGTGGCACATGATAACGGTTCACCTAAATCTAGCATCACTAAAACAACTGCAATCGAAAGGAATGATGACTGGATTAGTTCCGATGTCACTAGTTGCGCACCATGTATTTGCGCTAAAGATTCAAACGATTTGTTGATTGTGGTGAGAAGAGGACAATGAAGAGATTGAACTAGTACATACCCCCATGCGGACGGAATCATTAGGTAAGACAACTCACTTTATAACGTTTATCGCCAATTGCGATTTAAAATGAACGAATCGATCAAACAAATACCTGGAGAGTCCCAAAATCAGCTGTGTAAACTGAGATTGAAGCAGTTTACACAGCCAATGCCGATCCCGTGAAACTGAAGCAACTCAAAGCATGGACAATCGACACGTAGTATATATTATTATTTTGTAAATAATACGTTTGACCGGATGAAGGCGAAACTGGTGGCAAACAGCTATAATCAAATTTATGGACTCGCCATACCGATACTAATTGCCCCGTGGTCAATATTTTACATTTTACTCTGGCATTCTGTTCGACTGGCACTCTGGTTGTATCAGCACAGAATGAATCGCAAGTACAGTCTCCGCATACTTAAACGGAGAGATAGATACCATTATCTACATGGACCAACCAGATAGTTTCCAAGAAGATTATATTTTTTTTGTGCTTGGGTTGATCTGGATCTTCTACAAGACACTATGGTACCAGTGTACTCATAGTAGTGTCAGCTGTTTACTGACTAAACACACTCTGTGTTCTTTGCTACAACTAGCTTTCGCTATCCAGTAGTTTTAAATTCAAAATATTTTCGCTTGAGGCTGGTCAAATTATCCGCTGCAACCGTCTATAGCGGTTTTTACTCATTGCGCTAAGTCGAACGGTTTCGTTCGTTGGAATCGGCGCTCGAGGTTTCTCATATCCAGTGTTTGCAGTATGGCATGATTACAATTACCATGAAGTCGAGCTCTTAACTTCTTAGCGAAGTTTCTTATACATATATATACGTCCACGGTTGCGATCCTAATGCACGATAGTCCTTATGACTTTGTTTTGGAATGATTGTGTGAATTCTCTATTACTGTCTTTAGTGCTATTACCGTAGGTCCACACAGGCTTTAACACTTGTTTATAATTAAGTAGTTTGTTGTCTGTGCTTAACTTGGAATGTCGTCCGAGTAACCAGTACATTTCTCTATATTGATTCTCAAATTCGTCACGTGTTTTCTTTACGTGCGCCCTCCACTTTAGCTTGGCATCTAACGTCATAGCGAGATATTTTACGTACAGTATATGTACCGAGTTAATAAAGACGGATATATTGTCTATGTTTTTGTAGGTAAAATTAATATAATATGCGATATGGTTTTACTTAGAGAAGATTTTCTATTGCGTGGTCGATTGTGCTTTGCGTAGCCTGAGAACGTAGCTATTAGATTAGATTAGATTAGATTAGATTAGATTAGATTAGATTAGATTAGATTAGATTAGATTAGATTAGATTAGATTAGATTAGATTCGATTAGATATGATTTTATTTTTCCAAGTAATATTTTGGTCTTACAAAATCAAGGTCAGCATGGTATTGCCGTCTGCCGGATTGACTATAATCTGATAAGTACTCATTTCCATAACAAGATCTCCTAATTTCTTTTAGTATCGGACACTTGCCTACATGAAATGTATCTTCCCTTTCTTCCAAATTGCGCAAACTGCAGAATATATGGGAGTTCTTCTCTATGTGGTATATAGCTTAGTTTCAGAAGATAGTTTCTACTCCCCAGGTTATGGTTTAGCCGACTTTATACATTCCAGTGCAACGACCCTTCGACTTGTTTTATTAATTTGAGTAGTTAGCTTCCCTTGGGGTATGGTCTGTGCACACAGGGCAAAGTTGCTGATCGCTCTCAACTTGGCGAGATGCCAGCATCGATCCTTGTCGATACATAGAACAAGTTGACATACAGCCTCCTAACGGCGCGCCCTGGATAGCCTCCGCAACACCCGTTGTGAGGTGAACTAATGTATGCAGCGACTCCCTTGTGGTTGTGCGGAAGGTTAACAACCCGCCCACATAAAACAACAACCATTACGTGTGAGCAAACTGCCTCGGATCAACGGACGGAATCGAAACAACGACTACACGACGCGAAAAAGGACAATGATTTGATAGTGTGCTCCTGGAACGTAAGAACACTCTACACTCCTGGGACCGCTCATAAACTGGAAAAGATCCTCACGCAGTACAATGCGGATATTACTGCGATCCAGGAAATACGCTGTATAGGATAAGGAATAATGAAGAAGAAACAGTGCGCCATATATTACAGCTGTCACATGAAGTTGCACATACATATTTGGATGCGGATTCGTTGTGGGAAAACGGTTAAGGTCGAAGGTCATCGACTTTAAACCGATAAGCGATAGCCTGGCTGTGATCTGTATCCAAGGTAGATTCTACAACATTAGCTTTATATGTGCATACGCTTCTTCCGATGAGGCTGAAGACTCCGTCAAAGAGGACTATTACGACCTCTTGGACAGTGCCTATTGAGCCTGTCCGGAGTACGATGTCAAAATCATGCTCGGAGACTTCAATGCTAAAATCGGTAAGGAATGCATATTTGGCGGAGTGATCGGAAAGCACAGCCTCCACGACACGACAACAGATAACGGCTTCCGACTCACTGACTTTGCGACAGGACGTAATATGGTCATAAGTAGCAGAAGATTCACTCGGAAAAGAATCCACAGAGCAACCTGGCGATCTCCGGGCGGTCGAACGCCAACCAAATTGACCACATCCAGTACCAGACCAAATATACTGGATGTGCGAACATTTAGAGGGGCAAACGTCGACAACATAGAGGAGTTTTGACATTGGACGTCTGAGCACAACGGAGATTACCAGAGCGAGAGACTCTCCGGTATGCCTACGTCAAACACCAAAGCCAACGAGATGTGGATGGGGTTGCATTGCCGGTCGGCCATCAAAGATGTAGCGGAAAGCACTTTAGGCTACCTACCTCCCCCGACAAGAAACCCGTGGCATGATGGCGAGTGTGAGCAGAAGAAACGTGCAACCGACGAGGCGTACCAAAAAGTGCTACAAGGCAAGAGGAGTACCGGGCTAGAAGATGGGAGGAGAAGAAGCTTCTACGCCTGAAGAAAAGGTCTCTCGCAACCTCTTAGCTCAAGGACATCGAAGAGTCTAGGGATAGACATAAATACCGGCCCTTTTATAAAAAAGCCAAAGGCCTGGCTTCAGGCTTTAGGAAAGGCACCCAGGCTCTTCGAAATAGCGAGGGTAGCCTTGTTACTGACCCGCAGGGAATAGTGGATGTGTTTCAAAGCCGCATACGACAGAATTTATCGCAAGGAGCTATTCGATGCGATGGCTGAATTCGGAATCTCGGGGAAACTGATCCGCGATGCACCGTGCAGTTCGGCTCAAGGATTTCTGAGGCGTTTGAAACTTGCACTGGATTTCGACAAGGAGATGCGCTGTCGTGTGACTTCTTCAATCTGGTACTGGAGAAGATAGTGCGAAGGGCAACTGTAAACATGGAAGGCACTATCTTCTATAAGTCGGTCCGCGTTCGCGTTCTCAATGTGCCGTAGTGGAGGCTTTTACTGCGATTGAAGAACAGGCGAAACGAACTGGTCTCAATGAGGACAAAACAAAATATATGCTGTCGACCAAAAAACGTTCCATCACACACCAAATTGGACAACATTTCACGATCGACAGCTACAACTTCGAGGTAGTAAAGGAGTTTGTCTAGCTCGGGGCAATCGTCAACTCCACAAACGACATCACAATGAAGATCCGTCGTAGAATCGCCCTTGGCAACCGGTGCTACTTCGGTTTGTCAAAACAATTGGGCTCAAAACTCCTGACTCGAAGGACCAAAATCATACTCTACAAAACTCTTATTTTGCCAGTCCTGCTCTATGGAGCCGAAAGAAAAGTTCTACGACGGATATATGGTCCCGTGTGCGAGGAAGGCGAATGAAGGAGAAGACATAACCGCGAACTCTACGAGCTGTACCTGGATGTGGATGTAGTCCGGAAGGCAAAAATCCGTCGACTGCACTGGCTCGGCCACATCGAGCGCATGGACAACAATGCTCCAGCAAAGAGGGTCTTTGAATCCGAGCCTACTGGTTCGAGAAGATGACCGAATCTCTCACAGCGGCACTAGTAGACCTACCTACGACCTCTGTACACCTGTGGTGATGTTGCTGTGTGTGTATTAATTTAATTAGATACACTGGGGACAATTCCTTGACATCGAAATTTTCACCTTAAAAATTATCATCGTGTGGGGAGGGGGGTATATGAATTTTACCTTTTAATTGTTCATCTTCGAACTGCCACAGCGGTGCTATTAGACCTACCTACGACTTCTGTACACCCGCGGTGATGTTGTCATGTCTGTATTACTCGAATTACACTGGGGAGAATTCCTTGACATTGAAATTTCACCTTAAAAATTATAGTGGGTGCACGGGGGTTTATGGATTTTAGCCTTTTACTTGTTCATCTTACAACTGCCACAGCGGCGCTATTAGACCTACCTATGATTTCTGCACACCTGCGGTGATGTTGTCGTATCTGTATTAATCGATTTAGTTACACTGAGGAGAATTCTATGACATCGAAATTTTCACCTTAAATATTAACATAGTGGAGGGAGTGGAGTTATATGGATTTTAGCCTTTTCCCTATTAGACCTGTGGATTTTAGCCTTTTCCTTGTTGATCTTCCAACTGCCACAGCAGCGCTATTAGACTTAGATACGACTTCTGTACACCTGTGGTGAAATTGTCGTGGCTGTATTAATCGAATTAGTTACACTGGGGAGAATTCCTTGACATCGAAACTTTCACCTTTAAAATTATCATAGTGGGGGGAGGAGAGTATATGGATCTTAGCCGTTTCCTTGTTCATCTTCCAACTGCCACAGCGGCGCTATAAGACCTACCTACAATTTCTGTACACATGCGGTGATGTTGTCGTGTCTGTATTAATCGAATTAGTTACACTGAGGAGAATTCCTTGTCGTCGAAATGTTCACCTTTAGAATTATCATAATAGGGGGAGGGGAGTATATGGATTTTAGCCTTTTCCTTGTTCTTCTTCCAACTGCCACAGCGGCGCTATTAAACCTACCTATGACTTCTGTACACCTGTGGTGATGTTGTGTGTGTATATTAATCGAATTAGAAACACTGAGGAAAATTGCACCTTAAAATTTTCATTGTGAGGTGAGAGGGGTATGTGGATTTTAGCCTTTTCTTTGTTCATATTCCAGCTGCCACAGCGGCGCTATTGACCTACCTATGAATTCTGCACACCTGCGGTGATGTTCTCTGTCCGTATTAATCGAATTAGTTACGCTGGGGAGAATTTCTTGACATCAAAATGTGTGCCTTAAAAAATTATCATAGTGTGTTGAGAGGGGTATATGGATTCTACCCTTTTCCTTGTTCATCTTCTAACTGCCACAGCCGCGCTATTAGAGGTACCTACGACTCTGTACAACAGCGGTGATGTTGTCGTGTCTGAATTAATCGAATTAGTTACACTGCGGAGAATTCCTTGACATCAACATTTTCGCCTTAAGAATTATCATAGTATGGTGAGGGGGGGTATATGGATTTTAGCCTTTTCCTTGTTCATCTTCCAACTGCCACAGCGGCGCTATTAGACCTACCTACGACTTCTGTACACCTGCGTTGATGTTGTTGTGTGTGTATTAATCGAATTGGATACACTGGGGACAATTCCTTGACAGCGAAATTTTAACCTTAAAACTTATCATTGTATGTTGAGGGGGGTATATGGATTTTAGCCTTTTACATGTTCATCTTCCAACTGCCACAGCGGCGATATTAGAGCTACCTACGACTTTGTACACCTGCGGTGATGTTGTCGTGTCTGTATTAATCGAATTAGTTTAACCTCGGAGAATTCCTTGACATCGACATTTTCGCCTTAAGAATTATCATAGTAGGGTGAGGGGGTGTATATGGATTTTAGCCTTTTCCTTGTTCATCTTCCAACTGCTATAGCGGCGCTATTAGACCTACCTACAATTTGAGAGGGGTATATGGATTTTAGCCTTTTCCTTGTTCATATTCCAGCTGCCACAGCGGCGCTATTAGTCCTACCTACGAATTCTGCACACCTGCGGTGATGTTCTCTGTCCGTATTAATCTAATTAGTTACGCTGGGGAGAATCTCTTGACATCAAAATGTGTGCCTTAAAAAATTATCATAGTGTGGTGAGGGGGGTATATTGATTTTAGCCTTTTAATTGTTCATCTTCCAACTGCCATAGTACCGCTATTAGACCTACCTACAATTTCTGTACACATGCGGTGATGTTGTCGTGTGTGTATTAATCGAATTAGTTACACTGGGGAGAATTCCTTGACATCAAAATATTTGCCTTAAAAATTATCATGGTCTGGTGAAGGGGGTATATGGATTTTAGCCTTTTCCTTGTTCATCTTCCAACTGTCACAGCGGCGCTATTAGACCTACCTACGGCTTCTGTACAACTGCGGTGAGGTTGTCGTGTCTGTATTAATCGAATTAGTTACACTGGGGAAAATTCCATGACATTGAAATTTTCACCTTAAAACTTATCATAGTGGTGGGATTGGAGGTATATGGATTTTAGCCCTTTTCCTTGTTCATCTTCCAACTGCCACAGCAGCGCTATTAGACTTACCTACGACTTCTGTACACCTGGGTGATGTTGTCGTTTCTGTATTAATCAAATTAGTTACACAGGGGAGAATTCCTTGACATCGATATTTTCACCTTTAAAATTATCATAGTGGGGGGAGGAGAGTATATGGACTTTAGCCTTTTCCTTGTTCATCTTCCAACTGACACAGCGGCGCTGTTTGACCTACCTACGACTTCTGCACACCTGCGGTGATGTTCTCGTGTCTGTATTAATCGAATTCGTTACACTGCGGCGAATTCCTTGACATCAACATTTTCGCCTTAAGAATTATCATAGTATGGGAGGGGGCTTATATGGATTTTAGCCTTTTCCTTGTTCATCTTCCAACTGCCACAGCGGCGCTATTAGACCTACCTACGACTTCTGTACACCTGCGTTGATGTTGTCGTGTGTGTATTAATCGAATTAGTTTCACTTCGGAGAATTCCTTGATATCGACATTTTCGCCTTAAGAATTATCATAGTAGGGTGAGTGGGTGTATATGGATTTTAGAATTTTCCTTGTTCATCTTCCAACTGCCATAGCGGCGCTATTAGACCTACCTACAATTTCTGTACACATGCGGTGATGTTGTCGTGTCTGTATTAATCGAATTAGTTACACTGGGGAGAATTCCTTGTCGTCGAAATGTTCACCTTTAGAATTATCATAATAGGGGGAGGGGAGTATATGGATTTTAGCCTTTTCCTTGTTCTTCTTCCAACTGCCACAGCGGCGCTATTAAACCTACCTATGACTTCTGTACACCTGTGGTGATGTTGTCGTGTGTATATTAATCGAATTAGAAACACTGGGGAAAATTTCACCTTAAAATTGATCATTGTTTGGTGAGAGGGGTATATGGATTTTAGCCTTTCCCTTGTTCATCTGCCAACTGCCACAGTGGCGCTATTAGACCTACCTACGACTTCTGTACACCTGCAGTGATGTTGTCGTGTGTGTATAATTCGAATTAGATACACTGGGGACAATTCCTCTGCATCAAAATTTTCACCTTAAAAATTACCAATAGGGGTTGGTTTATATGGATTTTGGCCTTTTCCTTGTTCATCTTCCAACTGCCACAGCAGTGCTATTAGACCTACCTACGACTTCTGTACACATGTGGTGATGTTGTCGTGAGGGTATTAATCGAATTAGTTACACTACCTTGACATCGAAATTTTCAAATTAAAAATGATCATAGTGGGTATATATGGATTTTGGCCTTTTCCTTGTTCATCTGCCAACTGCCACAGTGGCGCTATTAGACCTACCTACGACTTCTGTACACCTGCAGTGATGTTGTCATGTCTGTATTATCGAATTGGTTACAATGGGCAGAATTCCTTGACATCAAAATGTTCAGCTTAAAAATTATCATAGTGGGGGTGGGGTATATGGAATTTAGCCTTTTCCTTGTTCATCTTCCAACTTGCACAGCGGCGCTATTAGACTCACCTACGACTTCTGTACACATGTGGTGATGTTGTCGCGAGGGTATTAATTGAATTAGTTACACTGAGGACAATTCATTGACATAGAAATTTTCACCTGTAAAAATATCATTAGGGGGGGAGGGGTATGTGCATTTTAGCCTTTTCCTTGTTCATCTTCCAACTGCCATAGCGGCGCTATTAGACCTACCTACGACTTCTGTACATATGTGGTGTTGTTGTCGTGTATTAATGTATTAATCGAATTAGTTACACTGGGGACAATTCCTTGACATCGAAATTTTCACCTTAAAAATTATCATAGTGGGAGTATATGGATTTTGGCCTTTTCCTTGTTCATCTTCCAACTGCCACAGCGGCGCTATTAGACCTACCTACGACTTCTGTACACCTGCAGTGATGTTGTCGTGTGTGTATTAATCGAATTAGGCACACTGGGGACAATGCGGTGATGTTCTCTGTCCGTATTAATCGAATTAGTTACGCTGGGGAGAATTTCTTGACATCAAAATGTGTGCCTTAAAAAATTATCATAGTGTGTTGAGAGGGGTATATGGATTCTACCCTTTTCCTTGTTCATCTTCTAACTGCCACAGCCGCGCTATTAGAGGTACCTACGACTCTGTACAACAGCGGTGATGTTGTCGTGTCTGTATTAATCGAATTAGTTACACTGCGGAGAATTCCTTGACATCAACATTTTCGCCTTAAGAATTATCATAGTATGGTGAGGGGGGGTATATGGATTTTAGCCTTTTCCTTGTTCATCTTCCAACTGCCACAGCGGCGCTATTAGACCTACCTACGACTTCTGTACACCTGACATGATGTTGTTGTGTGTGTATTAATCGAATTGGATACACTGGGGACAATTCCTTGACAGCGAAATTTTAACCTTAAAACTTATCATTGTATGTTGAGGGGGGTATATGGATTTTAGCCTTTTACATGTTCATCTTCCAACTGCCACAGCGGCGATATTAGAGCTACCTACGACTTTGTACACCTGCGGTGATGTTGTCGTGTCTGTATTAATCGAATTAGTTTAACCTCGGAGAATTCCTTGACATCGACATTTTCGCCTTAAGAATTATCATAGTAGGGTGAGGGGGTGTATATGGATTTTAGCCTTTTCCTTGTTCATCTTCCAACTGCCATAGCGGCGCTATTAGACCTACCTACAATTTGAGAGGGGTATATGGATTTTAGCCTTTTCCTTGTTCATATTCCAGCTGCCACAGCGGCGCTATTAGTCCTACCTACGAATTCTGCACACCTGCGGTGATGTTCTCTGTCCGTATTAATCTAATTAGTTACGCTGGGGAGAATCTCTTGACATCAAAATGTGTGCCTTAAAAAATTATCATAGTGTGGTGAGGGGGGTATATTGATTTTAGCCTTTTAATTGTTCATCTTCCAACTGCCATAGTACCGCTATTAGACCTACCTACAATTTCTGTACACATGCGGTGATGTTGTCGTGTGTGTATTAATCGAATTAGTTACACTGGGGAAAATTCCTTGACATCAAAATATTTGCCTTAAAAATTATCATGGTCTGGTGAAGGGGTATATGGATTTTAGCCTTTTCCTTGTTCATCTTCCAACTGTCACAGCGGCGCTATTAGACCTACCTACGGCTTCTGTACAACTGCGGTGAGGTTGTCGTGTCTGTATTAATCGAATTAGTTACACGGGAAAATTCCATGACATTGAAATTTTCACCTTAAAACTTATCATAGTGGTGGGATTGGAGGTATATGGATTTTAGCCCTTTTCCTTGTTCATCTTCCAACTGCCACAGCAGCGCTATTAGACTTACCTACGACTTCTGTACACCTGGGTGATGTTGTCGTTTCTGTATTAATCAAATTAGTTACACAGGGGAGAATTCCTTGACATCGATATTTTCACCTTTAAAATTATCATAGTGGGGGGAGGAGAGTATATGGACTTTAGCCTTTTCCTTGTTCATCTTCCAACTGACACAGCGGCGCTGTTTGACCTACCTACGACTTCTGCACACCTGCGGTGATGTTCTCGTGTCTGTATTAATCGAATTCGTTACACTGCGGCGAATTCCTTGACATCAACATTTTCGCCTTAAGAATTATCATAGTATGGGAGGGGGCTTATATGGATTTTAGCCTTTTCCTTGTTCATCTTCCAACTGCCACAGCGGCGCTATTAGACCTACCTACGACTTCTGTACACCTGCGTTGATGTTGTCGTGTGTGTATTAATCGAATTAGTTTCACTTCGGAGAATTCCTTGATATCGACATTTTCGCCTTAAGAATTATCATAGTAGGGTGAGTGGGTGTATATGGATTTTAGAATTTTCCTTGTTCATCTTCCAACTGCCATAGCGGCGCTATTAGACCTACCTACAATTTCTGTACACATGCGGTGATGTTGTCGTGTCTGTATTAATCGAATTAGTTACACTGGGGAGAATTCCTTGTCGTCGAAATGTTCACCTTTAGAATTATCATAATAGGGGGAGGGGAGTATATGGATTTTAGCCTTTTCCTTGTTCTTCTTCCAACTGCCACAGCGGCGCTATTAAACCTGACTTCTGTACACCTGTGGTGATGTTGTCGTGTGTATATTAATCGAATTAGAAACACTGGGGAAAATTTCACCTTAAAATTGATCATTGTTTGGTGAGAGGGGTATATGGATTTTAGCCTTTCCCTTGTTCATCTGCCAACTGCCACAGTGGCGCTATTAGACCTACCTACGACTTCTGTACACCTGCAGTGATGTTGTCGTGTGTGTATAATTCGAATTAGATACACTGGGGACAATTCCTCTGCATCAAAATTTTCACCTTAAAAATTACCAATAGGGGTTGGTTTATATGGATTTTGGCCTTTTCCTTGTTCATCTTCCAACTGCCACAGCAGTGCTATTAGACCTACCTACGACTTCTGTACACATGTGGTGATGTTGTCGTGAGGGTATTAATCGAATTAGTTACACTACCTTGACATCGAAATTTTCAAATTAAAAATGATCATAGTGGGTATATATGGATTTTGGCCTTTTCCTTGTTCATCTGCCAACTGCCACAGTGGCGCTATTAGACCTACCTACGACTTCTGTACACCTGCAGTGATGTTGTCATGTCTGTATTATCGAATTGGTTACAATGGGCAGAATTCCTTGACATCAAAATGTTCAGCTTAAAAATTATCATAGTGGGGGTGGGGTATATGGAATTTAGCCTTTTCCTTGTTCATCTTCCAACTTGCACAGCGGCGCTATTAGACTCACCTACGACTTCTGTACACATGTGGTGATGTTGTCGCGAGGGTATTAATTGAATTAGTTACACTGGGGACAATTCATTGACATAGAAATTTTCACCTGTAAAAATATCATTAGGGGGGGAGGGGTATGTGCATTTTAGCCTTTTCCTTGTTCATCTTCCAACTGCCATAGCGGCGCTATTAGACCTACCTACGACTTCTGTACATATGTGGTGTTGTTGTCGTGTATTAATGTATTAATCGAATTAGTTACACTGGGGACAATTCCTTGATATCGAAATTTTCACCTTAAAAATTATCATAGTGGGAGTATATGGATTTTGGCCTTTTCCTTGTTCATCTTCCAACTGCCACAGCGGCGCTATTAGACCTACCTACGACTTCTGTACACCTGCAGTGATGTTGTCGTGTGTGTATTAATCGAATTAGGCACACTGGGGACAATTCCTCGGCATCGAAATTTTCACCTTAAAAATATCCAATAGGGGTTGTTTTATATGGATTTTGGCCTTTTCCTTGTTCATCTTCCAACTGTCACAGCGGCGCTATTAGACCTACCTACGACTTCTGTACACCTGTGATGTTGTCGTGAGTGTATTAATCGAATTAGTTACACTGGGGAGTATTCCTTGACATCGAAATTTTCACCTTAAAAATTATCATAGTGGTGGTGGCCTTTTCCTAATTCATCTTCCAACTGCCACAGTGGCGCTATTGGACTTACCTACGACTTCTGTACACCTGCAGTGATGTTGTCGTGTGTGTATTAACCGAATTAGGTGCACTGGGGACAATTCATTGACATGGATGTTTTCACCTTAAAAATTACCATTAGCGGGGGAGGGGGTATGTGGATTTTAGCATTTTCCTTGTTTATCTTCCAACTGCCACAGCGGCGCTATTAGACCTACCTACTACTTTTGTATACCTGTGATGTTGTCGTGTCTGTATTAATCGAATTAGTTACACTGGGCAGAATTCCTTGACATCGAAATTTTCACCTTAAAAATTATCATAGTGAGGGTGAGGGATATATGGAATTTGGCCTTTTCCTTGTTCATCTTCCAACTGCCACTATTTACACTGGGCAGAATTTCCTGACATCGAAATTTTCAGCTTAAAAATTATCATAATGGGGGTGGGCATATATGGAATTTAGCCTTTTCCTTGTTCATCTTCCAACTATCACAGTGGCGCTATTAGACCCACCTACGACTTCTGTACACATGTGGTGATGTTGTCGCGAGGGTATTAATTGAATTAGTTACACTGGGGACAATTCCTTGACATCGTAATTTTCACCTTAAAAATGATCACAGTGATGGGAGGGGGGTATATGGATTTTGGCCTTTTCCTTGTTCATCTTCCAACTGCCACAGCGACGCTATTAGACCCACCTACGACTTCTGTATACATGAGGTGATGTTGTCGCGCGGTTATTAATTGAATTAGTTACCCTGGGGACAATCCTTGACATCGAAATTTTCACCTTAAAAAATATCATTAGGAGGGGGGGGGGGGGGGGGTTGTGATGTGGGTTTTAGCCTTTTTCATCTTCTAACTGCCATGGCGGCGCTATTAGACCTACCTACGACTTCTGTACACATGTTGTGATGTTGTCGTGAGTGTATTAATCGAATTAGTTACAGGAGTATGCCTTAACATCAAAATTTTCACCTTAAAAATGATCATAATGGTGGTGACCTTTTCCTTGTTCATCTTCCAACTGCTACAGTGGCGCTATTAGACCTACCTACGACTTCTGTACCCCTGCAGTGATGTTGTGGTGTGTGTATTAATCGAATAAGGTACACTGGGGATAATTCCTTGACATAGAAATTTTCACCTTAAAAATTATCATAGTGTGGGAAGGGGCGGTATATGGATTTTAGCCTTTTTCTTGTTCATCTTCCAACTGCCACAGCGGCGCTATTAGACCTACCTACGACTTCTGTACACATGTGGTCTTGTTGTCGTGTGTGTATTAATCGAATTAGTTACACTGGGGACAATTCCTTGACATCGACATTTTCACCTTAAAAATTATCATAGGACATCGAAATTTTCACCTTGAAAATTACCATGGGGAGAGGGGTGGGGTATCTGGATTTCAGCCTTTTCCTTGTCCATCTTCCAACTGCCACAGTGGCGCTATTGGACCTACCTACGACTTCTGTACACCTGCAGTGATGTTGTCGTGTCTGTATTAATCGAATTAGCTACACTGGAAAGAATTCCTGGAATGGATTCCTATATGCATTTTAGCCTTTTCCTCTTTCATCTTCCAACTGCCTAGTGGCGCTATTTGACCTACTTGCGACTACTGTACACCTGCAGTGATGTTGTCGTGTCTGTATTAATCGAAATATTTACACTCGGAACAATTCCTTGACGTCTAAATTTCCTCTCACGACTTCTGAACACCTGTGGTGATGTTGTCGTGTCTGTATTAATCGAAATAGTTACACTGGGGACAAATGCTTAACATCGAAATGTTCACCTTAAAAATGATCATAGTGGAAGTGGGGGTATATGGATTTTAGCATTTTCCTTGTACATCTTCCAAATGCCACATTGGCGCTATTGGACCTAACTACGTCTTCTGTATACTTGCGGTGATGTTGTCGTGTCTGTATTAATCGAATTAGTTAGTTATTAGTTAAAAATTACCATAGGGGGGCGAGGCGGTTTTATGGATTTTAGCCTTTTCCTTGTTCATCTTCCAACTGACACAACGGCGCTATTAGACCTACCTACGTCTTCTGTACACATGCGGTGATGTTGTCGTGTCTGTATTAATCGAATTAGATACACTGGTGACAATTCCTCGACATCGAAATTTGCACCTTAAAACCTACGACTTCTGTACACCTGTGGTGACGGTGTTGTGTGTATTAATCGAATTGGTTACACTTAGGACAATTCCTTGACATCGAAATTGTAACCTTAAAAATTATCATTAACACTTGTGGTGTTGTTGTCGTGTGTGTATTAATCGAATTAGATGCGCGGGGGAGAATTCCTTGACATCGACATTTTCACCTTAAATGTTATCATAGTGGGGTTGGGGTGGGGAGGTATATGTTTGATCATAGTTGGGGAAGGGGGTGTATATGGATTTTAGCCTATGTGGATTTTAGGCTTTTCCTTGTTCATCTTCCAACTGCCACTTTGCAGCGGCGCTATTACACCTACCTACGACTTCTGTACACCTGTGGTGATGTTGTCGTGTCTGTATTAATCGATTTACCTATACTGAGGAGAATTCCTTGACATCGAAATATTCACCTTAAAAATAACCATAGTTAGAAGAGGCTGTGTGGATCTTAGCCATTGCCTTGTTCATCTTTCAACTGCCACAGCGGCGTTATTAGACCTACCTACAACTTCTGAACACCTGTGGTGATGTTGTCGTGTGTGTATTAATCGAATTATATACACTGAGGACAATTCCTTGACATCGAAATTTTCACCTTAAAAATTATCATAGTGGTGGGAGGGGGGTATATGGATTTTAGCCTTTTCCTTGTTCATCTTCCAACTACCACAGCGGCGCTATTAGACCTACCTACGACTTCTGTACACGTGTGGTGATGTTGTCGTGTGTTCATCTTCCAACTGCCACAGTGCAGCGGCGCTCTTAGACGTACCTACGACATCTGTACACCTGCGGTGATGTTGTCGTGTCTGTATTAATCGAATTAGTTACACTGGGGAGAATTCTTTGACATCGAAATTTTCACCTTAAAAATTATTGTAGTGGGGGTGGCGGGTATACGGATTTTGGCCTTTTCCTTGTTCATCTTCCAACTGCCATAGCGGCGCTATTAGACCTACCTACGACTTCTACCTACTTCTATACACCTGTGGTGATGTTGTCGTGTGTGTATTAATCGAACTAGATACACTGGGGACAATTCCTTGACATCGAAATTTGCACCTTAAAAATTATCGTAGTGCTGGTGGGAGGTTTTTTGGATTTTGGCCTTTTCCTTGTTTATCTTCCAACTGCCACAGTGGCGCTATTGGACCGACCGACGACTTCTGTACACCTGTGGTGATGTTGTCGTGTCTGTATTAATCGAATGAGCTATACTGAGGAAAATTTCTTGACATCGAAATGTTCACCTTAAAAATTACCATAGGGAGAAGGGGGTGTAAGGATCTTAGCCATTGCCTTGTTCATCTTTCAACTGCCACAGCGGCGTTATTAGACCTACCTACAACTTCTGAACACCTGTGGTGATGTTGTCGTGTCTGTATTAAACGAGTTATATACACCGAGGATAATTCCTTGACATCGAAATTTTCACCTTAAAAATTATCATAGTGGGGGGAGGGGGGTATATGGATTTTAGCCTTTTCCTTGTTCATCTTCCAACTGCCACAGCGGCGCTATTAGACCTACCTACGACTTCTGCACACCTGTAGTGATGTTGTCGCGTCTGTATTAATCGAATTCGTTACGCTGGGAAGAATTCCTGGACATCGAAATTTCCACCTTAAAAATTATCATAGTGCGAGAAGGGGGGTATATGGATTTTAGCCTTTTCCTTGTTCATCTACCAACTGCCACAGCCGCGCTATCATACCTACCTACGAATTAGTTACACTGGGGACAATTACGATGCTCAAGTGAGCTAGCCAAGTGCTCAAGTGAGCTAGCCAACTGCATTCCTCCTCTCCATGAATTCACCCGCAATACTCGTCTCGCCAGGAATGCTCATCAGTTTACCCTTAAGCCTACTTTCGGAAGCACAGTTAAATTTAGAGACTCGTTCTTCAGCCGTACTACGCGAATTTGGAATGCTCTTCCCAGCCCTATATTTCCCACAGACTACAACCCGCAGATATTTAAGACCAATGTGCACAGGTACCTCCTCTCTCTTTCTCCCTCTATACCTTCGGCCCGTGCTGTGTCTTGACCCCGGAAACTTAAGGGTATTAGCAATCCCTTGAGCGCGCGCAAATTATCAAAAAAAAAATAAAAATTCCTTAACATCGAAATTTTCACTTTAAAAATTACCATTAGGGAGGCGGATTTTAGCCTTTTCCTTGTTCATCTTTCAACTGCCACAGCGGCTCTATTAGACCTACCTACGACTTGTGTACACCACCACAGATGTTGTCGTGTCTGTATTAATCGAATTAGTTACACTGGGGAGAATTCCTGGACATCGAAATTTCCACCTTAAAAATTATCATAGTGGTGAAAGGAGGGGGGCGGGGTATATGGATTTTAGATTTTTCCTTGTTCATCTTTCAACTGCCACAGCGGTGTTATTAGAACTACCTACGTCTTCAGTACACATGTGGTGATGTTGTCGTGTGTGTATAAATCGAATTAGTTACACTGGGGACAATTCCTTGATATCGAAATTTTTACCTTAAGAATTATCATGAGGGGCTGGGGTACACCTGTGGCGATGTTGTCGTGTCTGTATTAATCGAATTAGTTACACTGGCGAGAATTCATTGACATCGAAATTTTCACCTTAAAAATTACCATAGGGGTGGTGGGGTATCTGAATTTTAGCATTTTTTCCTTGTCGTGTCTGTATTAATCGAATTAGTTACACTGGGGAGAATACATTGACATCGAAATTTTCATCTTAAAAATTACCATAGGGAGACGGGGGTGTATGGATCTTAGCCTTTTCCTTGATCATCTTTCAACTGCCACAGCGGCGCTATTAGACCTACCTACAACTTCTGAACACCTGTGGTGATGTTGCCGTGTCTGTATTAATCGAATTATATATACTGAGGACAATTCCTTGTATATATAATCGAAATTTTCACCTTAAAAATTATCATAGTGGGGTTGGGGGTATATGGATTTTGGCCTTTTCCTTGTTCATCTTCCAGAAGCCATAGCGGCGCTATTAGACCTACCTACGCCTTCAACGACTTCTATACACCTGTGGTGATGTTGTCTTGTGTGTATTAATAGAACTAGACACACTGGGAACAATTCCTTGACATCGAAATTTGCACCTTAAAAATTATCATAGTGATGGTGGGAGGTTCTTTGGATTTTGGCCTTTTCCTTGTTTATCCTCCAACTGCCACAGTGGCGCTATTGGACCGACCGACGACTTCTGTACACCTGCAGTGATGTTGTCGTGTCTGTATTAATCGAATTAGGTACGCTGGCGAAAATTCCTTGACATCCAAATTTTCACCTTAAATATTATCATAGTGGGGGTGGGAGGTATATGGATCTTGGCCTTTAGCTTGTTCATCTTACAACTGCCACAGCGCTGCCATTAGACATACCTACGACTTCTGTACACCTGCGGTGATGTTGTCGTGTTTGTATTAATCGAATTAGGTACACTGGGGAGAATTCCTTGACATCGAAATTTTCACCTTAAAAATTATCATAGTGTGGTTGGGGGGGTATATGGATTTCGGCCTTTTCGTTGTTCATTTTCCAGCAGCCACAGCGGCGCCATTAGACCTACCTAAGACTTCTGTACACCTGCGGTGATGTTGTCCTGTCCGTATTAATCGAATTAGGTACACTGGGAACAATTCTTTGGCATATACATTTTCACCTTAAAAATTACCATAGGGGGGGTTTGTAGGTTTTAGCCTTTTCCTTTTTCAACTTCCAACTGCTACAGTAAAGCGGCACTATTAGACCTACCTACGACTGCTGTACACATGCGGTGATGTTGTCGTGTCTGTATATATTTATATACACTGGGGAGAATTCCTTGAAATCGAAATTTTCACCTTAAATGTTATCATAGAGGGGGAACGGGTTGTATATGGACTTTAGGCTTTTCCTTGTTCATCTTCCAACTGCCACAGCGGCGCTATTAGAAATTACCAGAGGGGGGGTATATGGATTTTAGTATTTTCCTTGTTCATATTCCAGCAGCCACAGCGGCGCTATTAGACCTCCTTACGACTTCTGTGCAGCTGTGGTGATGTTGTCGTGTGGGGACAATTTCTCGACTTCGAAATTTTCACCTTAAAAAATTATCATAGGGAGCGGGGGGTATGTGGATTTTGACCTTTTCCTTGTTCATCTTCCGACTGCCACATTGGCGCTATTGGAGCTACCTACGACTTCTGTACATCTGCAGTGATGTTGTCGTGTCTGTATAATTCGAATTACGTACACTGGGGACAATTCCAGGAAATGGAAATTACCATTAGGGAGGGGGGTAAGTGGATTTTAGAATTTTCCTTGTTCATCTTCCAACTGCTACAGCGGCGCTATTACACCTACCTACGACTACTGTAGTGATGTTGTCGTGTCTGTATTAATCGAATTAGTTATACTTAGGAGAACCCCTTGACATCGAAATTTTTACCTTAAAAATCATCATAGCGTGGTTGGGGGGTATGTGGATTTTGGCCCTTGCCTTGTTCATCTTCCAACTGCCACAGAGGCGCTATTTGACCTGTATGTGGATTTTAGCCTTTTCCTTGTTCAACTTCCAACTGCTACAGTGCAGCGGCGCTATTAGACCTACCTACGACTTCTGTACACTTGCGATGATGTTGTCGTGTCTGTATTAATCGAATTAGTTACCCTGAGGAGAATCCCATGACATCGAAATTTTCACCTTAAAAATGATCATAGTGTGGTTGGGGGGGTTCATTTGCCAGCTGGATTTTAGTATTTTCCTTGTTCATATTCCAGCAGCCACAGCGGCGCTATTAGACCTACCTACGACTTCTGTGCAGCTGTGGCGATGTTGTCGTGTGGGGACAATTCATCGACTTCGAAATTTTCCCCTTAAAAATTATCATAGGAGCGGGGGGTATGTGGATTTTGACCTTTTCCTTGTTCATCTTCCAACTGCCACATTGGCGTCATTGGAGCTACCTACGACTTCTGTACATCTGCAGTGATGTTGTCGTGTCTGTATAATTCGAATTAGGTACACTGGGGACAATTCCAGGAAATGGAAATTACCATTAGGGAGGGGGGTAAGTGGATTTTAGACTTTTCCTTGTTCATCTTCCAACTGCTACAGCGGCGCTATTACACCTACCTACGACTACTGTAGTGATGTTGTCGTGTCTGTATTAATCGAATTAGTTACACTTAGGAGAACCCCTTGACATCGAAATGTTTACCTTAAAAATTATCATAGCGTGGTTGGGGGGTATGTGGATTTTGGCCCTTGCCTTGTTCATCTTCCAACTGCCACAGAGGCGCTATTTGACCTGTATGTGGATTTTAGCCTTTTCCTTGTTCATCTTCCAACTGCTACAGTGCAGCGGCGCTATTAGACCTACCTACGACTTCTGTACACCTGCGATGTTGTTGTCGTGCCTGTATTAATCGAATTAGTTACCCTGAGGAGAATCCCATGACATCGAAATTTTCACCTTAAAAATTATCATAGTGTGGTTGGGGTATGGATTTTGGCCTTTTCCTTGTTCATTTGCCAGCTGCCACATCGGCGCCATTAGACCTACCTAAGACTTCTGTACACCTGCGGTGATGTTGTTGTGTGTGTTTTAATCGAATCAGGTACACTGGGGACAATTCTTTGATGTCGAAATTTTCACCTTAAAAATTATCATAGTGTGGTTGGGGTATGGATTTTGGCCTTTTCGTTGTTCATTTTCCAGCAGCCACAGCGGCCCATGTTCCTTGTTCATCTTCCAACTGCTACAGCGGCGCTATTACACCTACCTACGACTACTGTAGTGATGTTGTCGTGTCTGTATTAATCGAATTAGTTACACTTAGGAGAACCCCTTGACATCGAAATGTTTACCTTAAAAATTATCATAGCGTGGTTGGGGGGTATGTGGATTTTGGCCCTTGCCTTGTTCATCTTCCAACTGCCACAGTGGCGCTATTTGACCTGTATGTGGATTTTAGTATTTTCCTTGTTCATATTCCAGCAGCCACAGCGGCGCTATTAAACCTACCTACGACTTCTGGCAGCTGTGGTGATGTTGTCGTTTGGGGACAATTCCTCGACTTCGAAATTTTCACCTTAAAAATTATCATAGGGAGCGGGGGGTATGTGGATTTTGACCTTTTCCTTGTTCATCTTCCAACTGCCACATTGGCGCTATTAGAACTACCTACGACTTCTGTACATCTGCAGTGATGTTGTCGTGTCTGTATAATTCGAATTAGGCACACTGGGGACAATTCCAGGAAATGGAAATTACCATTACGGAGGGGCGTAAGTGGATTTTAGACTTTTCCTTGTTCATCTTCCAACAGCTACAGGGGCGCTATTACACCTTCCTACGACTACTGTAGTGATATTGTCGTGTCTGTATTAATCGAATTAGATACACTGGGGACAAATCCTTGACATCGAAATTTTCACCTTAAAAATTATCATAGTGGGGGTGGGTGTATATGGATTTTAACCTTTTCCTTGTGCATCTTCCAACTGCCACAGCGACTCTATTAGACCTACCTACGACTTCTGTACACCTGCGGCGATGTTGTCGTGTCTGTATTAATCGATTTAGTTACACTGGGGAGAACTCCTTGACATCGAAATTTTCACCTTAAAAATTATCACAGTGGGGTGGGAGGCATATGGAGCTTGGCCTTTTCCTTGTTCATCATCCAACTGCTACAGTGCAGCGGCGCTATTAGACCTACCTACGACTTCTGCACACCTGCGGTGATGTTCTCATGTCTGTATTAATCGAATCAGTTACACGGGGGGAATTCCTTGACATCGAAATTTTGACCTTAAAAATTATCCCAGTAGTGGTGGGGGTATATGGATTTTGGAATTTTCCTTGATCATCTGCCAACTGCAACAGTGACGCTACTGGACCTACCTACGACTCTGTACACCTACTGTGATGTTGTCGTGTCTGTATTAATCGAATTAGATACACTGGCGACAATTCCTTGACATCGAAATTTTCACCATAAAAATTATTAAAGGGGTATGTGGATTTTAGCCTTTTTCTTGTTCATCTTCCAACTGTCACAGTGGCGCTATTAGACCTATCTACGACTTCTGTACATCTGCGGTGATATTGTCATATCAGTATTAATCAAATCAGTTACACTGGGGAGAATTCCTTGACATCGAAATTTTCACCTTAAAAATGATCTAAGTGGGGGTGGGAGGTATATGGAATGTGGCATTTTCCTTGTTCATCTTCCAACTGCCACAGTTGCGCTATTGGATCTGTATGTGGATTTTAGCCTTTTCCATCTTCATCGTCTTACTGCTACTGTGCAGCATCACTATTAGACCTACCTACGACTTCTGTACACATGCGGTGACGTTGTCATGTCTGTATCAATCGAATCAGTTACATTGGGGACAATTCTTTGACATCGAAATTTTCACATAATAAATGATCATAGTTTTATGGTATATGGATTTTAGCCTTTTCCTTGTTCATCTTCCAACTACCACAGCGACGCTATTAGACCTGTCTACCACTACTGTACACATGCGGTGCTGTTGTCGTTTGTGTATTAATCGAATTAGATAGACTGGGGAGAAATCCTTGACATCGAAATTTTCACCTTAAAAATTATCATAGTGGTGGTGGGGGGTATATGGATTTTGGCCTTTTCCTTGTTCATCTTCCAACTGCCACAGCGAAGCTATTAGAAATACCTACGACTTCTGTACACCTATGGTGATGCTGTCGTGTGCGTATTAATCGAATTAGTTACACTGGGGAGAAATCCTTGATATCGAAATTTTCACCTGTGTATTTTAGTCTTTTCCTTGTTCATCTTCCAGCAGCCACAGCGGCGCTATTAGACCTACCTACGACTTTTGTACACCTGTAGTGATGTTGTCGTGTGTGTATTAATCAAATTAGATACATTGGGGACAATTCCTTGACCTCGAAATGTTCACCTAATAAATGATCATAGTGGTTGAGTGGGGGATATGGATTTTAGCCTTTTCCTTGTTCATCTTCCCACTAGTCTTTTTCTTGTTCATCTTCCAGCAGCCAGAGCGGAGCTATTAGACCTACCTACGACTTCTGTATACCTGTGCTGATGTTGTCGTGTGTGTATTAATCGAATTATATACACCGGGACAATTCCTTGACGTCGACATGTTCACCTTAAAAATAATCATAGTGGGGGATGGGGAGGGTATATGGATTTTAGTCTTTTCCTTGTTTACCCTCCAGCAGCCACAACGGCGCTATTAGACCTAAGTACGGCTCCTGTTTACATGTGGTGATGTCGTGTGTATATTAATCGAATTATATACACTGGCGACAATTCCTTGACATCGAAATTTTCACCTTAAAAATGTTCAAGTTGGCGGGGGGAGGTATGTGGATTTTGGCCTTTTCCTTGTTCATCTTCCAACTGCCAAAGCAATGCTAGCAGACCTACGTACGGCTTCTGTACACCTGCGGTGATGTTGTCGTGTCTGTATTACTCGAATTAGTTACAATGGGGACAATTCCTTGACATCGAAATTTTTACCTTAAAATTGATCATCGTGGTGGGACGGGGATATGTGGATTTTAGCCTATTCCTTGTTCATCAACTGCCACAACGGCGCTATTAGACCTACCTACGACTTCTGTATACCTGTGCTGATGTTGTCGTGTGTGTATTAATCGAATTATATACACCGGGACAATTCCTTGACATCGAAATTTTCACCATAAAAATGTACAAAGTGTGTGGAGGGGGTATATGGCTTTAGCCTTTTGCTTGTTCTTCAACAAGCCACAGCGGAGCTATTAGACCTACATACGAATTCTGTACACATGCGGTGATGTTGTCGTATCTGTATTAATCGAATTAGTTACACTGGGGAGAATTCCTTGACATCGAAATTTTCACCTAAAAAATTATCATAGTGGTGGTGGGGTATATGGTATTTGGCATTTTCCTTGTTCATCTTCCAACTGCCACAGCGGCGCTATTGGACCTACCTACGACTTCTGTACACCTGCAGTGATGTTTTCGTGTCTGTATTAATCGAATTAGTTACACTGGGGACAATTGCTTGACATCGAAATTTTCACCTTAAAAATGATCACAGTGATGGGAGGGGGTATATGGATTTTAGCCTTTTCCTTGTTCATCTTCCAACTGCCACAGCAGCGCTATTAGGCCTACCTACGAATACTGTACACCTGTGGTGATGTTGTCGTGTCTGTATTAATCGAATTAGGTACACGAGAGAGTTCTTTGACATATAAATTATCATCTTAAAAATTATCATAGTGTGGTTGGGGTATGGATTTTGGCCTTTTCTTTGTTCATTTTCCAGCAGCCACAGCGGCGCCATTAGACCTACCTACGACTTCTGCACACCTGCGGTGATGTTCTCATGTCTGTATTAATCGAATCAGTTACACGGGGGGAATTCCTTGACATCGATATTTTGACCTTAAAAATTATCCCAGTAGTGGTGGGGGTATATGGATTTTGGAATTTTCCTTGATCATCTGCCAACTGCAACAGTGGCGCTACTGGACCTACCTACGACTCTGTACACCTACTGTGATGTTGTCGTGTCTGTATTAATCGAATTAGATACACTGGCGACAATTCCTTGACATCGAAATTTTCACCATAAAAATTATTAAAGGGAGGATGGGGTATGTGGATTTTAGCCTTTTTCTTGTTCATCTTCCAACTGTCACAGTGGCGCTATTAGACCTATCTACGACTTCTGTACACCTGCGGTGATATTGTCATATCAGTATTAATCAAATCAGTTACACTGGGGAGAATTCCTTGACATCGAAATTTTCACCTTAAAAATTATCTAAGTGGGGGTGGGAGGTATATGGAAGGTGGCCTTTTCCTTGTTCATCGTCCAACTGCCACAGTGGCGCTATTGGATCTGTATGTGGATTTTAGCCTTTTCCATCTTCATCGTCTTACTGCTACTGTGCAGCATCACTATTAGACCTACCTACGACTTCTGTACACATGCGGTGATGTTGTCATGTCTGTATCAATCGAATCAGTTACACTGGGGAGAATTCCTTGACATCGAAATTTTCACCTTTAAAATTATCACAGTGGGGGTGGGAGGTATATGGATTTTGGCATTTTCCTTGTTCATCTTCCGACTGCCACAGTTCCGATATTGGACCTACCTACGACTTCTGTACACCTGCGGTGATGTTGTCAAGTCTGTATTAATCGAATCAGTTACTCTGGGGACAATTCCTTGACATGGAAATTAGCATTAGGGAGGGGGGTACGTGGATTTTAGCCTTTACCTTGTTCATCTCCCAACTGCCACAGCGGCGCTATTAGACTTCTGTACACCTGTGGTGATGTTGTCATGCATCGAATCAGTTACACTAGGAGGAATTCCTTGACATCGAAATTTTCACCTTAAAAATTATCCCAGTAGGGACGGGGGTTTATATATTTTGGAATTTTCCTTGACCATCTGCCAACTGCCACAGTGGTGCTACTAAATCTACCTACGACTTCTGTACACTTGTGGTGATGTTGTCGTGTGTGTATTAATCGAATTAGATACACTGGGGAGAATTCCTTGACATCGAAATTTTCACCTTAAACATGATCATAGTGGGGGTATGGGGTATATGGATATTGGACTTTTCTCTGTTCGTCTTCCAGCAGCCACAGCGACGCTATTAGACCTATCTACGACTTCTGCACATATGCGGTGATGTTATCGTGTCTGTATTAATGGAATTATATACACTGGGGAGAAATCCTTGACATGGAAATTAGTATTAGGGAGGGGGGTACGTGGATTTTAGTCTTTTCCTGGTTCATCTTCCAGCAGCCACAGCGACGCTATTATACCTACCTACCACTACAGTACACCTGCGGTGATGTTGTCGTGTATGTATTAATCGAATTAGATAGACTGGGGAGAAATCCTTGACATCGAAATTTTCACCTTAAAAATTATCATAATGCGGGTGGGGGTATATGGATATTGACCTTTTCCTTGTTCATCTTCCAACTGCCACAGCGACGCTACTGGACCTACCATGATCATAGTGGTGGTAGGGGGTATATGGATATTGGACTTTTCTCTGTTCATCTTCCAGCAGCCACAACGGCGCTATTAGACCTACCTACGACTTCTGTACACCCGTGGTGATGTTACACTGGGGAGAAATCCTTGATATCGAAATTTTCACCTGTGTATTTTAGTCTTTTACTCGTTCATCTTCCAGCAGCCACAGCGGCGCTACTAGACCTACCTACGACTTCTGTACACTTGTGGTGATGTTGTCGTGCGTGTATTAATCGACTTAGGTACACTGGGGACAATTCCTTGAGTGGAAATTTTAACCTTAAAAATTACCACAAGGGGGAGGGGGAGGATATGTGGACTTTAGTCTTTTCCTTGTTTACCCTCCAGCAGCCACAAGGGCGCTATTAGACCTACCAACGACTTCTGTATACCTGGGGTGATGTTGTCGTGTGTGTATTAATCGGATTATATACACCACGACAATTCCTTGACATCGACATTTTCACCTAATAAATGATCATAGTGGGGAAGTGGGGTATATGGATTTTGGCCTTTTCCTTGTTCATCTTCC